>CM061146.1:3753590-3851090 GCA_030710495.1 Labroides dimidiatus | reverse complement strand
GATAATGTTCAGCCTTGTTTCCATTTTCATTCACTCGCCAGACATCCGACCTCCAACAACGCTGGAAAAAGAACCATTGAGTTACGTTTAACCTGAATACTACACCTCAATGAACCAACATAACCTCCTTTCCAACTCTCTGAGTCAGAGGGTTCAGCTCTGACTGAGTGTGTTACAGGAAAACAAGCATAAATATATTATATAAGGCATGCAAGGTGTTTACATTCATCTCGTCAAGCATCTTTAAAAACATGGCGTCCTCACTTTGAGTTATTGGTCAGACGTCAAAGTCAGGTCATTGGTTTCCAATAAGAGGTCCTGGAGTAAAGCAGGAAGTACAACTCCAATTCTAATGAAGTTGGATGTTGTAAGAAACGTAAATGATTTGCAAATCCTGTTTAACCTATATTCAACTGAATACGCAACAAAGGCAAGATATTTATTGTTCAAACTGATAAACTTTATTGTTTCTTGCAAATATTCACTCATTTCGAATTTGATGGCTGCAACACGTTCCTACAAAGCTGGTTCAGGCTCATGTTTCCACTGTGTTCCATCACCTTTCCTTTAACAACACTCAGTAAGCGTTTGTGAACTGAGGACACTAATTGTTGAAGCTTTGGAGGTGGAATTCTTTACCATTCTTGATTGATGAACAACTTCAGCTGATCAACAGTCCAGGGTCTATTTTGTGCTTCATAATGCTCCATACATTTTCAATGGGAGACAGGCCCTGACTGCAGTCAGGCCAGTCTAATACCCGCACTCTTTTACTACGAAGCCACGCTGTTGTAACAGGTGCAGAATGTGTCTTGTCATTGTCTTGCTGAAATAAGCAGGGACGTCCCTGAAAAAGACGTGGCTTGGATGGCAGCATATGTTGCTCCAAAACCTGTATGTACCTTTCAGCATTAATGGAGCCTTCACAGATGGTCAAGTTAGCCATGCCATGGGCACTAACACACCCCCATACCATCACAGATGCTGGCTTTGAGACTTTGACCTGAGAACAATCCAGATTGTCCTTTTCCTCTTTGGCCTGGAGGACACCACGTCCATGATTTCCAAAAACAGTTTGAAATGTGGACTCGTCAGACCACAGCACACTTTTCCACTTTGCGTCAGTCCATCTCAGATGAGCTCGGGTCCAGAGAAGCCGGCGGTGTTTCTGGGTGTTGTTGATATATGTCTTTGTCTTTGCATGGTAGAGTTTGAACTGTCACTTGTAGATGTAGTGATGAACTGTGTTAACTGACAATGGTTTTCTGAAGTCTTCCTGAGCCCACGTGGTAATATCCTTTACACAATGATGTTGGTTTTTAATGCAGTGCTGCCTGAGGGGTCAAAGGTCACGGGCATTCAGTGTTGGTTTTCAGCCTTGCTGCTTATGTGCAGAGATTTCTCCAGATTCTCTGAATCTTTTGATGATATTATGGACTGTAGATGATCAAATACATCAATTCTTTCACATTGAGAAACATTGTTCTTAAACTGTTGGACTATTTGCTCACACAGTTGTTCACAAAGTGGTAAATGATGACTTTCAAAATAAAAAAAAAGTATGTCCAAACCAGATGGTTTTTATTCTTGACTCCAACAACAAACAGACATAATGAGTGGAGCCAGACCAGGAGTCAACAGGTTTGATGTTTAAGCCCAACATGAACGTGTACGTTAAGAGTTTTTGGCTCTAAATGAACAAATCCAGAGATATCAAAGGGACTAAAACTGAGCATAACACTCCTCTTTGATAACATTTAGTTTAACATAAGTTCTACAACATGTTACTTTTATCTGTCGTCCCTCTTGGTGAAACCTGTTCACAAACACAGACCCCAACAAGCTCTGGAAACTGACTGAGACTCTGCAGCAGTTTGAGAACAGTTCTGTTCAGTGTCAGTGAGGCCAATGAGGTGAGTCATGATCATGGTATGATAAGTTCTTTGTGGGCAGCGATGCTATTTGAGGGGGGAAAACCCTGTACGATTCAGGGGCCCCAGAGCTGGACCAGGACCCTGTGACATACCTGAGATCAGTGAGCTGTCACTGCGCTGTTGTCAGTCGGACCAAAATTGTTAGTCTATATCCAGGCACCCCAAGCAGCCTGTTTGATTGGAGGTAGAGTCACAGGTTCAACCCCACTGATCATCTCCTCCGCTTGATCGTCTGCGGCTCACAATCGTTGAATTTGGACCCTGAGTTCACCACAACACGCCACAGCTCCACACAGTCCTGCTTCTCATTGTTGCTGCGTGTCACCGGGTCTATTAGTCTTCCTGTGGGATGAAGCCGGTTACATTCACGTTGCTCTACAGTCAGATTGAGTTCCCAGGCAGTCAGCCACACTGGAATAAACATTATGTATTGTCTGAGTCTTCTTGCTGAGTAACTTTAGCTGCTGTCAGAGCATCGCGGCTGCGTCAGTCTCATTCCTAAACACCGCTTCCATTCCGCGCCGGCTCTCGGTTTACCATGTAACCTTTTCTGTAGGGATTTCAGAGATTGTCCAACAGGGTACAGTTAAACCTCCCTCAGCCCTGACCACCACCAGACTCAGACTAATCAACCCTGCTCCTTTTCTCATCCCTTGTTATAACAAAAAAATATTTGTTTTTATCTTCATCAGGTGTCCGTCATAAGTTTTAATTCACATACTTAGGTGGTTATTGTCCGAGCTGCTTACAGGAATAACTGGACTCTGAGAAGCTCAGTGAATAAGCCCTCTGTGGATCCTGTTTAACCAGATCAACATGTGCACATGCTACCTCTCCTGTCAAAATACACACATGGACGCTATAAACAGAACATGGAAACTTAGCTTATGTTTAAAAATACGGCTTTGTACATTAATACTTCTTCTCTACTCATCTCAACTCTATTTGGAGAGCAGCTCCCAAACATACAAGCAAGCAGCCTAAAGTGCTTCACCGTCAGGGATGCTGCATCCACCTGATTATCATGAACTCTGGAGGCCTTGGTTCTGGTGCAACCAAAAGACCAAATGTGGAAATGTTAAAAACTGCAGTTCCAGACTAAGATATTGACTAACTGTTGTGCTCCATGGAGTCAAACCCAACCTGTGGCCTCTTTCTCACGTCACTCCTCACTTTCGTCCTGTTTCCTGCTCTGTACACTGTCCTGCTTACGTTCTCTAATTGAAGGCATAAAAAGCCGGAAAAAATAACCCAAAATTCAATAAATAAAAAGATAAATGACTGAAGAAGTTGTAGGTCCTGGAGTGTCTACTTGAGGCTGGCTCGATTAGGGTTAGAAATATGACTCATGAAATATGACATGGCTGAGTCTAATTGCATTTGTTGCTCTGTAATTGTATGCAACACTACCTACAAATATTAGCTCTTCAAAATATGGTTTTAAATAGAATGAATTTTCATCAAAAGTTGGATATTCTGATATTAAAATGAAAGAATTCCCCAAAATTTGAAAAACACCAAATCTGCGGTTCTCATAGAATGCAGAAATCAAAAGCCAAATAAAGATGAATGTTTGAAATATCTCCTGCTTCACTAATGAAAGAGAAGTCATGGATACTGACATGATAAACAGGGCGGTAGAAGGAACAGCACCCAGACGTTTTGTTAAAACTAGACTTTCAGATTGTTTCAGTGTCTTTCAGCTCGTTGTTTTGGTTGTACGCCTTTAGAACTTTAGAACCAGTTTCCATCCATCCTCACTAAGTAACTCTGCAAACCAGCCTGTCATGAACAACCTAACAGAGTTATCGAGTCTCTGGTGGACATAGCAGCGCCTTAAATGTTGGCATAGTGGGATATTTACATGAGGAGCTGTTAAAAATTCAGACAGCGCTATAGGGAGAGCGAATATCAGACACGAATGACTCCAAACGAATGCTAATGGTGCATCATGTCAGCTGAATGTGTAAATAAGCAACAAGATGTTTGCCATGACAGCTTCAGAAGGTGATAACATGCAGCGTTTATAGCTTTTCCCAGCATCACCGAGTGCTTGAAATGTCATCAACGCAAAGCGCGCAGACCAAATGTTTGGTTCGGTTTCTTTAAGTCACTGATGGGATGTAACATTTAAACCTCTTCTGGGTTCAACAGCCATGATTAAAGTCTCCAGCCAGACAAACAGATGTTGTTTGATACAGGTAGGTTTGACTGGATAGCATAATGCTAAGCGAGGATTGATTTCCTAGCATTATGCTAACAAATAACACAGGAAATCCCAAACAGTAGGGTGACCAACCGTCCTCTTTTCCCCGGACATGTCCTCTTTTTTTGGTCGTAAAATTACGTCCGGGAGGATTTTTTGAAATTCCCTAAAATGTCTTGCTTGGTTTTGCTCATCTTGTTCTGCAGACCATTAATATTTATGATAAAAGCACTGCACTGGGCCACAGGAATTATTCTGATGTACCTCCGTGTCAAGATGTTAACCATGCACGCCTCATGGGTCATGACACGAAAGACCCAGGTCGCTCCTCCTCTCAGATCAAAACAGAAAACATGCTCTGACTGCCTGCGCGCCACCAATCGGTTAAGAACGGTTCGTCTCGGTACGGCACGCAGTTTGGTTATTTGTCCCAAAATAACCGAACCGTACTGTAAATACACCTTTACAGACAAACAGAAAAAGGAGCGCTCTTTTTCGTTGTGACCGGTGGAAAACAATGTGTACCATTTGAAAAACTGGCACCTACAGTTTGAGTCATTTGCAAATAAAGGTTCTGGAAACTTGGAAAACCACATTGCCAAAGATAAGCACTTTTTTATCAGGCATTGTTTATGTTTATGTTATTTATTTATTTATCTATCTATTTATTTATTTATTTATTTATTTATTTATTTATTTATTTCTTCAAACAAAATGAAATGAAATGTATGGTTATAAAGGTACTTTGTCATCTCTGAGTATCTTCAGGTATTATTGCAGTTTCTCCAAGAGGCTGGGTAGAGTGTCCTTTTTTGGGGGGTTTTCAGAATATGATCTCTCCTGTAGAGACACAGCGAAGCTAGCAGAATTCACGCTTCACTTTTTACCCTTAAACCTTCAAAAACACATTTAAAACAATCCTGACACACACTTTAGGATGAGTTTTCTGCTTCTACAACCTGATGTTCATCGCTATTTGTAACCTGAGGTAGATTTTAAAGGCACGTTGCATAAAATAAAGCAACAGCACACTCGTATGCTGGAAGCTGATAGACGCCTTCGTGTGCAGGGAACCGAGAACTTAGAAGGACTTCTGTTTCAATCAAACTCTCTGTTACTTAGGTATATATTTGTGCATGTAAGAGGGTGTAGTTGTGTGTGTGTGTGTGAGTACAGTAGAGTGTGTATTACAAAGTCTGACATACTGCCTAAACGGCCTCTCTTATTAGTGCGAGTCCTCTCATCCTGATCATTGATCTCCTTTGTCCGTTCACTGTACGGTCCTGTATTCTCACTCTTTGTACTGTACTCTGTCTTCACCAGCCTCGTGTCCTCTTTCAGTCTCACCTCCTCTGGTAAATTGGCGCTGGGGACACGAGTGTTAAAGCTGACAGCTGACGAGCTGTCTGTGCTGGGAACAGAGCGAGGGACAAACACAGTATAGGTCAGGTTTTTCCGCTGTTGACAGATGGCTGCCAGTATATAGGCGCCGGCGCTTTGTCACCCTGCCTACTCCAGATAGCGGTGTACCGAGACGTGGAAAAGTTTCAGGTCAATGTGCACACCCGGACACGTCTCTATACGTGTCAATCGTTTGTGTCTGCACATAAATATGAACGTATGTGCCGGTATCCATGAACAGTATCGGTGTCACTTTGTCCCCTTTGATTCTCTGCAGCAACACGTGTGCTAAGCTTCCTCTCCCACAATCCCCTGCTCCTGCTCCTGCTCCAACTGTCCTGAAAGATGTCAGAGGCATCACCTGTTTCCTCTCTCTTCCGTTGTCTTGTCCTAACGCTGCACAGACGGCGAGCCTTAACGAGGAATGGTGCAAACTCTTTCCGAACGGTGGACGCCAAGTTTCCATGACTTTATTTTTCTCCTCTTTGTGAAGCGTTTGCATGAAAACCTGCAGCATTAGAGTCAAAATGTGACTCCATTTTCATTTCTCTTTAAGGTTTATGCATTCAAATGCAAAATCCAGCATGCAGATTGGAAGTCTTTCAGCAGGAAGCTGCAAAAACTCTCAAAACAAAACCTACGGTGCTGCAGATATTCATCTTGTGTATTTGTGGCGTTATGCAACAATCCGCTGACACATCCTCTGCAGAAAAACAACTCACTTATGAGAGCCGTTCGGCATTTGCAGAGGGTCATAAATACCCACAATGCTTGTGTCTTTAACAGCGGTTAATAGCGTTTTTGCAGCCTTGCACAGCCTGCACCTGTCAGCCCGCTTCCTGCTGTGAGACAATGTAAAGAAAACACACCTCCATGTGTGAAAATAAGTCTTTACGTCAAATTATTCTGCATCCTCAGTCTGGAGTCCTCGATGAAGCTTCGTAGATTCATCCTCTTGAAAAGCGTTGATCTTCTTCTTCTGCTGCTGCACATTTTATTTGTTTGTCTAAGTTTTTACGGCGTCATATTTCAGTCCCGGATTCTTCGGATTCTAACACCTGACTGAAGGGCTTTTGAAGTGTCTCAAATGTCACATAGCGATCCTCTCCAGCATCTCCCCCCTAACCCGCATCAATCCCCGCCTGCACACCCGAGCCCCCAGCTCTTATCTCAGCCCACCCGGCCCCTTACGTCCACGTGGGGGGGGGTCTGCGCTCTAATTTGGACCACGGCCATTTGCTATTCTTAAAACTCAACTGTGCGGCGCAGCGTCGAGGGAGAGATCTGCTCCTGTCCTCCTGCCTGCAGCTCAGTCTGGTGAAATGGTCTAGGGATCCAGAGGTTTTTGTGTTCCTGAGGGGCTCTGCTGTGACTCAGTCATGAACTCCAGCCTCGTCAACTCTTTGGCCAAAGTCTACGATCCAAACCCTCTTCATGGTCAGAAATCTGGAGGAAGGAAGCTCTCTTTTAATGGATCAGAGAAGTCCTCTTCATCCTCTCCATCCTCGTCCCCGTCTCATGATAACGCCCTGCACCGCATGGAGAACCGGATGGACTCCCTGAGCTCTCAGATGGAGCGCCTGCTCAACATGCAGCAGATCGTCCTGACCCGGCTGGACAGCCTTTCCCAGGAGGTCAAGGGGATGGGTCGGGATCTGGCGTCTTTACGTGAAGAAGGGAGACGAGGGTCGGGGATGGAGGCGGCGTGCAGGGAGCTGTGTGGGGCCGTGGAGAAGGTCGGCGAGCGTATGGAGAGTCAGGGGCGCAGGCTGGACGGGGTGGAGAAGCTGGTGGAGGGAACCCAGCAGGTGATCAGCTTCATTGGGACGGTGGTGAAGGGGTCCAGGCTGGTGGAGCTGCTGTTCAAACAGCCTGGAAACAAGGCCAACAAGAAGGTGAGAGGCCCGGCGAGATTTATACCTCTTTACCCAACAGGAAGAGGACTTCAAATCTCACACCTTCATCCTCTGTCATCATCCTCAAATCATCGCTCCTCTGACCAAAATGCACTAACGTGTCTTTTGAGATTTTATTTGTTTGCTTTTCTTCTTTTACTGAAATCTGCTCAGATTTTGTGTCTTTTTGCTGTTTTTTTGTTCACTCTGTCTCTTTAATATTCACCTGGTTTTTAAAGATCTTATTCCAGCCCTGGTTGCATGCTTTAGAGGCCTGATTCTACTTTCTAATAAATCACTTTATGGTCATGATTTTGTACTTTAGAGAGTGAATTTTAAAGATACAATTTTTTGGATCACCTGGATTGGGGTTCCCAAACGTTTTTTTAAATATTGCCACCCAAGAGCAGCAACTTCTTGACAAAAACTAACAAGAAAGGTCGAAGAGGCTTAATTTAGTGTAATTTATCCTGGTTTAGTCGCCTCGGGATTTAAATTTAACTCCAAATTTTTGTTTATATTTTTGCAATAATATATTAAATATGCAAACATAAGTAGTTTCTAATTTTAGAAGGCATTTCATGACCTCCCCTTTAGTGTTTTGCGACCCCGCAGGGGCCCCGACCCCCTTTAGGAACCCAAAAGGGAGATCGGTACTGACAGCCCACCTCATTCTCTCAGTCCATCTTCTCCTCTATCCACTGAAAAAGATTAGGGACACTTAATTGAACTATTGGATAAATATATAAATACAATTTTTAAAATGTTTTTCAAAAAGGATTCAGACTTATGAGCCAGAATCATAACGATGGCAAAAACACAAAATCTCCTTTCTGTGAAATGATCCTGAAGAAGTTGGGAAAAACAATGTGTTCTTTGCAAAGCACAAATACTGAGACAATATTATTAACACATGATATAATATTATAATCTAAAATCTTTGTATTGTGCATTTAGAATCCTCAACTAATAGCATTCTGAAAAAAACAACAAGTCTTTTTTAGTTTTCCTAGAAAAAAATGATTTTTTCCAGATTGGAGTTTTTGCGTTTTCGCCATTGATAAAAAAAAGTTGATATAAGTTTTATCTCAGAATTTGTAAAAATGAAGGAATTAAAATCAGATTTTTTTCACTTGAATTCTGAGGAAAAACTCTGAATCTAGATTTTTTTAAAAGCCAGAAATCTGTGAAAGAGTTTGAATCAAAGGAATCAAGTCAAAAATCATGTTTTCCCCACTGAATTCAGAAGTTTATGCAAAAAAAGGGAATGTAACAAAAAAAGACAAACAACAACCGCAAAAAAACAAAAAATGAGTTGTTTACTGGCCTAACTACCCACAATTCATTTCAGAGGCCCCTGATCCTCTTCTGACAAACTTTCATCAGGAACATTTGAACCAGAAATGTGTTTTTTTTTTCTTGGTTTTATGATTTAAACCTTTTTATGTTTTCCTCTTTGATTTAAATCTGGTTCACTTCTCGGCTGGTTTGCAGAGAAACAAAAATCCAGCCCTTTAACCTAAAGATTGAACGGATTAAACTACCTGAAGTCCAGCTTTAAATGTCTCTGATGAGGTTTATCGAACCCCTCTTGGCAGGTAAAGCAGCTCACATTCCTCTCCAGCCTGATACGGCTCCTCGTGAGCCTTTTCTTAGCCCTGCTGTACTCCAACGTGTCATCCTCTGTCATGTTAAGTACTTTTCCTGTGGCTTTGCTCCTGAGGTGTGAGTGATTCGAGTCAGACTGGTTCTCCTGTCTGGACCGAGTCTTTATCAGACTCCAGAGAGCCGGTCTGCAGCTGCTCTGCGTTACTTAAGCTCTGATCTGGCTGGTTGTTGCTGCATAGATTGATTCAGTGGGTTTCAGAGACACACACAGCCACCAGGGTGTGTGTGTGTGTGTGTGTGTGTGGATGTGTCACTGACGTCTTTATCAGTCTGGATTCTTGAGGCTGGATGAAGAATGTTGGCATGCTTGCTGTGTGATGTCAGGAGCGCCGCCTGTGGAGAGGAAGTGTTTGAGACTGAATAGCTCATAAATCCGACTTCTTCTGATTCTGGGATTGTTTTTAGCAAAGTCTACAAATGTCTCACTCCAAACGGCAGATGTGAGACTTTTAAATGACCGAGAGACCATGGAGAGCATCGCATAAATGATTGTGAAAGATTAAAAAATGTTCGTCGAGTTATTGTTTTGATTTTGGAATTCATGGTCCAAGTACAAGTCAATTTGTTTATACTTTTAAAAACACAGATGAAATCTCTTTGGCTAACAAACTCAAGTGTGTGAAGAAATTAGATCTGATCGTTTGTCCTCTCAGGAGCTTCAAGTAGAGGCAAATAGAAATAGAAACCATTAATTTCCTTAAAAAACAATCAGTTTTTTTTCTAAAAGTCTGGCTACATGTCTCTTCCCTCCCTCGTTTTCACATAAACACAAAATGTGCATTGCATCACTGTTTTTTTCCCCCCAGTTTTCCAGGTTTCCGTGATCTTTAAAAGCCTGCTGGTGAAAAAGCATGTGTAAATGCAGAACATCATCACTGAGCTGCAGAGGCAGTGAGAGGAACTTTGACTCGCACTCTGTTTGACATCATGAAGCTCCTGCAGAGGATTCTGCAGAAGCTGCGTCTGTTGCTTCATGGAGTCATTTGTGATCTCTGTGTGTTCTTGTTTAGGCAAAAGATGAGAAGGATAAAGCCAAGCTGAGCCTCAAAGGCTTGAAATCCCAGAAGAAGAGGAAACCTCTGGACGCATCAGGTGGGCTGAAACTAAATACTCCTCAGTCTCCTCAGATCATGAGAAAATCTGCATCCCAACTTTTTTTCTTCACTAAATCCTGATGTTCTTTAATCTTCAGATGCATCCTCGCTCAGTGAGCCCGTGCTGCAGGAACAGGTGGAAAAGCTCAACAGGCAGAACATGGAGCATTCCCAGCACGGAAACTCAGAGTCTGACACCCAGCGAGGAGAGGACAGGGGGAGACAGGAGCCGGTGGAGCTGATCCTGGACGGACCCCACGCCTCTGCAGCCCAGTCAGAGAGGAAGACGGCTGCTGAGGAGGAAGAGGAGGAGGAGGATGCTGAGGCCTTTCAGGAGTCGGAGGAAGAGGAGGAGAAGACGAAGGATCTAAAAGGAGAGGTTGGAGGAAAGAAAGGAGGAGCAGAGGAGACGTCAAAATCAGGAACAGCCGCGAGTGTCATCACAGATATCTGCAAGATCTCAACGCAGGAAAGGTGCGAAACAAACCAGACATAAAAAAAAACAGAAACAAAATAGTTATGACAGAGAATAAGGGCCATGTTTGTTTTTTTTTTGTTTTTCTTTGTTTTTTAAGTAAATTTACAACAATAAAACCATAAATTTACAAGAATAAAGTGAGAAATTTATGAGAAAAAAAAGTCAAATTTCTAAGATAAATTCATGAATCGATTTAAAATAGATATCAACTAAAATAACCAGATTATTCTGCTAAATTTAGGAGATTATTCTTGGAAATTTACTTTTTTTTAAAAAAATAATATGGCTCTAATCCTGCGTCATAAAATAGAACCGTGTCTGATCTTCTCCTTTCTTTCATGTCCAGTTCAGAGGAGGTCGGTGACGTGGCCACTTGCAGCAAACGTCGCGTCACAGAGGAAGACCTGGTGAAAGACGACCTGAAGAAAAGCCGAGTGGAGGACGCCGAAGCGGGAAAAGCCGAGGGAGAGACGACGGAGGGGGGAGAGCCACAGGCCTCAAAATCTGAAGACGCAAAAACAGAAGAGGAGGGAAAGACGGAAGAGTCAGAAACGAAGGAGTTCACTATAGGTGAGGGATCGCTGTTAAAAAACTACAAGATCTTCACTGTTTACCATGAGCAACATTCACTTTACAAGTTCAGAAAAATGAAAAGACTAAAATAATCCCTGAATTGATTGTAAAGAATTAAAAATCTGCCAATGGGGTAAATTATTTCAGTTTCTTGTATTTTAGCACTTCAGGCATCTTTTTTTATTATAATAATCTAAATTAGACATTTATTGCAGTGATGGAGATTTTTTCTTTTTTTTTTCTACTCTTTTAATGTAATAAAAACAAATCATGAAAAGTAGTTGTGGAGATGTTTTTGCAAAACAGTGGTTATTTGGTTTACAGTGACTCTCTAAGAAATCGTTATTTAAACTTGGACTTTGTGTGTCTCTGAAGAACAAACAAAAGTGGACACAGAGCTGTTATCATTGGGCTTTTCCATCAGGATCCATCAGCAGATGTTTGTTTATCCACAAATTTATTCATCTTTTTACTTATTAACATAAAGTTATTAACATAATGTTTCAGGTTGGTCCATTTAGTGAAATTTCAGCTGTAGTTACTGATATTTTTTAATCTTATATTTCAGTGGATACTAAATGAATGAATGTGTTTAAATTTCGAAACCAACCGACCTCTCTAAAAGTAATAAAAAAAACAACCTTAGCATGATTTATTGAACATGTATGAACTCTGGAACACAGAGTGTGAAGGGAAAGGATGTCAGCTTGGTTTGCAGAGTGTGTCTAACACTAGCAGAGCTAGCTCCACCAGCCGTCCATCCTCCTCTCAGGTTAGCGCCCACACAACTGTGCTGGTTGCGATTCAGGCAGTATCCATTAACTGGAAGCGACAGCACCAGCTAGTGGCAGGCGGCTGCACTGCAGAAGTTTAACAACAACAAAACAAAAATGAAATATTCACAACTCTTTCAACCGGCTGTTAATTTTAGCGCCAACTCTGAACCAAATGAGCGCTGCTAAATACTCTGAAAGTGTTTTAAATGATGGGAGGACGAGATCTTTCGCCATTGAGACACTTTTGTTTTGCCTCAAACTGTTTGAAAGTTGAACAGCCTCACAAAGGATCTACAGCTGAACTAAACATGTGCATTAAAGCTGCTGGTGGGACCCCAGACCTCTGTTTCTGCCTCGCATGGATCCACCGCTGAGCCGTGTTCACTCAGGCTCTCAGAAGGAGCCGGCCTGGTTTTTAGCTGTTGACATTTGACTTTTGGTTGCTCAGACTTCGGAGCTGATCCGGTGTCATAACACTGTGCCTGTCTGAGCGTCACTAACATGTCGGTGGACACAGCTGGCAGAGCAGATAATGAGCCGTTGGCATGCTGCTATTTTGGACCGCTTTGTTTCTGGGGCGGCTCCAGCTTCTGCCTCTCTGTTTCCAGCAGCTACGAATCCTTCTTTCCGCTCATTTTGTTCGTATCTTTGTGCGTTTCTCTTCAGATTTGAGCCCTCCACCTTTAGCACCCTTCGACCACCGCATCGTGACACCCAAACCGCATCAGATCGCCACCTATTACACCATCAACAGAGACGAGGTCCTGGGAGGGTGAGTGAAAGAGGGAATCTGGTCCTAAGAGCTTGTTTTCATTTTACTTATCGTGCCACATGGGTAATGAAATAACGAAGGATCTCACACCCTGCGAGGGCCTGAGGGGACACCTAATTATTTTTTCCGAGACCTTTTTATTGCCCCCTAAAGGGGACAGGATTGTGAGCCTCAGGGGGGGCCCCACTTGTGAAAGAACGGGCCCCACTGATGTAAGAGAGCTGTGCTAAATCCTGCCTCTCAGAGCGGAGATTAGGCCTCAACATGCGAGCACATTTCTCACATCTCTGACATAATGTCACAGTGTGTGAGCCTAATTACTGTGAGACTGATGGAGATTATTATTGTTGCATGTGTTCGCAGGTCAGAGCTGCACTCAGTCAGCTTATTTCATCATGGATCCATTCTTGTTTAGTCTGTTCGGTCAGGAAAGAGCTGTCAGAAAGTCTCCAGTGACGCCTCAGAATCATTTTATGTATCTTAGAGTCAAACACTGACAGATTTCATATATAGGAGAAAAAAAAAGAAATATATTCTTTAGCTGAGCTGCAGGAGCCTGATGATTTTTAGAATAATCATTGATCACCAAAATAAACATGCAAAAGAATCTTAGTTAAGTTTTCCTTCCTGTTTGATTTACTCATTCTTGTTTTTACGCTCTCTGTGTGTGTTTACATCATTTCACGTCATTCTTCTTGTGAATTTGGGGATTATTTTTGTTGAATATTTTCTTTTATCTGCATCTGTATCCTCCTCTTTGTCTGTTCTCACTGATCTTTTTTTGTTGTGTCATTAGGGGACGTTTTGGACAAGTCCACAAGTGCACAGAGAACTCGTCTGGTCTGCAGTTAGCAGCGAAGATCATCAAAGCCAGGAGCCAGAAAGAGAAGGTGACTCCTCCTCCCGCAGACGGTTTGAAATCATGTTTTAAAAAAGAGACGCAGCTCAGCAGCCCTGAGAGCGTGGAGCGGTTTGTCAGCTGCATCGCTCTGTGGTTTCATAATCATCTGAACCATTCAGAAAGCCCAAAGCCAAACAAACACTCAGCCACATCCTCGTCTGGCACGAGTTACTTAAATCCTCGTCTGTTCGTGTGTGTGTGTGTGTTTTCCAGCTGGAATGAGTTGCATGAGTTATCAGTCAACTGTGCGTGGATTTTAACTTGTGATACAGCGAGACATCATAAAAGAGCTGCAAGCAGATCTCATTTTTTTAACTCGTCACCTGCAAGCTACTGTAGACTGAGAAGAGATGATTTATTATGAAACATTTAAATGTAAATTTTCTTCTCTCAGGTATAAATTAGATGTGTGTACATTTCATTCCTCATAGAAGTGTTGGTTTATGGCATGACTTAGGGTGAGGGTAACCCTAACCCTCTGAAGCCTCATGTGCAAGTTCAACTTTAAAAGGAGACGCACATTTCAACTGGCAGTCTCTGCAAGTTTCCTCTGGGTGGCAGACCAGAATATGACCTCTCTCAAATCAACGTTAAGACTCTGAAACTTCATCGCTTTCACCAGACATCCCCCTGCATCTTCCCTCACAACTTCAGCTCTGGCTGCAACCCTCACTTCAGATTCTTCTCTGTTCAACATCAGTCTCTTGATTCCTTCAGTTTTCTGTCCTGAGGTTTTGTTTGGTCTCTCCTGGTACGGTGGCCCTGAGAGCTCACAGCACTGCAACTAAAGAAAACATGCAAAGAGACAAAACACAAAAAGCTCTTCATCAGTTTGAAAAGACATGCGCAGCATTTAGAAAAACACACAGCAAAGACCGCAACACAACACAGTAAAAAAGGGCACTGCAAGGACTGCAACGCAACACATTAGAAAAACGCGCTGCAAGGACTGCAATACAACACATTAGAAAAATGCGCTGCAAAGACTGCAACACAACATATTAGAAAAACGCGCTGTAAAGACTGCAACACAACACTTTAGAAAAACGCACTGCAAAGACCGCAACACAACACATTAGAAAAACGCGCTGCAAAGACTGCAATACAACACATTAGAAAAACGCACTGCAAAGACTGCAACACAACACATTAGAAAAACGCGCTGTAAAGACTGCAACGAAACACATTAGAAAAACGCGCTGCAAGGACTGCAACGCAACACATTGGGAAAGCGCACTGCAAAGACTGCAACACAACATATTAGAAAAACACACTGCAAGGACTGCAACACAACACATTAGAAAAACGCACTGCAAAGACTGCAACACAACACATTAGAGAAACGCACTGCAAAGACTGCAACACAACACATTAGAAAAACGCACTGCAAAGACTGCAACACAACACATTAGAGAAACGCACTGCAAAGACTGCAACACAACACATTAGAAAAACGCGCTGCAAGAACTGCAACACAACACTATAGAAAAACAGGCTGCAAGAACTGCAACACAACACTTTAGAAAAACACGCTGCAAAGACCGCAACACAACACATTAGAAAAACGCGCTGCAAAGACTGCAATACAACACATTAGAAAAACGCAGTGCAAAGACTGCAACACAACACATTAGAAAAACGCGCTGTAAAGACTGCAACGAAACACATTAGAAAAACGCGCTGCAAGGACTGCAACGCAACACATTAGAAAAACACACTGCAAAGACTGCAACACAACATATTAAAAAAACGCACTGCAAGGCCTGCAACACAACACATTAGAAAAAAGCACTGCAAAGACTGCAACACAACATATGAGAAAAACGCAGTGCAAAGACTGCAACACAACACATTAGAAAAACGCACTGCAAAGACTGCAACACAACACATTAGAGAAACGCACTGCAAAGACTGCAACACAACACATTAGAAAAACGCGCTGCAAGAACTGCAACACAACACTATAGAAAAACGCGCTGCAAGAACTGCAACACAACACTTTAGAAAAACGTGCTGCAAAGACTGCAAAACAACACATGAGAAAAACAGGCTGCAAGGACTGCAACACAGCACATTAAAAAAAAGCGCACTGCAAAGAGTGGAACACAACACTTCCATTGTGTTGCTGTCCATCTGCAGTGAGGTTTTCTAATGTCTGATGTTTCGCTCTGTTCAATGCTTTTTTTTCGAAGTGCTGTGCATGTGTTGTTAAATATATGAAGATGGTTTCTTAATCTGCTTGTGTTTCGTCTTCTTGCACGTGTTCTCTTAAGTTGCAGTGCTGTGAGCTCTCAGGGCCACCATATATTGAGCCCTTCTTGGGATTCAAACTCCAGCTGTGAACAAACTTCTTACTGTTGAAGTCGTTGCAGCTCCACATAGTTATGACGTTGATTTGAGGGAGGTCACGACAGGCCTGTGACAACAACAATTTTTTTATACATTGTCCCACAAATTATTGCTGATAAACAATATTATTATCAACATTATTGTTAGACCAAATTAACCACTAATGTAATGATGATATCACTGAAGTTTTAAATATAATAAATAAATTAAACAAAAAAAATAATAAAATTGTCTTTTAGTCTTGTTTGCAAAAGTTGCACTTGAATCATGAATTTCATCATCCTGAGTTTTGCTGCGTCGCCCTTTACCTCTAATCCACAAACTGATCCAGTTATCTCTTTTAAAGCCTTTGTTATATATTTTATATAATTCTAAAGAGACTTTATGGAAACCCAGTATTGAAAAACTGCATATTTAGCGTCACTGATGACCTAAACAGGTGAAAACAGCCTGAGTAACAGTTTATCAGCTGTTTGTGTTTTTGGTTTGTTTTTAATGACTTCCTGTCTTGCTTTGTTTGTTTGTTTGTCTCTCAGGATGTTGTGAGGAATGAAATCCAGGTGATGAATCAGCTGAACCACGCCAACCTCATCCAGCTGTACGCCGCCTTCGAGTCACGCCATGACATCATCCTGGTCATGGAATAGTAAGTGAATGCTTAAAGATGACTGTGTGTCGTAGCAGCAAAGAGGAACCTTTCCCCGCTGTAATCACGCCTGCTTTCTTTGTGTGGCAGCGTGGAGGGAGGGGAGCTGTTTGACCGCATCATCGATGAGAACTACAACCTGACCGAGCTGGACACGGTGCTGTTCATACGCCAGATCTGTGAAGGGCTGCAGTACATGCACAAGATGTACATCCTACATCTGGACCTCAAGGTAAACCTCAAACACGAGCCAATAAAAAGGAGACTTTAGAATGAAATCCAAGAAAAAATAAATCAAAGTTACAAATCAGTTTTGAAATATAAGAATAAGGAGCGTAGACGGCCTCGTGGTCTAGGTTGTGCTTCATATGGCAAAAAGCCTTTTGGGTTCAAGTCCAGGCTGTGGCGACTTTCCTGCATGTCCCCACTCTTACTCTGTTTCCTGCTCCATCCACCGTCCTGTCCTCTCACGTAAAAGGCATAAAAATAACTTACAAAAAGAAATATAAGAATAAAATCTAAGTTCAATGTTGTGCAATAATAATCAGAGTCCTCAAACTGGGTTTAAAGAGATGAAAGGAGAAAGGACGCCCTCTTGTGTCAGACTGATGAACTTCGCTCCAAAGTCTAAGAACATCTCCAAAACAAGCTGCAGAAAGAAGTTATAACACCAGAGTTTGCTGAGTAAATAAACGTCGTTTAGGCTTTTAAAAAAGTGAGGCTGCTCTTTTTGGAGTACTAAAGCTGTATCCTCTCTGCATTTATAAACGTCTGAAATCTGATTTCACTGAAGGGCCTGTACATGTGTGATTTTCATCCTTCTGTTTTGTTCATTTCCAGCCTGAGAACATCCTCTGTGTCAGCAGAGCGACTAACAAGATTAAAATCATTGACTTTGGCCTGGCCCGGAGGTAAAAATCTCCCCTCTCTGCTGGCTCACCTTTCAGAAGAACGCTGTCTCAGGCTCAGATGTAGCTCTCATGATCCTGCTCCGGTTTCTCTGACAGGTACAAACCCAGGGAGAAGCTCAGGGTCAACTTCGGTACTCCTGAGTTTTTAGCTCCTGAAGTCATCAACTACGAGTTTGTGTCATTCCCCACGGACATGTGGAGCCTCGGCGTCATCACGTACATGCTGTGAGTAGAGTTACTGCAGTTCAGCACTTTCTGTTTAGTTTAGTTTAGTTTCAGTTTTTTTTTGTTGTTTTTGGGTTTTTTTTTGTTTTGTTTAGTTGTGTTTAGTTTAGGTTTGTTTTGTTTTGTTTTGTTTTGGGTTTTTTTGTTTAGTTTAGTTTAGCTGAATTTTGTTTTGTTTTTTTATTTTGTTTTGTTTTGTTTTGTTTTGGTTTGTTTTGTTTTGTTTAGCTGTGTTTAGTTTAGTTTAGTTTAGCTGGATTTTGTTTTGTTTTGTTTTTTATTTTGTTTTTTATTTTGTTTTGTTTTTTATTTTGTTTTGTTTTGTTTTGTTTTGTTTTGTTTTGTTTTGTTTTGGTTTGGTTTGGTTTGGTTTGTTTTGGTTTGGTTTGGTTTGTTTTGGTTTGGTTTGGTTTGGTTTGGTTTGGGCACAAATTGAGACAAATGGTGCATGGAGCGAACGAAGCCCAAATGGCTTGTTCAAGAGTTCTGCTCCTTTCAATGATCACTGACAATTCATGTTTATAAGTCTAACTAATGGACTTTGAAAAATAAGGAGAAAAAGTACTAAATCAATGTTAAATGGAAAAAACATCTGAATGAAGAAGAAAAAAAAAGGAGACAGAGTACAAACAATCGTACCCAAGTGGAAGACAATGGCAGTCGGATCAACTAGAGGACATTTTTCTCTTAATATGCCGATCATCTTCATGGACCTTTGCAAAAAAGGTTTTACATGATACGACCTGTTGAGTCTTTGTCAACTAAAATAGCTTTAACTTGCTTAATTTCTGAACCATTGATAAATAATTTTACTGGCTCTTTTGGGTAAGATTTATTTAAGTTGCAGAAGATCATGAAGTAAGATTTCTCCACGTTAAGTATATTTATTAAGTCGAAACGGTTTATAAATAGAAGATAATTCATCATTCACACAGTCAGTCAGATAGTTGAAGTCATTATGAGTTGCTATAAACTTGGTGTCATCAGCAAATAATACAGGGAGAAAATGTTTGCAAGAAATGGCTCAATAATTTCTATAAATCAGAAATAATAGTGGTCCCAGGATTGAACCCTGAGGGACCCCGTGTGTGATTCTGGAACTGGTAGAAGGGCAAACTTAAAGCGATACATGTTGCTCTCTGTTTGTTTGGTAGTTTTCAAACTACATCAGTGCGATATCCTCCACTCCATGTCCGTTTAATTTGGGCAAACTTTTATAAGATATATATATATATATATATATATATATATATATATATATATATATATATATATATATATATATATATATATATATATATATATATATATATACATGCAGTACATGTATGTAAAAAAGACGACATGAAGCATCCCTGACTTCTGCCTCCTGTCCCTCCAGGCTCAGCGGTTTGTCCCCATTTCTTGGCGACGACGACAATGAGACGCTGAACAACATCCTGGCCTGTCAGTGGAACTTCGAGGAGGAGGAGTTCACGGACATCTCGGACGAGGCCAAAGACTTCATCACCCGCCTGCTGGTGAAGAGCAAGAGCTGGAGGATGAGCGCCGCAGAGTCCCTCAGACACCCCTGGCTGTCAGACCGGAGTCTGCACTCTCGGCTAAACCAGAAGGTAGTTTTTCATGAGCCACACCCACATTTTTGTGCAAGTTTGTCTTGTTTTCTTTCTCTTTTCGGTGTCCTAACAAAAAAAAGGGAAAAGGCCACAAAAGCTCACTTATTTTCCATGGTGCACTGATGCTTTGATTTCTGTTTCGTTGCAGAAAAACAAGTGCCACTCCACACACGCCCCTTCCCCCGAGAGCTCAACAGGTACGTGGAGTATCCACCTTACAGCCTGGAGAAGATGTGTCTTTGTCTAAATGTTTATATTTCCTGCAGATATAAAAGATGAAATTTCATCCGTTTCCCTCCAGGAACACTGTGAGGCCCTCAGCATGCCTGCAGACAATGGAGGGCCCCGGAGCCCAACGCTGGACCAATGCTGCTGTACCTGTATGGCTACTAGAAAACTACTCTCTGCCTCGCATCCTGGTGTTAGCTTAGCTTTGCGGCTTTGACCTGAAATCAAAAAAAGGTTTGGCCTCTTGGAAAGCAAACAGACATTGTTAGCATCCTGCCGGAGAGGAAACTCCAGACTGAACCCTGAACTCAAAAACTCTGTCGCCAAAACGTCAGAGACTGACGGCCTGGATTTCTTGTCCAAACCTCAGCGCGAAGAGGATAACCTGAAAATCAGCAGTTTAGTTTTCGTCTTTGTTTGTTGCATGCTTTGCACTTTTTGACCTCTATTCATGATTGAGCAAACAACTTCAAACAACATCTAGACTGAATGCTGTTATCCAAATAATATATTTTTGTGAATACAGATTTTATTTCTTAAGTCTTATGAAATGCTTTTCTTTCTTGGAGGTAAAATGAAACGTACCTGCTTGGAGTCACGTCACATTAATTTATTTTGTATATAACACATTTCTGCAGACGTTGACCATCACAGCCCACATCTCTGGTTTCTTCTCACTGTGTCACCTTTCTCATGCACGTGTTCGTGCCACTCGCTCGCCTTTGCTTGTGCAGTTTGGAGTAGCCCTCTCACCTTCCATGAAGGCACCGCGAAGAACAGAAAACTACCTACGAGTGATTCTGATGTTTATGGCTGAAGTGGATCCTGATGTTCCTTTATTTACTGGTTCAGCACCAGACTGTACTTGAAGTGCAAAGCTTTTACTCCACCTTTTCTTTCGGGGGGCTCAGTTCAGCCGACAGCCGGGCGGTGGTGTCAGCAGACGGTGCTTTAATAATCTTTCTAAAAGAGAAGAGACGGAGAGCTGGATGAATATTTGACACTCAGCTGTTTCACCTGGAAACGGAAAAAGCTTTGTGTTTTGATTATTTGTTCGTTGAATTTATGATACTTTTTCAAGTTTTCTTGAGTACTCGTGAAAAAAAAAACACAAAAAACAAATGTAGAATTTAAATAAGTAGATAAATAAAGCACAACTGAAGAAATTGTTTGTCTTGGATTTAAATTCTAACAAAGGACTTGAAGAGCTAACAAATCGTATGCTATTTTGTCCCTTTCAGCACACTGTAGTTTAGCGGCTGCAGTGTCTTCCTGCTTCCTGCTGTTACTGTGATGTTTTTAAACGACACTTTTGACTTTTTGTTGAGTTAAATGCTCTTTGTGTCGCACACAATCAGTGAGAAAGAGTGAGGTGTGTTATTCAAACTGTGGTTTAACCTCTTTTACCGCTAAGATGATAAAAATCAGACGTTTTTACCTGATTTTGAGATATTTTCAGGGTGGCTCAGCTTCAGTTTTTAACTTCATTTAGAAAAGTTAATCTCACGTCTCTACAGTTTGTCTGCGGTTAAATTAAATTCTGAAAATTCAGAGGAACGACTTCGCCTCTGGGTGTCCCATTTCCTGACTTTCTTTAAACTTTTGCACGCAAATTTTTTAACCCTTTACGCCCAGGCCTCCCGTCTGTTAGAAAAATGACATACCCAAATTAAAAAGAAATTATATTTGGGGAAATTTGTTCAGAGGTGTCAGTATTGATATTTATGTCACCGGCTCAGAAATAACTGGACAGAAATTGAATTTTGTTTTCTTAAATTTAAGGACTATAGAGAGCTGAATTTTAAAGTAGGTTAGAAAAAGGTTTTTCAAATTCAACACATCAATTCAAATATTTCCATTTCAGTTTCGAGTGACTCGTAAAATTGCCTTGTTACATTTATTTTGGGCCTGATTTTGTTTATGGGGGGTTGGAAATGCTGAGCTCTAACCCTAACCCCTCATGACATCATCAGCTGTGCAGGTTTCCATGGTGACAGATCATTTCCATTCATTTTAATGGTCAAAAAAAATTGATAAATGCAGAATATTTTTAAAAGTATGAGGGTTAGAAACATGAAACATACACACACACTTCTCCTGCACATGCTGAACATTTTGTAGTTTGAACAGTGTAAATCGGTTATTTTTTACTGGAGGAGTTGCAAGTCAAAAACATACGGAAAACTAAGTTTGATGAAGTTTGAAGTCTATATGTTGAATTGCTGTCGCTCAATGAATGGACATTAACATAAGATTAATTACAGATATTTTCTGTGATTTAAAAGTTTTCTACAGTTTTATCTTCACTCAGCGTCTGGGACCAGAACCCTCTCGGATGCTGTGAACTGCCGTGCTGATTCATGCTCCGATCCTTACGTGTGTTTTCCAGTCAGAAACTTTCTCCCGTCTTTTTTCAGACTCCATCTAAATGAGTTATTGAGCAACAACGGTGCAACCTCTCCTCTGTGAGGTGAACCATCAATCTTCCTCTCTCTCTGCCGACCTCGACCCTGCGCTCGGCACATGTGAAGGATGAAGGTCTCAGCACAGCAGTGGACACACAGTGAGAGCCAAATACCTCAAACACACAGCCAGACACCTGCTGCCAAACAAGAGCAGAGAAGAAGAAGAGCCCGGAGCTGAAACACAGCCGTGTGTTGTTCTCTTTTGATCAGGCGGCTGGATGAGCAGACCGCTGTGTTCTCAGGACCCCAGGCCTTTGTTTTTCTTCTCTCTCTTGTAGTGCAATCATGTTGACTTTAGGCTGTAATGAAATCACACCTCACGCCCCGCTGTGCATTCTGGGAAGCTGAGCGGTGCGTCTAGGAGTGTCATGAAGCTACTGACAGGCTCAGCTGGAGCAGATGTTGTCATTCGTACTCAGATGTTGAAGAATAATAAGAGATGAGGAGCTGCTCGGAGTGTGTGATCACCTCTGTTAAGAGAGCGTCTCTTGAGATGTGAAATAAATTCCTCCAACGGAGTCAATACGTCCACTTCTGCTCCTGAAATTGTTTATTTTGTGATACTGACACCGACGGGTCAATTCTATAAGACGTGCCACCCCTGAAACACAGTTTCCACAAAGATGTCCCTCTGAAAGACAGAAAGAACACTTTTCCCATGCTTCCTCAGACTGACATATACAACTTTTAAAATTTATTCATTCATTTTTTTTTTATCAATCAAACTTACCATGTATTTTAATCTCCTGGCTGATAGTGAACGCTACAGAAAGAGAAAAGAAATGACGGCCCAACAAGCTGGAAAAATAAAACAAAACACGTCTTCAAAGATGCTTCCGTTTGCCGGCCTGTTGACCGTCCTCAAAGGTGGTTTCAGGTGTTGGTTTAACAGGTTCTCCGGGTATACAGACTCTATTTTTATGCAAAAACAGCAGTGAGCCCACACCCAAATGGTGAAATGCAAATGTTTGAGCATTCATACAGAGGGACAAAAGGACGATACAACCTGCAGGTCATTTAGACCCTCCTCTCAAAAATGAGGCCAGAGTTAGAGGGACCTTTCCACATCCTGAGACACTGAGTGTTACTGTGAGACAGTGAGGGCCTCTAAGAACAGAAGTGAAAAATTACATCCAAACTGAAATACAGCTGCAAGGCATTCCTTAATAAAATAACAAACATCTGCACATCTAAAGAAAAGAACACAGGTCACGTTACATACTGTTATAGGAGTTTAGGCCACAAACGTTCTTAATTTCATCCAAGAATCACAAGAGAAAAGTCTGAATTCCAGAATATCTGAGATTCTGATCCAGCATTTTGAAATTTCAATTTTCATCTCAGCGCTCTTAAAAAAAAAAAAAAAAGTCGTAATTCTAAGTTTATTTATTTGAGGTTAGGTCTTTTTATTTTTATTATTATTATTATTTGAGATTCTGATTTTTATCCCAGATTTCCGAGAAAAAGTGAGAGTTCTAGAATTCTGAGATGAAAATCAACATTTTGGAACTTTGAAATTAATCTCAGAATTCTGAAAAATCACAATTCAGGAAAAAAAAAAAAAAAAAAAAAAAATCTGAATTCTATCCTATAATCCCAGAATTCAAACCTTAAACTTAGATTTCTGTCTCCATTATAATCTACCTCTTTCTTCTTCGACCCTGTCACCTGACTCATGCTTATAATGTACTTTTTATCATAATAATAATAATAATAATAATAATAATAATAATAATAATAATAATAATAATAATAATAATAATATAGCTATTATTATTCCGTTCCTTTTGGTTTTAAAATTGATATTATTACTCTTCGTAATAATTGGAACATGGCTTACTTGTGAAACTTTGACCAATAATAATATGAAAATGTTGCCTGTTGATTTATAAAACTCAAAATATGATCACATAAAAAAATCAACATATTCAAAATGCAAATAAAGGACAACCAGAAACACCCACAAACCATGAAAAGTGTTTTTACACAATATTATTTTATTATCGTTAATTTTTTTTTTTTCTAGTTTGTGATTTTTTTTTAGTCCCTTTTGTAACTCAAAGATCAACTAGAGAGCTGCAGTTCTCCCTCCATCCTTTTAGTGGCGCTGTGCATAACTACCACAGGAGTCTACACCATCTTCATAGCGCTCTCCTCCGCTGCTCCCACATGCTCGCTTCTGATTGGTGGATCCGACTGCCGCTTCCTCATACGTAGCTCTCGCTGCAGCAGTGTTCGGTTTGTTGATGCTGAGGAGGTTCATCAGGCACACTCACAAACACACGCAGCCGCTTCTTTTTGTCGCTTTTTGTCTTTTTCTGTGAGCAGAATCCAAACTTCACACCGGTCAGAGATGGCACAGAGTTCCGAGTCCGCTAACGTTAGCTCCACGATGAACGGAGAGCCGATGAAGAGGAGGAAAGTGGCGTTTATCACCGGCATCACCGGGCAGGTGAGGCTCACTCACTCATTCATACACCTGTTCACACTGTCGGAATGAATGAACGAGCTGTGGTTGTGAATCGTTTGCCGGAAACATCTTTAACGTCTCTGTGGTCGTGATATCCTGTTACTTGTGGCATCATTTACACCAGAAACTGATCCTCTTTAAACCACATTAAACATGAAACTCCATGAACGCTGTGATTTAACTCTGGAGTTAGATATTTGATGAGTTAACTCCTTATTTTAGCTTTAAAGAGTTATTTACCTGCTCCGTATGAGCCAATTAAAAAATAACAAGTTAGAAAAAAAATTCAAAATCAGTTCTTCTGTAACAGCTGAACAACTGCAAACAGCCGGATGAGCAGGTTTAAGGATGTAATGATCCCTCTCAGGACAGGTGTGCCAAGAAAAGCCTGCCGGCCAAGAATTCCACGCGCCTCACGCGAACACGCGCCTTTCATTCTAACGTTAAGCATATAATGACTGTCACATGGCATAACTGTTAATACTGGCATCCTGTCCTGCCTGAATATAGAATAGTAACTACTTTTGACTTAAAGCAGCCAGGCTCATCCTGCTGCTGTTCACCCGGGAAGACTTTCAAACAATCAAAACTCTGAATTTCAGTCTGGTGCTACCTGTTCCCTGAGAGAACAGATGAAACAGGACATGTTTTATCTAACCAAAGTTTTTTATCACGTGTTTATAAAGTGAAAAAGTTGTGAAACTCTCATATGTGTGCTGTTAATGGCAACATCCTTGTCTGATATCTGAGAATCTGCATAAAACACCGGCTAAAAACCCCTGACTGGAGCTTTAATTTCATCCCACTATGCCTCACATCACTTCAGCAGAGACTAGAGCCGAGTCTTGACATGAACCAGGATTCAGGGTCATGGTGGAGCTCATTGAAGCCCAGTCCAGAACTCTTGATGTACATCAAAAGTCCTAAAATTTGCACCTTGCTACTCTCACTCAACTGCTATTCCAATAGATTTGAGTGATTCAACATCCACCATTGAAGTCATTGCCACCCTAAGTGATCTATAATTGAATACAGTCATGGTGAAGTCACTCTGCAGACCAGGTGAGGGATAAAAATAGACCTGAGGTGACTCAAAAAGTTGAAGAAGGCCTGGCAACATACTTGATGCCTTTAACTTTTTGAACCTAATTGCTGAAGGGCAACCCTGGAAAGAGACCTCACCACCAGTGGGTCCTCTCTGCTCAAATTAAAGAGAAATGAAAAAATATACAAGGTATCGCTCATACACAACAACCACAGACAGACAGATTCAGTTAATATTCTTTTAAACTCATATTTTAAGATGAAGCAGCTGAAATTTTTTTCACCTGCATCGTTCGCTAGTTAGGTCAAAGTCAGGAACGCAGCAGTCGTTTTGTTACGTTTTAGAGATGATTGTATGTTGGTGGCAAATTGATTCATTTGAACTTTGATTTTCGCTGCAATTTTCAGACCTATTTTGTCCAAAACTGATACCGATACCAAAGTTATCATACCTGTTTTGTTATAAATAACGCTGAGTATCTCCTGCACCAAGGTTTTCTTGTTACGCTTATTCTGACGGTCTGTTTGTTTCTGAATATCTTCCATTTTATTCTGCATCTACCTGCTCCTCTCAGGATCAGTTATCAGGAAGTATGGCATCTCGCTCCATTGGTATGCAGATGATACTCAAATTTATCTGCTTGTTTTACTCCTTAAAACTGATGTTGGACCCCCTGAAAGATGTTAAATCCTGGATGTCTCAGAAGCCAAAACTGAAGTCCTTGCATCTTGCATAAATCAAACCCACCACAAAAAAAAGTCTTGGGGTGATATTTGATAATGGCTTTAAATTTGATAAATGAGTAAACTCAATTGTCAAATCCCATCGAAAGTCAGGTCCTTTTACTGATTTAGAAAACGTTTCTAAGAAAAGCCTTTTATCTCTTTCCACCTTGACTCCTGCAACGTCCTCCTTGTTGGCTTTGTTTTTAAATATGCTCTGTAAATAGGCTCGTTGGTGTCACGCGTCATTTCGTGTGCTTAATTAACGCATCTCCTAAATGACTGTAACTGTCTGCAGACGTTTTAATACCTGCTTCTAATTAACTGTGATGCTTTTTCCTGCTCATACCCCTCATATATTTGGTGTTGTTTCTGATAAAGGTGGTGGTTCGTTATTAATTGCCAAGGATAAACCAAAAGAAGAGTGGTCTAATTGTTTCAGAGTCTCTTATATTGGTTAATACAGTTCTGTAATAGCTTCATTTCCAAAAGCAAGAGACCCTGAACCATCTTAGTTCAACCCATCCAAGTCTGGATACCTTTTCTTTTGTTTTCTTTGGTATGTGTTGAAAGAGGTTTGTTCGCTGTCGCCTCCTTTGACTCAATGTGTGTTAGCACCACGTTTAAAAAAAACCGCTGCACGTTCATGAAGAGACAGCAGGTCTAACAGGTCGTCCGTGTCAACAATCAGTGGTTCACGTTTGTTTTAAAGACGGTTTCAATCTTTTTGTTTGATCTCTTTAAACAAATCTGTGCTCTTTAAATATTTGCGTGAGCCTGTTCGTACCAGGATGACTCACTCTGAAATTAGCGGTTCTTGTTTGGCCACATGCTGCTACAACCTTGAGGAACCTTGGCAGCAGATAAATTCTTTTAAAGGTGATTTTCACCTGAACGAAGGATTCATATGATAAGCAGAGGGAGCGGCTGCTCTGCAGAACTGGTCTAACTGGTGTCATCCGGGGTTAAGTGACACTGCTGCTGCGTTGATGATGTTTGCCATGACGTAAGTCTTTTGTCATTTTCTTTGTGGTACTTTTTTAGCTGGAGGTCAGAAGGCGTGGACACTGGCATGGTTATAAAAAAAAGGATAAAGAGGTGTGACTCACTCAGCAGCTCTTATTCTCTTTTTTTAATGCTTCTAGATCTAACAACTGCCTTTGACAGAACAGATCACACAGCTCTCTTTGCTCACCTCAAACACTGTGTTGGTTTCAGGTCCTACTGGTCTGAGAAGTATTTTAAACTCCCTCTTTCCACCAAGTGGTCCAGTATGGATCAGTACAGTTTAGCACGAGTTGTTTCCACAGCCAACTGTGCCCTTCTTCGTAGGCGGAGTGTAAGCCAGATTCTGATAGCTGCATCAGCTACGTAATAGCGTGACAACATAGTAGCGCGACACAGTGTACCCCACTAATAAATCCAATGAAGAAGAAAAACACAACACAGTAAACTGTTTCGTGACGCCAATTTTCCAGACATAAAGAAAGTTCTCTTCAGGAAGTCATCTGGAGATTTAAACATGGTGGGGTTCTGTTACATAGGAAGTGACGATTCTTTCGACCAGTCAACGGACTGCAGTGTTTCTAGAACTTTCTGGGTTTGGGTCAGTATTATTTGGCACCCCAACAGAAGGGTACCAAAAAATGGGACCATATGTGTTGGTAATTTGGGGACCTGTCCTGGTTTTAGTCAAAGGAAACGCCACAAAATACCTGCCGTACTGAGACAAACGGAACTGTGCCTCTTGGTGGAAACAGGGCTAAAGTAAAAACTGGTCACTGTTTCTCTACCTGTGCCCCCCCCCCCCCCCCCCCCCCCCAACCTGTGGAGTTCCCCAAGGTTCTATTCTTGGTCCCATTCTGTTCTCCCTTTACCTCCCTCCTCTTGGTCGGATTTTTAAAAAGCATATCTTAACATCTGTATGCAGACGACACTCAGATTTACCTGACAAGTAGTCTGTTTTCAAGACATTAAAGACTGGATGGCCCCGAGCTTTATAAATTTTAGCAAAAATAAAACGAAACTGATCATTTTTTGGCTCCAGTGGAGCCCAGGAGGCACCTCTCAGGGTCCTGGACCTGAAAATTGGATCAACAATTAAATTCATTTGTTAAATCCAGTTTTTATCATCTCAGGCTTTTATCAAAGAGTAAATCAGTTTCATCTTTTAATGACTTTGAGCGAGAAGTTCATGTAGTTTTATTTCTACACAGTTGGACTACTGTAAATCTCTACGTTGGTGTTAATCAGGCTTCAAGCTTGTTTTGTAACAGGTTCACAAAACACGACCACATCACCCCGATCCTGGCGTCCCTCCACTGGTTTCCAGTCCCTTTTAGAATTCATTTTAAAATTTAATTGTTTGTTTTTAAATCTTTAAATGGATCAGCCCCTCAGTACATCTCTGACCTTTTAATTAACCTTTTAAACTCCCTTGTGGTCCTTGAGGTCTGCTCATCTGCTTCAACTCATCGTCCCAAAAACCCACCTCAGGTGATCGTTCCACAACTTGGAAGCCACAGCAGAGACGGCGATTTTTTAATCACGTCTTAAAACTAATGTTTATTCTTTGGTTCTTAATTCAGCATGAGAGTATTGTGACCTTTCTTTCATCTTTTTTGGTTTTAATGCCCGTTTCTGTGGCTCTGATTTGTTTTTATTTCATTTTAGCTGTTTTGCTGATGTTTCTTGCCCGTTTTCTTTCCTCTTCATGTTTTTTACTCTGCAGTCTTTGTGACTTCTTTGGTTTTTCTGTGCAGCACTTTGGTAAACCTGATTGTTTTTAAAATGTGCTTCATAAACAAGCTAACTGAAATAAGGATGCACCTGTCTGTTAGAGGAAAATAAGTCAGATCCCAGTCCACATCTCGGTGTTTGAATCTGATGTGAGAGTGTGTGCCAGTGGCTTCCAGTTTTCAGTGGGGGGTGATTATCTGCAGGAAGTCAGCAGGAGCTTGAAGTATATTTCATAATTTGGGGTGAAAGCCGTCAGTCGACCGTTCCCAGAATCCAGCCCAGGAGAGACTTCTGCTTCGAGAAGTCTTGGAAAGTCATTTTCATCCTCTCACATTCCTCATGTGGAGCAGCACCTTCTCCCCTCGTCCTCTTTAACGGGAAACAAAGAAAAACAGCGTTAATTCATTTTTATTCGGCCGTCATGTGAGACAGCCGCTGCAGGAGGCAGCAGGCGGGCATCTGGATAGACCATCTCAGAAGTCACTCCCAGGTCTGCTGGGTCACAGCGATGCCGTAAATCGCCCGGGTAACCGCTCTTCATAAATCCAGGGGCAGCATGCGGCTCGGTCTGAATATCTCCGAGTGCTGCCTCAGTGAGAAGTATCAGGGTGAGAGGTTGTGAGTTATGGGAGACCACCTGAGTGCCAAGGCAGAGCTGCAGAGGCTGAGGGTGCTGTTTTTACAGTCTGGGGTTATGAAGAGGACGAGTTCAGGCTCGGTGTTGTCGATGGTTAAACTTTATTTTGGCTTCGAGGTTCAGACTTTGGATGGCGTCGTGCTCCAAGATGATCCTCCGGACTGTTTCAGGCTCATCCTACAAGCCTCTGAGGGCGTTTTCCCATCCTCTCCCTGCCTCCTTTCACAGACTGGAATCGAACCTGAACGGGTGCCAGCAGTAACAGTCATTAAATAAAACCTGCGTGCACCTGTAGACACACCTTTTATGCACCTACAGGTGCTGGTACCTTCTTAAAGGGGTCCTTAAATCAGCTCCAGTTTACGGTCGGACTAAATGTTATTTAACCAGTGAGCTGCTTAAATCTCTGATTTTTACATTTAATTTGAATTCAACAAGAAATTGTTTTTTTTTTTTCCAAACAGAGGCGACGTTACGGGAGAGTATTAGAGCCACTGGAAAAAAAAAATAGTGTCCAATAAATTTTTTATTATTATTTAATGAGAAAAAAGTCATAATTCTGCGAAGAAAATCAGAATTATGATAAAAAAAAACCCTCAGAACTCAGAGGATTTTTCTCATAATTCTGACTTTTTTCAGAATGATAATAACAATAAAAAAGACAATAACTGGATGTTGTTACCTTTTTGTTTCCAGTGGCCCTAATCCTCCTCCGTAGGACATGATTCGTACTTTACCTGTGTTGATATTTGGCCGTGTAGCTCACCTGTTATGGGTTAAATCAGACGGAGGGTGATGAGGTTTGGATGTTTCATGCTGCTTCTTTCATTTTCACTATCAGATCAAGTTTTTACTCTCGTCCAAGGATCATTTTGATGGTCTTTTGTATGGTTTTGTACACACATGTTGCATTTAGCAGGAATTTTAGATACTCTTACATCTGAAAAAGGTTTTTTTTGTGTGTCGTAAAATAGAGAAATTCAAACTGAATGTTGTTTTTATGGTTTAAAGAGATTTAAAAGTTTCATTTCTGATAACTTGAAGCGTATTTCTGAAGGGTTCAGAGGTGGTAATGAGGACAAAGCCAGAACCTGCTTTTCTCTTGTGAACAATAATCATCGTGTCTGAGATTTTCAGCTCATGTTGTCAAAGTGGATGTGATGTTTTCAGCCGAGTGAGAGAACAGTCTGGATGTGCTGGACACACAAACCTTCCTTATCCCTGCCGTGTATTTATGTGGATATTGTGGTCTGTGATTGCAGCTTCATTAAACCGTATCAGGTCTAGCTGCAGACCAGTGGCGTGCTTGGCGTGCTTGGCGTGCTTGGCGTGCTTGGCGTGCTTGGCGTGCTTGGCGTGCTTGGCGTGCTTGGCGTGCTCTCTGCGGTCTAATGTAAGCACATTAAGGTGATTCATTTGCAGAATGATGAATAAATGCACACACGGCCGTGAGCTCGGGGTTTGCCTGCATGCAGACACTGAGCTCCAGCAGGTGATCTGAACCAGAATGAGGCACCAAAGGCTTCTGTGATTCAGTGTGCAACCAGCAGGGGGCGCAAAACTCACAGTTTCTTGAAGTCAGCCTTTGAACGAGGAGTCTTTTAGAAATTCAATGAAGCTCTTTTGGCACAAAGATGTAAAAATATTTCACACAGGAAGTGAGAGAAACTAGATTGATTTTGTCTTATAAACACTCACTGATCATAAAACCACTGGGTGGTGATGATGATGATGATGATGATGATGATGATGATGGTGCTGATTGGAGCTAATGTGGAGCCGCTCTGAAGGACACACATTAACATTTTTCTAACACACCGTCCAATAAATCCGCCTCGGCTTCAGGTTTTTTTACTCCTCTGTGTTTATTTTCTGATCTTTGTCTCTGTTGAAAGTTTGTTCTTTTTATTTTAAAGTTTAATTTTATGACTGTTTAAAGTGTAGAAGCACAGTGGATAGGACGGGATACTTAGAGGGAGAGTTGGAAGCAAAGAGAGTTAAAGGTTGGAATTGAACCGAGACCGCTCACTTTGACGGAGGAGATTAAAAAAATAGTTTAGTTCAGAAAAACAACAACAAATATAAATGACTCAAATTAAGAATTCAGATATTTTTTCAGTTTATTTTTATGAGTTGTGAGGGGGGGGGCAGAATTCTGTGATAAAGGTCTATTATTCCAGAACCCTGACTTTAATGTCTGAGCTGATCAGCTTCTCCACTCGGGCCTCTGGACACGGGGGGCGCTCGATTTCACCACCAGGCCAAACTTGCCCCCCAGCTGTTCCGTTTTTGCTGAATTTCTAGTTTGATTATTTGATTTTTTGCTGAAATAAACATTATTTCCTGCTTGAATATTAGATTTTAAAATAAATCTGAAAGTCCTAAAAAGAAATCCAGCTACATGAAAGGAATGATTTCAGTTAACAAAATGTTAATCGTGATAACGTCAGCGAGACACGGACTGTTACATATTTTTAAACTTTAAATGAACTCAGTGGTGTAGTGGTCCCTTGAGAAGTGGGTATACTCTAAATCATTTCTACTTGCTCACTATTATTAAATGATCATGACTTAATTAGGAGCAGTTTGTAGTTACTTCTGGTCACACAAGCAGAATGGATGAATGTAAAATGTATTTATCATGAGGCAAACATGGTGTTTCGGTTATTTTTTGAACATTTCTTTAAATAAAATACTTTAAATCTGAAGTTGACGATGCATTCTTGTTCATATTCAACTCACCGCCGCTTGTTCTGTTGTTTGGTCTGCTCTGCTGCCGTTCACAGACACCTGAGGTGTTAGCGATATTTTAATCCCCTATTCTGCTTCTGATTGGCTCATTAGTCACCATGCCTAAAGTTAACCAATTCAATCAGTGAAGGCAGCGAGTACCAGCCAATTAGAGGCAGAGGAGGGTGGGTCATGGCTTCACCATCCTTGAGGGAAAAAAAGGTCAATCTGGCAGTTAGATATTACTGAATGGTGCACATCAGGGGGGTTTAGAAGTGGGTAACCTGATTTTCCTGCTTTAATCTCTTCCTGTGGCACCTCGTCATGTTTTTCAGCACCTCGTTAATGAACAGGATTCATTCTAGAAAACTCAAAAAAGTGAGATACTAAGGAGGCACAACAAAGATAGGAGAGTTTATATGCATGTTTCAGTAATGAGGCAAAAAAAAAAGAAGGTCCAGGAAAAAAAAAAACCACATTTAAGATGTTAACAAAAATCAGAGTACACATTTAAAAATGCTTTAAATGACCTGTTAAAGATCAAGGCAAAGAAAAACAAAGTTAAATAAAGTCTCCCTCAACACAAAATTCAGCGGTGCAAAAACAAACGCTCGGAAAGAAACGAATACATGAAGTAAGATGAAATTTAAAACGCACCTTTAATAAAGTCTGAAGCGTGTTTCCAGGCCAGATTAAGAGACTGTTTTTAAAAACGCTGTGTAGAAACGAGTCAAATAAGCTGCTTTTGAAACAAAGTCCTTGAGAAATCTGAATTTTCAAAGTCATTTAGTTTTTAAACCCACCAGAGGAGCGTCTTTATTGAGTCTTATTTTAGTGTGAACTAACATACAGTCTGTCAGTGAGGGTTTCTCACCTGTACCTGTCTGCTGCAGGGGTTTTGGCTCTTGTACCCCCCCTGCAGGTGATCCTCTCTAATGCAGACCGTCCTCAGATAACGTGAAGGAAATCAACCTCAGGCTCATATTCAGAAACTTTCTGGTGTCAAAGGTCAAAATGAGTCTGTAGTGTGACATGGACCTGCCAGGTGAGCATGATGTGTGCGTGTGTGTGTGCCCAGCCCCCCTCTCCCACTGAGCGCCCGGCTCCCCATAACAGGAAACGGCGAGGTGAGGCCAGGGTTTATGGGCTAATACGGCCTCAAAGGAGCCTCTTGTTTTGAAACAGAGCAGCGGCTCTTCAAGCTTGTTTTCCATGTTGGTCTGGCGTGGAACACTTTGACCCTGGCACCGGGGCAGGAAAACATGACACTGACCAGCCTGGAGCTTTGAACGCTGTGGGGACGGGTGAGGGGCTGCCAGGGCCCGTGCCCATCTCCCCTCCTCTGGGTGAGGCAGAAACAGGTTGGGCATCGGGGCCGCATCGGGCGGACCGCACAGCCTGCTGCTCAACCTGCTGGAGCTGAAAATGATCTTAAATCAACACTCGGACAAGTCGCACATTTACCTCAGAGTCTTTCTGACTTCATCAGAGTTTTAGCTCTGAAACTTTCACAAACTCAGAATGATGATGATGATGCTAGAAGCTAAATCCATGAAGTTAGAGAAGAGCGTTATTTTTAAAAGACTCAAATAAACCTGCGTTTCTCATCCTGGATGTTGAAATGCTGAGCCCTAACCCCTTATGACATCATCAGCTGTGTGGTTTCCATAGTGACTGATGACTAGTGATCATTTACATTCATTTTAATGGCCCAAAAAACTTTAGAAAAGGATGAATATTTTAAAAAGTACTAGGGTTAGAAATGTGAAACGTACACACACAGTTCTCCTGAACATGCCGAACGTTTTACATTTCGAACGGTGAAAATCGATGAAAATTTGAAGTCTATGAAAAGTGCCAAAAAAACGTACGGAAGAATAAAAAGAAGTTTAATCGTAAAGTCTGATTTCTACATGTTGAAATTCTGTTTCTCTGGATTTCAACATAATAAACGTTTGCAGTGGAAAAAGATCCATTTAAAAACATTTAAACACTTTTGATTCTCTCATGAAAAACGGACAACGTCCCAGATTCTAGAGAAGCCAAACACAGATACAGTCGGTTTAACTTTCATTTCCAGTCTGTTAGGTCGTATGACCCTGGATGAGCTCATTCTGACGGGCTTTGGAGACTCAAAACATTTGATTTTTCAGGTTGAGGTTGAAGGTCGCAAATTTTTGCCATTTGCACATTTACTTCGCTTAACAGGAAGTCACGTCTACTTGCTTTGTTTTATTCAGGCTTGATGCGAACACTGCAAAAGGCTCCACCTTCTTCTTACTGCATCAAAACCTGATCGTACTCTTTATCTACCGCCCTCTAGAGGCCTCAGAGCAAACTCTGCTGCTCCAAGTTGCTGACCTGTCTGCTGAGTCTCTTGTAGCGTCTTTCATGACTTTTTGTAGCTTGTTGTTTGATTATTTTCGGAGTGTAGCATCGTTATCTGCTTCACCTGCCTCCGCTCCAGCCCCCTGCTCACCTGTAGGCTGAATGTTTCCTCCTCTGCTCCCTGCCCTCCACCCTCACTGTTACCCCCAGACCTGGAGAGGAAGCACGAGGCTGGCATGCTGGCTGTGTAAGAGTGTGTGTGTGTGTGTGTGTGTGTGTGTGTGCACATGTGTGAGGGGGATACTGAGGGATGAATGCCATGACTAGTGCGGAATGTTCCAGAGTGTTCCAGAATGTGCGGTCGGAAAGTCTGAGCGGGGAAAAAAGGCGAGGAGTAACACGGGTGAGGGGAACAAGACCTTATTGACAGGGCCCGCACTCTCACACACCAACACACACACACACACACACAGTTTGGCCCAGCGTCGGCCCACAGCTCCTGATTCATGTGGATGTTGGACTTAATGATCCGGGGATTCTGGGAGTTTTCCTTTTCCCGCTCATGCCCATTAATGTGTCATGGAGTGAACAATACACAGGTTAACTTTCCAGCTGTTCAGAGGAGCGGCCAGTTTAACCGAGCAGAGGTGTGTGAGAGGGAACGTTCGCCATGATGAGTGTGTGTCGTCGACGTTCAGAGTCAGACGGATCAAACCATCGATCGGTAACAGCAGCTGATTATCCCGACCAGCTGCTGATTGGTTTCCCGATTGGATGTTTTCAAACACTTTATTAAAAGAGACGCTTAACGTCAGTTACGAGTACGTGGATAATTAGAGAGCAGGTCAGCTGATGGTAGATATCAACAGTTACCAAACTTGAATAAAACTTAAGACAAAAAAAAAATATATATATAATCTCTGTCAAATCTTGCTTTATAAATCAGAAAGAATAGGAGGTAAATATTTGGAAATAAGAGACAAAGAAATGATTTTTTTCAATTAAACAGATTTTTAATTAATTAATGAAAAAGAAAAATTGGATTATGCTTCATTTGTAGAAGAATAAGGGATTATTATACACTTTTATTGTCTACATCATTACATAAAGAAACTGTTTTAGATTTGATTTGCCGTCATTTAGAAAAGATAATCTTGTCGTTTCAAACTACCATCAATCGATCTAAAGACTGATTATCCCGAGTCAGGATTGAATGATGCTGGTTTTCAGGGTCGATGTGGATTCTTAGTGGGGATTTTTGAATATTCGAACAATAGTTTCTTCTTCTTTTTTTTTTTTTTTTAAATTCTTTCTTCATATCCTTGTTAGTTTTCCATAAAGTGGTTGCTCGTCTACACGGGGTTCACACAACAAAAAAAATAAGAACAATTTTTTGAAACCACTCAGAGCTCATTAAAACAAATATGCAATAGAGAAAAAAGTAGGAAAATGCAAAATTTAATTCAGGATTAATAAGTAGTAAAATTTAAAAAAAAATGAAAACAAAACAAAAATAAATAAAACCAACAGATTGTTACAAATTAATTTTAAATTCTCCAAACGGTAAATCATCTATGACAAATCCAGCCCAACTGATGTGGATTTTTTTTGAGACCGATTCCGATATCGGGCAGAAAAAAAAAAAAAGATAACCGATTTAATCGTCTGATTGAATTTGAAAAGATAAAATGAATAAGATAACTTCTTTTTCGCTCCGTTTATGCTGACAAAAACACAGTTATGAATAACAGGCCGTCCTTTAGTATTTGTTTAATTTACTAGAGAAATTTTCAAGTATAAAAACAAGCAGAAAATCATCATCATCATCATCATCATCGGTAAGAGTTCTGCCAATAATCGGCCGATTAAATCAGCCGGCTGATGTATCAGTCGGGCTCTACTTTGTACTCTCCTCTGGTTGCAATGTCATATAACTTTTTCTGGTGCTTCTGGTGTTTGTTTGGTATCTGGAGGCTGTTTTCTATATGACATTAAATAATAAACAGCTTCCTTAATCACATAAAAACTTCCCACATCAGAGCAGCGCTGTGAGAGTCAGACCTGGAGAAAACTCAGAGCTCTGCATCAAAAAGTTCGAGGAGGAGGTATGAAAATGCAAATAAATCTGCGTCTCCATCCCTGTCCTGTTCACGGTTTAACTCCACAGTCCAGCATCAGTTTTGGCTCTTTTTGCAGAAAAACCACAACGAAAAACCTGCAGCAGACCTCATTTCTTAAAGTGTGAGAGTCCTCTAAACTTTCTCCTGGCTTGATCAGTGGATTTTTCTCTCATGCAGTCGTTGTGTGGCTGTGATTCAGTCTGTGTGAGGCTCTTGCTGTCAGGGTTTTGTGATGTCACCTGCAGGTTTTAAGGACCTTTCTCCTCTGTCTTTTCAGGATGGCTCCTACCTGGCTGAGTTCCTGATCGCTAAAGGCTACAAGGTAAGGAAGAAACCCTCTTTCTGCAGCCTTTAAAGAGCCAGGGGTTTGTTGTTTTTTTTAAAGCTCAGACGCTCATACTGAAAGCAGACAGTCACGAATGCCAACGAACACAGACACACGGAGCGACATTCCCTCGATAAGCGGCGTCCAGCCTCGCAGTGTGTGGGAGCTCCTGAGGGATCATGACGTAAGGTGACGGCTGACATGGCGCACGTACTGACTCACACTTCACCCTGATAAGACCCTCTGTGTAACGTGGAGCCTGTTCACCCCTCACCTTCCACCCTGGGTCAGGCCATTAACAGGGAAATGGTTGTTGTTATACGGCTGTTCGAGTGAGGTCACCAACTTTCACCTGCTGCTCGACGTGTTCTCGGCGGATGGATGCAGAGGTTAATGAGCTGTTTCTGACTCGCTCAGGCTACGTTAAGGTTTCATGAAAAGTAACATACATGTTGCAGCAGCGCTCTTTGTGTTTTCCTGACAGTAGCTGCTGCATGACTTCATTTCCCTCCACACAAACACACCTTCATCCTGGTCTGCACGCTCAGCTTCGCTCCTCTCCTCTGCGCCGGCCTCCGAGGCAGCAGAGAGGAAGTGGACTAGTGTGTGAAGGGGTCTGGAGGGGGGAGGGGGGTTGCATTAAAGAGGAGAACTGAAGCAGGCAGGAAGTGCTCAGTGAATAAAGGAAGTGAGGTCAGGGCACAGCATCGTTCCACTAATGGACTCCCCTCGGATCAGGTCCTGTTATCTTCTCCGAGCAGACCTTCCTCACTCGTCCCCACAGAACGTGGAGCACAAGATCACACACGGCATCAAAAACACATCAAACATTGTTTGATCAACTTCGGCCATAAAAACACAGAATTCTCTTGTAAAGAAAGTCGCTGAAGCACGTTTTAAATCCCCTCGTTTTCTCTCAGGTTCATGGGATTCTGCGTCGCTCCAGCTCCTTCAACACAGGACGCATCGAGCACCTTTACCAGAACCCTCAGACGCACACTGAAGGCAGTAAGTATCCGCTCCACGCCACCAGCGTCGGGTTTGATTGTGTTTTTTTTTTTGGTAGGCCAAATAAAGCATCCAGTGAGACCAGCTTCTTAAGTTTCAGACCTTTTATGGCAGCAGCATGCTGACTGATCCTTTAAAGAAACACGGCAGAACAGAAACGACTTAGTTACCGGTGATCGATCGGCTACAATCAGCAGATTTGACTGAAACTGTTTCAGGCAGAATCTGTTTCAGTCAGAATAAAAACTAAACTTTTTGTTGAGATCAAACCTTTTAAAAGAAATCCGTCCCTGTGAATCTGCTTTATCTGAATCTGTGTTCATGCACTCAACCCTCCTCTCTCTCAGACATGAAGCTGCATTACGGTGATCTGACCGACAGCACGTGTCTGGTGAAGATCATCAACGAGGTGAAGCCGGATGAGATCTACAACCTGGGCGCTCAGAGCCACGTCAAGGTACCGTGATGATCCCCTGAATGAAATCCCTCGTCTGTTTAGGACTTCCTGTAAACATTCGAACTCGCTCATCTGACAACAACCAAACTTTATTCTAAGTTCTAAGTGTCTGTGCGGCAGCTGTGTCAAAGTGAAACGATGCAAAGGCAGCTAATACTTATATCTGTAATTTATGGCACAGTAATGAGATGTAAACCAGAAGTTTAGAGTCCGCTCGAGGAGAGAGTGGACGGGAGACTGTTTTTGATGGTACCATATATTATGCAAATCAGTGTATCACAGGCGTAAACCAAGTGCATGCATATTTACAGTGCATACCACAATAGAACAACAATGAAACAGCTGCTAAACACGATGAGCAAAACCAAGTCTGACAATGAAACCAGTTCAACTTATGTTTATGTACAAATAAAGCTTTGCCAACCGCAACAGAAACCCACGTCTGGGTTCACATTCACTCAGAGTGTGTGTGTGTGTGTGTGTGTGTGTGGATGAGAGTTTTGTTGGCTACAAAGAGCCCCTACTGGCCCAGCGGGATAGGTGCACTTCAGTAATTGTTGGTTCGTAGGCTCTAGATCTGCCCCTCCAGCTCGCCATCCGGGTACCTGGCCAGTTGCCACATTGTTCACAAGCGAACTCGATCTGTGTACGGTTTCGGGCATGGAGAAGGCTCCTGTAGCTGGTTTCTAATGCATCTCCTCACTACTGCTACTCACACTGCTCCATATCTGCATAATACACGTTTGATTGGCTGCACCAACTCACGTGACCACATGACGTCACACGATCAACTAAAATCAATCAATCAATCAATTAATCAATCCAACAATCAATCAATCTTTATTTGTATAGCGCCAATTCATAAGTGTTATCTCAAGACACTTTACAATAGAGCACAAAGCTCTTCATTTTGAGGATACACATATATGCATAGATACATATATGCATATAAAGATACACATATACATATATATACATCCAACACCCAACATGAATCCATATAGCCAATCATGAATCCCTCCATCATGGCGGCAAGAAAAAAACCTTCTGTTAAGCAGCAGGAAATCTCGAATGTGGACCCCAGTCTCATGATGAACAGCAAATCCACACCATGCTGTGTTGGGTGTGTGGGCGAAGGAAGGGAGGGAAGAGGAGACAAGTGGACTAAAGTAAGAACTAAAGTTAGTGACAGATCCATGAACCATAGACCTGTCGTCTGATTCATTAGAGGTTAGCCTCTTGAGATGCTACATCTCGTTTTCAGGAGGGAACTCATGTCTGAATAGTAATAATCAATGGCCTAATCAATGATGTTCATGCTGAAAATAAGAATTTATGGTAGTGATGAACTCATGGATGCCCAGACCACAAGTGCATCCCTACCATATTTGTCTCTGTTAAGTAAAGGTGCGTTAAAGGCCTCTTGAGATGCGACATCCCATTTTCAGAGGGACCTCATGCCTATGTGCTGATTAAAAATAGATACTGTAGATGTATTGATCATAGATGAGGAGATCAGGCTAATATCTACATTAGAAGCTATATGATAGTGGGAATGAATGTTCCTAATGAAATGGCTAAAAGGATTGGGCCAACTGGGTCCCGTGACAGAATGACAATCCTGCGATATTTGGTTTACATCTGTCTCAGTGTTTTATTTTGTTTGTTACTTTGGCCCTAATTTGGCACGCCATTGGCTCTGCTTTGGCCTGACTTTGACCCTACTTTGCACTGCCAGTTTTACCTCAGTAAAAAATCGGAGAACTTTTTAAATACATGAACTCAACTTTATTTCTTTTTCCCATACTCATCTCTGGTAAAGATGTGTCTAAAGTTATTTATTTATTTTTTGCAGAAAGATTTTGATTTTTTTTTTGTTAATGCAAATGGATTCCATCAGTTATTCTGCTCATAATCGATAACGACCCTTTAAAACCAAGACTTTTCGACCCTCTTTTTTTTTTTTTTTAGGTAACTTCTCAGTCGCTTCAACTCCAGACATGTTTCCATTAAAGACTTCTGTGTGTAAATTTTCCTCTAAAACTTGTGAAGAAGTGATCCATTAGCGTGATTTCCTCGTGTGTTGTAGCTTTTGAGTTGTTGTAGAGTGAAGCGAGCTGATTTTCAGCTGTAAATAAAGTAGGTACGACTGACTTCTTTCTAAAGGCTCTCACATTATTTCTTTGGAATCGTGCTGCTGTTTTTAAAAGGGGGAACTTTCAGTTCTGGGAAGAGGACAGCTCATGTGCGGAGGACGCTGGAGCTGATGGGACAGGAAGTAACGTTTTCTTGGATGGGTCAGTTGGTGCCACAATGTCCCTTTTGTCTGTGCTGATCCCAGGAGATCCCTCAGCGCCGTTTCCCCTCCTCCTCCTCCTCCTCCTCCTCCTCCTCCTCCACACTGGGATCTGACACACAGTCTCCAGGCTGCACTGATCCTCGCAGTGGTTTGGGTGAGACGAGGAGCCAGAAGCTTAGTCAGATCACAGTTAACGAGAGTAACGTGAACATGACACACCGAGTTTCTTGATCCTTTACAGCTGCGTTGACTTTATTCCATGATTCGGCTGAGTTAAGATCTTATATGTAGCACACCTTTGGGACGCAGGATAAGCTTTGTATGTGCTCTATGAATCAGACACGTTTAGTTTATCTGGTGCTTGTTTGCTCAGGCTTAGCAGGTGCAAACAAGCACAATCCTTTTATAAATCAGGCGCCAAGTTTCTCCAGGTAGTCTCGTGTTGACGTGCGTCTGTGCTGCTGTGGTTGCATAACACAAAGAACAACTTTGGGTTTTGACTCTTGTTGGACAAAGACGACGTCAGCATTGACTCGAGGTTTGTGTCTAAGAATGGAAAAAGAGGAAGAGCGAAATGAAGGAAGACGGACAGACAGAAAAATAGAGAGTGGGAGAGATGGTCAGATAGGAGGAGAGGGATGACTCTCTGCTCCACATCCTGTGTGGTCAGAGGTTGTGACTGTGCTTCCACCTCCCACATGGATGATCATCTAAAGCAGGCCACACACACTCTCTCTCTCTCTCTCTCACACACACACACACACATGCAGAGTGACAGAAAGTCCCTGTACCTGTGTGAGTCTCTCTGTTTGTTTGTTTCCACACCTTTAAACCTCGCTCTAGCAGCCCCTCGCCACATGCTGGACATGCTGGATTACTGGCAGCAGCGATGTGGAGACATTTCCAGTCCATCCCACCTCTGAGGGAAAAGATCAGTCACAAACCGACTACTCAGCAGCTTTCCCTTCCTTCCTTCCCATCATCCCTCTCTCCTCTGCCGGCGTTTTACAGGGAATCCCTTCTGAGGCCGGCTTGTTCCTCACACTCACTCGGGGACGTCGTGTAGTCGGATCAGTTAGAGATGTGGGGCGTCTGCGTGTGTGGGTGCTGGTTTCCGCTGCACTGAGAACAGAGTGGAGGTTATTTTCTGACGCTGCAGGGGCGGAGATGGACTGGGAATAGTGGACGCCGGACACTGGAAAGGCCTGAAAGGCAGCCAGCTGCATTATCAAAAGACCAGCGCTGAAAACAAAACAGAAAGGATATTATGTCTTTTCCATTTGGTCGAAGATTTGATCGGTTTGATCTTTGGTCTCAGGCGTCTTTCCTGAAAGCAGTTTTCCAAATATTTAATCGTAACCCACAGGAAAGACGGCCAGAAGTTAGAATCAGTGATTTCCTTTGAGTTTCTTTTGGATTGTTTACAATTCAGATGAAGTTTGGACGTTGTGTAAAACGCAAATAAAAACAGAATTCAATGATTTGCAAATCCTGTTTAACCTACATTCAAATGAATACACCACAAAGACGAGATATTTATTGATCAAACTGATAAACTGATAAGTGTTTGTGAACTGAGGACACTAATTGTTGAAGCTTTTTTAGGTGGAATTCTTTACCTTTTCTGTCTGGACTGCAGGCAGGCCAGTCTAGTACCCGCACTCTTCTACTACGAAGCCACACTGTTGTAACAGGTGCAGAATGTGTCTTGTCATTGTCTTGCTGAAATAAGCAGGGACGTCCCTGAAAAAGACGTGGCTTGGATGGCAGCATATGTTGCTCCAAAACCTGTATGTACCTTTCAGCATTAATGGAGCCTTCACAGATGGTCCAGTTAGCCATGCCATGGGCACTAACACACCCCCATACCATCACAGATGCTGGCTTTGAGACTTTGACCTGAGAACAATCCAGATTGTCCTTTTCCTCTTTGGCCTGGAGGACACCACGTCCATGATTTACAAAAACAGTTTGAAATGTGGACTCGTCAGACCACAGCAGACTTTTCCACTTTGCGTCAGTCCATCTCAGATGAGCTCGGGTCCAGAGAAGCCGGCGGTGTTTCTGGGTGTTGTTGATATATGTCTTTGTCTTTGCATGGTAGAGTTTGAACTGTCACTTGTAGATGTAGTGATGAACTGTGTTAACTGACAATGGTTTTCTGAAGTCTTCCTGAGCCCACGTGGTAATATCCTTTACACAATGATGTTGGTTTTTAATGCAGTGCTGCCTGAGGGGTCAAAGGTCACGGGCATTCAGTGTTGGTTTTCAGCCTTGCTGCTTACGTGCAGAGATTTCTCCAGATTCTCTGAATCTTTTGATGATATTATGGACTGTAGATGATCAAATCAATCAATTCTTTGACATTGAGAAACATTGTTCTAAAACTGTTGGACTATTTGCTCACGCAGTTGTTCACAAAGTGGTGAACCTCGCCCCATCCTTGCTTGTGAACGACTCAACTTTCCCATTGAAGATGTGTGGCACATTGTGAAGAAAGAAATAAAAATATCTTGTCTTTGTTGTGTATTCAGTTGAAAATAGGTTAAACAGGATTTACAAATCATTGTATTCTGTTTTTATTTACGTTTAACTCGACGTCTGAACTTCATTGGAGTTGGGGTTGTAGGAAGTATAAAATCCAGTCTGAAAAACAAAATAAATTTCCTTTTAAACGAAAGGCGAGGCCTTCTTTAACTTTTACTTTCAGGTGATAAATAGTGAAAATATGCTTCTTCAGTTCAGTTTAAATCCAAGCCATAAGAGAAGCGGTAGCATGACAGAGAGCTGTGAGCTTACATAACAGGAAACTTGGTGTTTGTCAGCTCCAATTTGCTCAGTAAAATATATAAACCAGCTTGTTTTCACAGCCACAGCCTCCTCCACAAGTTATTCTATGTCTTGTTGCTTTTTGTGGTCAGAAACTTTCAGGAAAGCGAGTTTGAGTGACGGCCCTGAGGTCAGTTTGGACTCGCAAACATGTCGAGGAGGAGGAGGAAACATGTCGAGTTTGTATTTCCAGTGACCAAAGGAGAGGAGACCTTATCTTTAATGAAGATTCAAAACACTGTGGTGGTACCGCTTTTTTAATCATGCATTTTTCTGACGGTGACCGCTGAATACTTTGAAAATGGTTTCTATGAAATATGCATGAACAACAATAACGTGTTCTGCATCTGATGGCTCAACATGACAAAAACCGCTCGACATCACTCCTGGCACAGGAGCCGAGGTTCGAACACACCTCGATGATGAGAAGAGGGAGGGAGAGAGAGGCAGCAGAAACCAGTCTCTCTCTCTCTCTCTGCTCCTCTTTGGTCTCTCACGTGTGGTTAGAGACGCTGTAGTCGTGTGTTTAGAGCTCCACTGTCCAGCCTCATTTGCCCTTTAACAGCTGAGGATGCATTTTCATACGCAGCACTCGCCAACTTTGCTCCAAAAAAAGCAGAACGTTGCTTTCCAGGAAAAACCGAGCCGTCTCCAAATTTGGTGAATTATGTAGCCGGGTAAACTCAGGCCTTACGGGTTGAAATTATCCGACTGGGGCTCATAAACTTAATCAGAAAATCAGCTGGATTGTGTCCCAAATATGCTGTCATGATGAGGATAATAGAGCTATTTATAGAAAGATTCTTCTCATCAACAGGATCTTAACTCATCAGCAATTATAGGTCCAGAATATAACCTGATTTAAGCCATTAGACAAGTTGTAAAGCTAATTTGATTGTGATGAAATGGATTAGGCATCGTAGTTAAAGAAGTCAAACCGACTTCTCAGATAAAACCTGTTAGAAGTTTAAAAAAATGATCTCCAAGCACCTTTTAAATCTCTAGAAACGTTTCTGTATTTTTAAACAAAGCTGATGGTTTTCAGCGGTGGAGCTTTGTGTCATAACCGTGCAAAAACATGAAGGCAGTCAGCAGCAAAACACAACAGAGGATGGACAATAAATAAACACAATGGTTAAGAAAGACACAGTTATTTAAAAAGATGACGACAGCAGGAACAAATGAGTTTCTCAGCTTCTTTGTTCTGCACACCGTCAGGCTGAATCTGCAAGTGGCAGCAGCTTGAACTCCTTGGATATTAATAATAATAATAATAATAGGGGTGGAGTAAATCTTTAAGGTAAGAGAGGGCCTGGTTATGGAGGGCTTTATGGGGGAGTAGGAGGATTTTGAATTTGATGCAGTATGGAACAGGGAGCCAGTGAAGGTCTTGAAGAACAGGGGTGATGTTGTCACGGGAACGGGTACGGGTGAGGAGGCGAGCGGCAGAGTTTTGAATGTATTGAAGTTTGTTGAGGAGGTTGTTGGTGGTGCTATTACTTGGTTGGTGGTATTACTTTCTATCTGGAGAAATCTGGCTTTAAAATCAGCAGATTTATCCTGAGTGAGACCCGCTCGTCTCAAGAACTGCATCATTTTAAATAAGCATCAAATAACAAAATAATACAACCAAAAAATGACGCATTATGCGCTTTTTACATACGAAGACTCCTCTTAGATCCAGTCTAATGATCTCAAAACGCTTTACTTTAAATCTAATAATATATTTTCACCTTTTATTTTGTGTTTTTTTGTTCTTAAACCAGATGTTTATTTTGTCTGGAGAATCAGAAATGTAAACCTTTGACATTAACCAGAAGTTCCTCACAGGAGCTTTAATCCACAGTTTTGGCGCCCCCTGTGGAGGAAGTGGAACTCCTCATCTCTTCACAGGATGATAGTTGTGGGGGGTTGAGAGTTGAGGGATGCATCATGTGGCGTGCAACCTCGACCAATTTTTTTTTTTTTTCTTGAATAAATTTCTTTCTCACTTTTCTATGACGGTAAACTCCGTCATCATGAGTCTGAAATTTGGGGAATGTAAATCGAAGGCTGTTTGGGACCTTCAATCCTTAAAGTTACCTTCTCAGCTGATTTTTATACAGTTACAAAATTTCTGTGCATGTTGAGCTGCAGGTGTGAATGCAAACACTAAAGTCTGACCTCGACTTAATTGACTTTTACATCCCACACGTGAACGCCATCTTTGATATCTTGCAAACATCATGGTGACTTACCACAGCGTTCACTCCTGTCATTTCCTGCCGTGTTTCAGGACTTGTAAATGAGCAACTTTCTGAGTCCTAGAAAAGCTTTCGAAAAGCAGAATTTTCCTGAAGCGTCGGTGGTAATTTGAGACACCTCATGTCTTTATTTGCTCCTACAGGAACAACTTCCCCTGGTTCATGAAAACGTATTTGTATCGGTCTGGCTTCCACAGCACAGAGTGAAACGTCCTGTAAATCCGCTCAGTGAATGATGAGCGGCCTGCTGTTGGTAACAGCCCATTGGTGGAGTTTACTCACCCTCTGATTGGTGTTTACATTATTCCCGTTCAATCAGGGCTCAGTGGCATGCTCGCAGCTGTGTGTGTGTGTGTGTGTGTATTTGTGTATCTCATTCCTCTGCTGAAGCATGTGCTCTGTCTCTTTGGACTCATTAGCTGCATGTGTGCGGTTCGTGCGTGTTTAAGGTGCCATGCTTTCCATTGTTTGAGAATTCCCCTCCAGAATCAGATTCTCGGCGGTTTCGGCCTGAATGGAGATGCAGCGTAATCTCTGCGCCCACATTTTTATCAAGCGTGCCGTCTGTTGAATGAGCAGAAACAGGGCTGCTGGCGGCCTGGTGAGAATAGCTCCCTGAGCCTGCAGATCCCCGTTTGGAAAGGTTAGAGGCAGCGTGCCTGCAGCCTGGGTCCAAAGTGAACTTTAGCTTAAGAATAGACCCCTCCGTGCCAAGAGAAACACGTCTGCACTTTCCTCCAACACAGTCAGGGAATGTTTTGTGGTCGCGCTTTGTGGGTCAGATTAGTTGCTCTGCTCATGAGTCAGACCTTTTTCTGTTTTCCAGCAAGGTTGTAACACATGGAAACATGCAGTTTGGAGAAAAAAGAGCAGAGCAGGATGGAGGGATGGGGGGGGGGGGGGGGGGGCGCTGCGCTTTCTGAGGTCTGTTAAGTAAACACACTGAGTCAATAAATAGTATCACAAAGCTAAATATGATTTGTCTCTAAGCTGCATCTTAAATCAAACCCTAAATGTTCCACATCAGCTGTCTTGTTCCCGTGTCACACAGAAGCCAAAACAAACGGTGTGGGTGTAGTTCCGCCGCTTGGTCATAGATGGCAGCAGTGAGCCGCTCTGCACCAGTCCCCCTGACGGCTCCAGCTGCAGGTCCCGCTCAGGAGCTGGATTCACTCCGACTGGAACTTTGTGATTAATCAGTTTTAACGACTCTGTTTGACGAGTTTTATTTGCATTTTAAATTAAAAGACGGAAACAGAAATAAATCACTTTAATCCGAGTTGGAGGGATGAGTTTTTATTCTGCAGACCGGACAAAAATACAGTTGCAAAAACTCATTTTCTCATTGCAGGGCCTCGTGATAAACATTTTACTGTTTGATTGAGAAATTAAAGACACAATCACCTCTTCATTATTTTATGAAATTCAAAGATTGACACATTTTCTCCATTTCCAGCGACAGAAATGCACGAACTGGACATTCGTGGCTTTGGAATGACTTTGAGGCTGTTTTTGGAAACCATTATCACATTTTTTTTGGTAAAATAATAGTCTTTCTAATTATTTTTTATTCAACCTAATAATCAGATAATAACATGGAAACAAAAGTTTACATATCAGCCGAGGTTTAAGCAGAAACTCCGTCATGTAGCCTGTTGCTTTGCAGTGGTTTGGTTTCTCTTTCGTCTTTTTTAACCAAAGCCTTTATCAAGACTGACGTCTGCATTAGGCCTCCTGCAGGTCAGTCACAGGAAGTGAAGCTTGAAAATAAGGACAGGAAAGAGACTTAAGTCATCACTCTCCGTCTTACCGTCTTCCTCCCTCTCTCACTTTTGTCATTTATTCTGTTCCCTCTCAGCGATGAGCGATGGATAAGAAGTCCCACAATAAACTCTGGTGTAGTAATCGAGAGATGAGCGCCGAGGTGAGGAGACAGTAACCAGGGATCAGGTTAAATATTTATCACACTCATCAATCTTCCCGTTGCTATGTCCTCCAGGGAGACATTTGGCAATCATAATCAGCCTCATAGTGGATTTTATGTAATGATTTATCTGGAGCTCGTGAGCTCAAGAGATGATTCATCGCCTAATTCTCCGTACTCGACCTCAGCGTGAAAGTGCTGCATGAAAAGATTTGTTTGTCTTGATTATTCGACTCAGGCTGCAATTAAAGTCTCATTTATCAGGTATTTTAATAATAATTACATCTATAAATATATCCATCTTTGTCTAAATAAATACTCGAGCTGAGGACTGCCCGGAGCGAGGTTTGGACATCACAAATTGCAACATGTTCCTTAAAATGTGCCAATTTGTTGAAGCAGCAGCTGGATGTGTAATGGAGGCAGTTACACTGTAAAACTCGCGCAATTAAGTTCACTTCCCTTTCATTCTGAGCTGACAGGTGACCTGGAACAATGAGGAATCACACTCCAACTCTTTCATCATCATTGCATCAAATATTAAATTAAGAGTTAACAAGAACACGAAACCATCGATCCAAACGTCTGTAACGCCTCTGATTCAAATAAGAGAAGCTGCAGAGTCATGACCTTTTCCTTCCTGCTCTCCTTTCATTCATTCCTTCCTTCCTCCATTCCTTTCTTCCTTCTTTTCCTCACCTCCTTTCTTCCTCCCCCTCTCTTCTTTGCTTGTCCTTTCCCTATCCTTTTCAATTTTCTTTCTTCGTTCTTTACTTTCTTTTCCTCCTGTCCTCCCCCCTTCCTTCTTTCCTTCCTTCCTTCCTTCTTTTCCTTTTACTTCCCCCTTTTATCCCCCACCTTGCTTGCTTCTTTCCTTCACATTTTCATTCTTCTTCCTTCCTATCTTGCTTCTTCCCCTTTAATTACTCCATTTCCTTCCTTCCTTCCTTCCTAGACTTTTCTTCATCCTCCCCCCTTCCTTGCTTCCTTTACTTCCTCCCCCTATATCAGTCCTTCCTTCCCTTTCTGCTCAGGTCAAAATAGTCTGAATATAAAAAAACAATCCTGATCAAATCCAGATCCTGATCCTGCCATAAAAACCTGCTGACATATTTGTCCCATATCGCCCCCTAATGGAGAACATGTTCTTGTTCAGAAGCAGAGTTTGATGATGTTTACGCAGCAGGTAACACTGCAGAGAACTGACCACTGATCATGTGGTATGAAGAGACACCTGAGGGACAGGTGAGACACCTGAGGGACAGGTGAGCTTTGGTTCCATCAGTCTGTCTTTCTTATTATGCATGAAAAAGTGTTTTGGAGAACACCTGATAACTGTTTTGGAAGAAAAAAACTTTCTTTACCCGTTTTTTTTTTTTTCTTTTTGCGTCATCATTTTGCATCATCAGGTGATCAGTTTGCATGACACGTCCTTGTATCTAAAACCGTCATGCTCAGGTGAGCCTGACCTCGAGAGCAGAACCTGTCTTCCCCACGGCTGTGATATGAAAACGAGCACTTCTGTCCTGACACGGGAATGTTTTCATTTATTGTAAGTTTATTTTGCAGTTTACGGGACGTTTTCTGCTGCGCTAAGTATAGTCAGGTTGGTTTGGGTGTATTGACATTGTGGCTTCGCTACACGACAGCTGCAGCTTTAATGTCCAGGCAGCTGCATCCAAAAGAAACACATCTACGTTTCTGTGTTTCAGACAGACTTCACACGCCGTTTCTGTGGAGCTAGCTTCAGCGATGTGTTTGCACTGCAGTGAAGGAATGTGACGACTGATCGCTCAGTTTACATAAAGAGACGTTTACACAGAGCTGTGCTGTTTACTTCTATTGTGTGGACGCAGCGGTGTTTGCACAGACATGATATCATGTGTACAGAGAGATTATTGTCAGCAGAAACACAGAAAACACAAACGTAGGAGTTTTTATTCTTTTATTCTTTATTCTGTTTATTCTTCTGTCATGAAGGAAACGTGTCACCATCGTTCTGTCGGTCTCTTTATTACTCACACACCTGATGCAGCTTCACTCGATCCTTCCATAAGTGACATAATCTCATCACTCACACAGACATTGTGTGCTAATCTGCTGCTGCCCACTCTCGGCTGTGTACACACCCTCATGGAACAACACACACACACACACACACACACACACACTAGAGAGGACTTCCTTTCTTCTTTCTGAGCCTGCAGAAAGAGTTCAGTTGATTTGAATCTCCAGTTCAGGATGACAGGCTGAAGTGAGATGTAATTGCTTTTTAACGATCTGTAAATTCCCCTCAAAGAGCGTCACAAGCTTTAATTGTTCCAGAGACACCATCCTCCTGTTATTCCTGCTGAGTGTGTGTCTCACGGTGATTCGGATTGCAGTGTGTATTTACAAAGGCCTGTTGTGATGAGGGCTGATCTCACACGTCTGGATCCCATCGTGGAATGAGGATGGAGGGAACAAAAAGAGGAGAGGCACTTAAGGAGAAGAAGTTAGCGACGTGTGTGAGTTACGACATCAGATGCTTATCGTGCTCGCTGTAATCGTTTTCGTTGACTTAATGAAGGCGTTTTTGCACAGTGCGGTTTTATTGTTCTTCGTCTGAAGCTGCTCTGTGTGTGTTTTTTAATTGAAGCTCTAAATCAGGCTGTCATACCTGTATGAAGGGAGGGGCCACTCTTACCTGTCTGCTGTCAGCTCAACAAACGGTCCTTTATTTTCAGAGAGCAGCTGCAGGAAACGATTCAGGAACGAAACGCATCTTATTTTCACAGAAACTAATTTTTGTCCGTTGTTGAAAGACTTTTCTGTGTTTCTCTGAACCAAAGACCCAACAGAGATCGTCTCACAGAAAACAGCTTTAAGTCTGCACATGAAGAGAGTTCAGACTGATTTATAACATTTAAATCCTTTGAAAACATTCAGCTCACAAACGACCATCGATTGGTGTCGTCATGTCGCTGTTATGATTTTCAGTGAAAGCTAAAAACAAAAGTTGTGTTTGAGCTGTAAGAGAACAGAACATCTGGCTGCTGAGGCTTCCCAGTCTGCTCCTCTCAGAGGCAGTAAAACAGTCGTACTGACATCACTCACTTCAAACACAACAAGTGAAGCTTTTTTTGTTATTTTGACCTCAAAAAGGTCAGAAATCCTGCCTGGAAAGCTCTTCTTCTCGTCTTTTAGGAACCATTTGATTTTTATCTGTTGCCCAAATAGTTGAAGAGTTACGGTAATAAGCAGCTTGTGCTTGGAATGCCGTTGCTTGTGGATTCCTGTGCAGCACAGAAATATCGCAGCATCTTTTCTTCAATACGGAGCAGAATTTTTCTTTGTAGCCCAAAAGGTTGAAGAGTGACGGTAGTGTAAAGAGCACTTGTAAAATGGTAATTTTAAAGCATTTGAAGTGAATTACAGCGACACCTTCAGGCTGGAATCATGATGTCATGACTCTTAACAAGGCGTGTGTTTGTTTTGGAAATGAATGGAGATCAGATCTTCTTCTTAACACTACTTTTCTTTGTTCAAGACGACTTTTTACTGGATACAACGTGAAGAGGTGAAGTTAGATCAGTGTTTTAGCCTTTAGCTTGTGTTTTAGCCTTTAGCCTGTACTCTATGTACTCTATCTCGCTCCTGTTTATCTTTCTTCTTCTCTTCTGTCCTTTTTCTGTCCGTCAGTTCAGCTCCAGTCTCCACCATCTCTACTAAATTAATCACAGAAATCGTTCTCAGCAGAGAAAAACTCAGATCTCTCTTCTCTCTGATAAACTTCATCAGCTGGCGTGGTGTTGTCATGGAGACTTCAACGTGCTGTAAATCAATCCGGTCCTGTCCGACCTGATCAGGAAGCTAAGAAACCTCATTTATCAATAACCTGTATTGGTGCTGATAATCTGATTTGAAGTTGTGGATTAGGATCAGGCAGAGATCTAGAAGAGAGACTTTTTCAGGATCATTTAAAAAGTCCACACAGGAGCTTTAAAAACTCAAAAAGACACATGAAAATGAAAAACTCAGTGATTCCTCAGAGGTGTTAATTTTATTTTCATTCCTGAACCCGTCAACCTGTCATTTCTTTATTTCATAAGTTTTACATGATTTGATCATGCCTCACTAAAGCGTATGTATGCTAACTGTAGGTTGTTTTTTTTTTACCTCACCTGATAATAAAGGTGCTGCTTGTATTTAAAAAGTTAAAACTGACCTAATCAGTCATGGTCAATCATGGAATCATGGGGAGTGTGTGCAGGCCGGTCAAGTTCAAACGCTCCCAAACATTTCTTTACTTTGTGCATGGAGGCTTTTTTGGTCTTTGGTGCTGCAGGTAAAATAATTCATGTTAAACACACACACAGTGAGACGTTACAGCTGTGTTTTTGACCTCAGTCTCACTCTCGTGGCCAGAGCTCCTCTACTTCCCATCCAGCCCTTCAGTGCTGCCAGATGTCTGAGTGACAAACAGAAAAAGGATCATCAATCAAACCATCGGCGCTCGTTCTTCGTGTCTCTCTGCTTTTTCCCCTCCGAGTTGCAGTGGAAAAGTTCAGCACTCTTTGTGAAAAGCTTCTTGTTTCGCTGCGTTTGAGGATCACTAAAGGTCAGAGGAGCATCTCCGAGGAGTCACTCCTCACCCTCCGGCTGTGGGATCGGAGTTAAGATCATGATTATCATCATTAGTGCAGGTATTGAAGGCGGTGCAGAGAGAAGTCTCTGATGGTGTGAGAAACTGGTAGCAAAGTGTGATAAATAGTCCCTGCGCTATTATTCAGAGCGTTGATTCTGTCACAGAGAAGAATGGTTTCCAGTTTTCCACAGGACCATCAATCAGCAGCGCGCCGTCTGGTCGGGCAGGTTCGACGGACAGACAGACAGACGGAGGGGGTGAGGCTGAGGGACGTGTGAAGAAGACGAGCACAGAGCTGTCAAAGCCTGTAGCCTCTCTGAGCTCATCCTGCTGACAGACGCGTTGGTTTCTGTTTGAAACCCGGTTCCATCGTCGTCGTCCCATAAATCAGCGAACAAAAGGTGTAATCGCTCCACCTGCCGACAATTTAATTTGAGGTCATCTGCAGGGATGCAGCTAACGATTATTCTGCAAATTCATCATCAAAAAAAACATCACAGGAGTATTTTTCAAATCACTGCATCAGTGCCTAAATAAAACTTAACAGATATATCTTATTTCTGCCAGAAAAAAACTATTTTAAAATAATTTAGGTTCTTAATTGTACAAAAATACATGAAAAGAAATTAAATTCACCCAATGGATTGTGTAAAAATGGTGCCAGCCTAAGAGCTTCACTTGGTTTAACTTTGTCCCATTTCAAGTACAATATCTGTCAAACACAATTCAAATAGATTTACTTTATTTTTTATATTATTTTCATTAAATTTTAATATCTTGTTGGTACTTCTTGCTCACTTACTTATCGCTATTTTTGTCCTGAAAAGAATCTGAAATCGTGCATAGAAAGCTCATCTTCTCTTCTTTCTGGAACCGTTTGAATTTTTTTCTCTTGCCCAAACACTTGGAGAGTTACGGTAACGAGAACAGCTTGCACCAATTATTACCTGTGTGACTGAGATATTGTTGCATGTGGATTCTTATGCAGTACCGTAACATGCAAGTGTCTTTTCTTCTTGGGGGAGTGGTTTAAATTTTTTCGCTTGCTCAAATAGTTGAAGAATTACGGTAATTTAAAAAAACACTTGTGAAATGGGAGTGCTGGCGCTCTGATGGGTTTTTGAAGTGCTGCAAGACTTCGTTTAAGCTGAATTCACCGCTGACTAACAGAAAAATTTTAGTTATAGATTAATAATGGAAGGATGGATTTCTAATATGGCAGCCACCATCTTTGGGCTTCCCTATAATTACTCTGAAACTCGTGCGTTTTGGTTGTGTTACATCGGTTTCCAGTTTCCTTGATTGCTCGAGCCCCAAATTATTTAAATTCTTGACGTCAGTGCCTTAAAATGAACCGTGATGGCGAGTCAGGGATGAGTGGGAAACAGTCGCAAGCATCTCTGAGCTGTTTACTTAACAACGAAGCCGTGGCGCTCCCCTCTCAGGCGTGTAAATCACGTCTGAGTGTTCCCTCTTAGAAGATCGTGCATTTCAGACACGCTCAGGCTGCAGCCAGTGACCCTGAGATATGAGTGATATTTGTGCGTGAGTTTGCTACATGTGTGCATATGTGCAGTGATGTGTGGCTCAGGGGATGAAGATGACGAGGAGGAGGAGTGGTGGCGATGATTGGTGCCATCTCACAGAACATGATTAGTCAGGAGATAATCTCTGCTCTCTTCGCTCCATGTGCAGTGGAGACAAACTCCAAAGAAAACACTCGGCTGTTTTCTTTTCTCTGCTTTCCACACACACTCTGCACACTCCCCCTCTCTCTAACACACATAAAAAACGATTAGTGAGAATTTAGCAAGAAGTGACACAGGAAAGAGAGGGTGTTGCTTTGTGTGTGTGTGTGTGTGCGTGTGTGTGATTTCAGGGCTTTCTTGTGGTTCGTTTCCTGGGGCTCTCTGCTGTAGGTGAACTCGTCACAGTCGCAGCTTTGAGAGTCCCCTCAGTACGGTGGCCCTGAAAGCTCACAGCACAGCATTTAGAGAATGTGCTGCAAAGACAGCAACACAACACATTAGAAAAACGCTCTGCAAAAAACGCAACACAACACATTAGAAAAACTGGCTTCAAAGACTGCAACACAACACATTAGAAAAACTTGTTGCAAAGACCGCAACACAACACATTAGAAAAACGCGCTGCAAAGACCGCAACACAACACATTAGAAAAACGCTCTGCAAAAAACGCAACACAACACATTAGAAAAACGTGCTTCAAAGACTGCAACACAACACATTAGAAAAACGTGTTGCAAAGACTGCAACACAACACATTAGAAAAACGCTCTGCAAAAAACGCAACACAACACATTAGAAAAAGGCATTGCAAAGACCGCAACACAACACATTAGAAAAACGTGTTGCAAAGACCGCAACACAAAACATGTGAAAAATGTGCTGCAAAAACCACAATAAATAAGAAAAACGCGCTGCAAATACTGCAACACAACACATTAGAGAAATGCACTGCAAAGACCACACCACACCAGATTAGAAAAAGCGCTGCAAATACTGCAACACAACACATTAGAAAAATGTGTTGCAAAGACTGCAACAGAACACATTAGAAAAACGCATTGCAAAGACCACACCACACCAGATTAGAAAAATGCGCTGCAAAGGCCGCAACACGACACATTAGAAAGAAACGCTGCAAGACTGCAACAGAACACATTAGAAAAACGCATTGCAAAGATCGCAACACAAAACATGAGAAAAATGCGCTGCAAAAACCACAATAAATTAGAAAAACGCACTGCAAATACTGCAACATAACAGAAGTGTTTCCAGAGGACACTTAAAAGTAATGCACACCTTACGACATGCTAGATTTTGAGTCACAGCACTATGTTCTCTTTCCATCAGTGGTGTTAGAAAATTATTAAAGTGTTTTTAAATTTATTTTAACATTGTGATCACATGATTCAGATATTTGCATATTGTCTAATAATGTGTGCATCACTTTTAAGTGTCCTCTGGAAACACTTCCAGGAAGGTAAAAAGATGGATGCAGGCGTTGGACGCACAAAACATTAGCTGAAGCAGCTTTTACACTTTCCCCTCTTTGGCCTGTCATTTTCACCCTGATGACCCCTAAACTCACCTTGGATTCTGACCTCGCCGAGCTAAATCTTTCCTGTCTTGGTGTGGGAATATCTGCTCCGGCTCGGTAATCTAAGCTCGGTGTGTTTACACATGTGTGGCCGGCTCAGGCCACCACCACAGCTAAACTTTTACAATAATAGTCTCCAAGTGATGCCTGCTGTAATAAACGTCAAGCGTCCCGCCCGGTGCGGTGAAACCAATCTGTCGTGCTGATCTTATTATAGTCAAATTAAACTGTCGTGCCTGGAGCATCCGCGCTGTAAACTTCAAGACAAACACACTCGTCGCTCGTCAGAAGCTCCAGCGCCATCATACACAGGTGTGACTGTGTCTTTCTGTGTGTGTATGTGTGTGTGTGTGTGTGTGTGTTTGAGACGCTGCCAGAGCAGCATGTGGAGACACTGTGGTGGGAAAAAACTGCAGATATTTTAAGCTCATAACTCTCGTGTGGTACGTTTTTTTTTTTCCTGCTCTTTTCTGCTTCAGATGAAAACAAAACATAATGAGACAATTATCAAATGATGTTTTCAGCTACTTAAAGACAGCAAGCTTTTATAACTCCACTTAAACACACACACACACACACACAGTCAGATATTTGTCTGACATTAGCAGAGTTACTGTTGAATCAGAGGCTTTCTGTTCTAGAAATTAAAAAATACTTCCGTGTTTTCGACCAGAAACTTCTGTGAAGAAGGAATCTGTGGGAATAAATTCTTCAGTGTTTGAACAGTTAATAAAATTTAAGGTCCAGAACAAGTCCTCTATTGGTTTATAAATATATTAAAGCTTGAACACTTTTTTTTTTATTTATGCCCAAATTACTGCAAAATACATCAAATGAAATGCTGCTTTTAATTTCAGTCCAATGCAAACTTTTCTCTAAAGATTGCTCTTTAAAAAATAACGCTTTGTTGGTGATTATTGTTTCTTATTTTAGTTAAAATCCTGTCTAATAAAAATGCGTTCACAATATGTCATCTGCTATATTTTACCATCTGATAAATACTGAAAAAGAGTACAGAATAAAGTTTCCTGATGATTTAACGTCTCCTATGATCAAATTTCCTAGATCGGTTATTTTGCTACACACTATTTCAAATAACTTTAACCCTTTAAAGCCTGACATGTATAAAAAAAGCCATAAAATTCTAATTTTTTGGAACTAAAAAAATTCACCTTAATTATTGACGTATCATTTTGTTTGTTATATTTTTTGTATCATATTTGATCATTTGGGCCTTTTTTGCTATTTTTTTTTTTTGGTAAAGTTTTTAGTAAAAATGCATCCGTTCAGTGCAGTTGATAATTGTTTAAAAAATAAGAAATAACTCCTTGAAAATTATCAGTGTGTGGATGATTTTCTGTGAGCAGCCATTTTCAAAAGGGTCAAAATAAAACTTCAGCTGCCTGGGTAGAAAATAATTCTAAAAATTTTTTCAAACGGGTTTTTAATAAAACTGGTGATCATGTTGTTGAGATAGAGGTCCTTAAAACCTGTGTATCAAATGTGAAACATTGGGTAATAAAGGGTTAATAGCAGGTGGTTGAAGCTCAAGAAAAAAATATATTAAAAAATTAATTAAAAATAAAAAAAATATTGGAAATTATTAATTATAAATTTATTTTTGCCATAAAAATGTTGAAGATGTGACGCAAAAAATTTGGCAACAGAATTTTTTACGAAGTATTTTTGAGGTGTCATCAGATTTTTGATGCAGATGCTTATTTTTTTTTTCTTTTTCCAGCATTGCATGCTTATTTAAAAAAAAAAAAAAAATTAAATTAACATTTTGATTTTTCAAAAAAGGATATAATAATGATAATAATAATGTAGACGACTACTAAGGGAGGGGATGCAGTTAAAAAAGTTGTTACATTCATTAGTTAGAATACAATGATTACTTTAATTTTTAACAATACTGTATTTATTTATTCATTATAAACTATAGTTATTGCACATTCATAATATGAATGGTGTCAACATTAACATGACTAAAAGTGTACAGGCCTTTAAAAAGCCATCATTAAGACTTCTAGTTATTGTAATGAGTCTCCTGAATATAAATAAATATAATAAAATCAAACTGAAGCCTCTGCAGCGTGTAACCTCTTGTTGATCTTGATTGTGTCTAAACTTGCATCGATTCAGCCGCCAAGAAACTGGAGCGAATGTCTCAGAGCCAGACAGATCTCACTCTGCTTACTGCAACATGTGCTCATTCAGTGTGTGTGTGTGTGTGTGTGCATGTGTGTGTGTGTGTGTGTGTGTGTGTGTGTGTGTGTGTGTGTGTGTGTGTGTGTGTGTGTGTGTGTGTGTGTGTGTGTGCCCTCAGTCTGAAGACTCACAGAGGCTCTACCAGTGTCAGTCAGCACCTCGCTGGCACAAACACGTGCAGCGTTCGCCGTGGGTAACTTCGTTGTTGCTGGTAGTTTTCTGGTTCCTGTCGGTTCTCTTCGTATTTATTGATTCTGACTTGTGGGTTTGGTAAGAAAATCAGGCCCAGCGAAACCACATGTAGAGTCTAAATGCTACTGCTCCTCATTTCAGCACATTTGCAGATTGCAGATTTTAAAGTTCTCCTGACTCTCCTCTCCGTTACGCTCCGACATGTTGAAGACCGCTCTGATGAAACGATGAGTCTGTGGGACTCTGGACTGCTGACCACTCACCCTCAGCACTGAAACACTGAACAATGGCTTGGAAGGACCTCCTGCTTTTTTTGGGCAGCTTTGACCAGAAGCTAAGCTTTCTGGGAAGGGTATTATTTTCTGCAGTATTTGTAAAATTATATAAAAGTGGCTAAACTCTCAGGAAACTCCAGAAATGAGTCTCAGATTTCTTTACTAGAAAACAGAACCAGTAAAACCGCTTAAATTAAACATGTGACTCAAAAAAGTGAGGTGAAAAAACCTCCATCAGTTTCAGAAATATTAGAAATGAAAATGTTTAAAGACACAAAAGAGGAACAGAAAGTGAAAACATGGAGAACTTTGCAATTTAAAAAACAACCAAAAAGAGAGAAAAACGTTAAATCGCCGATTTAACTTCATCTGCATTTCCAAAAAGAGGAGAGGAAAGACGTGTTATCCATTATCGTACATATAAAATAATATAATATAATAAACCTACATTAACAATTATTCTCACAAACAATACTTATTCTTATGAAGCTTTTCAAAATAAAATTGTCCTTTGTTAAAGTGGTTCTTCTGCAGTTTTCACACACTTTTCAACAAAACACGGTGAATAAAAAAAAGAAGTTCTTTTCCTGGAGCTCAGCCTGCTGGAAAAGGCTCAACAATAACAAGAAGTTCTGCACAAGTTGTTGAATATTTTGTGATATTTAAGGAACATTAAAACATTATTTTTGTCAGCCCCGTCTGATGAGATCCTAAAAGCACCACAGCACTCCATCCAGGGTTTCCAGAGATCCGCGGGCTGACCCTGGAACAAATAAATCCCTAAATGTAGCAGAGCTGAAGAAATAAAAAGTGACAAAACAATGGGAGCAGGAAAAAAAACCCGACCACATTCACAAACACGAAACCAAAATCCTACAACTGAGCGGAGAGGAATCCAGGCTCCAGCAGAGACGACACCTCCACTCCGTTTCTTTTTCACACACATGTATTCATATTTTTTAAGTCTTTGTCAAACTGATTTTAAACAACTTAAAAAAAAAAAAACCAATAATAATCAGTTGAGATATTTTAATGTTTGTTTAACGAAGATGCTGAAAGAAACCGCTCCAATAATCCAGCCTGTAAGAAGTGAGCTGACGACACTAAAAGGTGGATGAAGCCGGATTAAAGCGGGTTAATGAGTCAAACTTAGTCATGACTTCAAACTCGTAGGTTTCCGATTTAACACCATGAAGCCATTTTAACGTGAACGGACGGTTTGTTCAAAATCAACCTGCAGAGTTTAAACTCAACACGTGCAACAAATTAAGAAAAACAAACGTTAAAGCCAATTTAAAACTGATTTAAAACATTTTTTGCGTTAACGTTGCAGCTCTTTGTTTCACGCTGACGTAAGTTGTCGCATTTTGGAACAATGACCGAGTTTTGTGTCAATTCTGTTCGTCCTTCAGGACGTCAAGTTTAACCCATTTAGACCGGATGCAACATTTATTTGTTTCTACCTTTAAGTCACGTGACTCATGAAATGTGCTGTGATTCATTGAAATTCACATGGAGGGAGTGGAAATCTTGTGTTCATTTTTATTTCGTTTTTCGACGACGCCGTCTGAAATGACCTTCACATCGCATCCGGCCTCGAAGGTATAAAAAGTAAATGTTGCATCCGCTCTGAATCAGAGTTGTTTTCGTCAGTGGTGACTAAATTATTTTTTTGACGCCACTTTCATGAGGATAACGAGACGGCGGCGAGCTAAACGCGGCTCTTTGATGACTCAAACATGACGATGACGATAAATGGATATTTCTAAAAACGGATTCCTTTCTCTCCGTAAAAAAAAAAAAAATTCATCCACACCAGAGGTATAATTTAATAGTTCTTGGTCCATAGAAGGATGCAGAAGCATGCCACACCAGTAGGTGGCGACAGCGTGTAATCAGTCTGACACAGAGTCTTTTCTCACGGTTGAAGGTTGGCGCCAACACCAATATTGTCAGATATTTCTTCGTCCTCGCACTACGATATAAATAAGTGCAGCAAAGTTTCTTCTAACAGCATTTAAACAACAACAACGTCCAAAACCTTCATTATCAGCGACCGAAGACTCCGAGGAGAAGCTGTTTTTAAAAATGTCTTCATCCCTTTGGACGGAGCCGAATCATTTCATTTCTGGCCTGTTCGTTTTCTGTGAGAACCTCCGCTCTCTTCGCTCTCCACGTTTGGTTCCAACTCCCACGTCACACCTGTGAGTTTAATTGTTTAATCTTGCGAAGACGTTCAAAGAATCCGGAGCACGGTCACAGCTCTGACGCTGACCCCATGGGAACGATCAGAACAGAAAGACTCAGCGGCGTCAGGAATGCTGCGTCGATCTGTATTCCAACTATCGTCGACGTTTTCCTCTCACAAAGAAACAAAAAAAAAAAAAACCCGCTCATGGAGCTGAAGAGAGGATGATGAGCAGAGAGGAGCAGCTGCCAGGGCTGACTTGGCAGAGCACCAGGAGTGTCATCGTGGTATGCTGTTGTTTGCTTACAAGTGTAACCGCAGTGGGAGATTGTCACACAATGGCAGCTCTCATTTTTCTACCTGCTGCATCTGTTGACACTTGCTGTCGGATCGAGAGATGATCCATGACGGCTACGTGATGGGCTGGTATTTTTTACTTAAAGCTCACCACAGCTAATTTTTGTCTGATAGGAACAGACATGTATTATTTGGCTTCGTACCTTGGCTCAGAATTTCCATCCTAATTACTTTGAATTGAGATCCTGTCATGTGTGTTCATAATATTTTGATTTCTACTGCGATCTTTAAAGTCTCACTGCCGGTGTCTGCCGACTCACAGGGTTTTTTTTTTTTTGTTGGTTCTCAACGTCTGCTGACAAAACCTCTTTTGAAAACTAATAAAAAAGTATTTTGTCCGTGCCCGACTTCCTCTCTATCTCGCCCAGACAGGACGTGAACGCCGGGCTCTGAATATGTGAATATGCAGATGAAGTGTAAGGTATCAGTGCGGAGGAAGAGATTTCATATGCAGGGCTTTGAATGGGTCTCTGTGAGGCAGCGACGGTATCCGCTCCCACGCCGTAAACGGGTAAGGCGACCCGGGCTGGACGGGGTTGTGGTCGGCCTCAGTGTTGCTCTGGCTGATGTGGTCGAGATGTGAGGACAGAGAGGTCTGAGAAAACACGCTCAGAGGTGGCACTACCATACGAGTGTGTGTGTGTGTGTGTGTGTAAAGTGAGTTCAGGGACCGTGACGGTTCCTGGTACTCGGTTATCTGAGAGAATTAAAAATGAAGGAAGTGAACTTTTTTTTTTTTTTTTCCCACAGTGATGAAAACTGATGACATGCAGACGTGTGTGAATGACAGGATGGAAAGACAGAAAACAGAGCTCGGTGCAGACGATGTGCGAGATGTTTTACCCGTCCGTCAAAATTCTGTCATAATGAAAAATGATCCTTCAATTAAAAAAACAACAATAAGACCGATTCATTATATAGTTTAGCATGTCATCGCAGAAGTACGGAACCCCTAAAGGGACATAGGCAGAAAAAATAATAAAATTACATTTCTTTCTGGCGCTCACACAAAAGTTTCACGTGAGAAACATATTTAGAGAAACGCAAAGTTTCTCCAGAAATACACGTGAGCACGCAAAACTTTTGTGCGCACCAGAAAATTTAGCATGCGCACCAAAAAGTTTCTGGTGAGCACGAGAAACATGTTTTTATTTTTTTCTGCTTGTGTCCCTTTAGGGGCTCCGTACAAAAGCGACTCAAATACAACTTGTAACGTTAATTGTGCAGGAGAATTTCATAGCTTAATGAGCAGAGAGAGAAAACAACGGATAAATAACAGACAAATAATAGAAAATAAAAATAACACAGACCCTGCTGTCAGCAGCTTTGTAAAAAAAATAAAAAAAATTAATTGATTTGAAAAAAACAACAACAACAAAGAGCTGTTTCCAAGTTAAACTGAACAAGCGAGAGAGCGTCGGAGGAGATCACCGTCAGGTTTTGCGTCTTTGCCTCAGTCAGCTGAGGCTGAAGCTTTGTTCTACAACGACCAGCGCTGCTTCAGAAAGCGTTCAAAGTCCGGAAACATTCCACCCAGTGAAGTCATGAGCAGTCGGTGTGACTCTTCGAACGACGGGTGTTCAGATCCTGCAAGAACCCGCTTCACGGGGGAAGAAATCCTGGAGCATGCGGTTTCGATGTACGAGAGAGGCGGCCTCAGTCCCGTGTGAGTCGTAACGGCGCCAATCGATGCCAACATTTTAAAGGATAAGAAGCCGGCACGCCAGAGAACGAGAGATCATAAACAGGACAACACAATACCTCATTAATTATGCACGATCGCCACCATTTGGGCAGGAAAGTGGACTGTTGGAGTTTTTAATCCGTCAAAATGATCTTCAGATTTTTCCGTCATTGCTCAAAAAATTCCAACAAAGACGGAGAATAATCGGTAAACGTGACCTCACAGAGTCTCCAAATATCTCTGAGATTGTTCCAATCCTACCTGAGAGTTTTTGGTGTAGACGTCGATGTCATCTGCAAATAATTTTTTTTTTTTATCATGCACGTTGAGCACGTCTTGTGCTTGTTTTCAGTGGCTTTCAGTCCTTTTGAGAAACAGACGCTGGGCTTAATGTCCTTCCTTGGTCACCGTGAGAAATCTTCACCCAGCAGCAGCTGATGTGCTTTATTTGAAGAGTAAGACGTGAACTGATGCTTTGTGATCACACTTCACTTTCTAAAAATCTCAGATTCTCTAAAAAACGTCCCTTCAGGAGTTTGACTTTCGTTGTCAGGAGACGTTTCGGCCTTTTCTGTAACTGGAGTGTATTTCTAACTCCCTGCTGGTGTGTCCCTGTGAGCATGAGTGTGTGAGTGTGTGTGAATATAATGATGTTTTCTGGAGCAAACAGCTGGGTAGCCTGAGGTTGTGCTTGTGGTTAGACCAGGTTGCTGTTGGATCGTGGGATAGTCGGGGTCGGCAGATTTTCTTCCTTCGTGTTCTCCTGTGGGCTGATCACAGTCTGTCCGTCACTCTCAGACTCTGGATGGATTTTCTCCAAGTTTCAGTCTGATAACTTATTAAAAAAAGGCTTTAAAGTGTGTTTCGTCTCATTATTTATATCCCATCCTTCCAGTCTCCTCTCCTCGGGGGATTGGATCCTGGTCGTTTGGTCTCTTCCTGAAAATCTTCCTCTCAGATGTTTCTGTGATGTCTTTCCGTTTGAGGAGAATCAGCAGATAGAGGAAAGTCTTTCCACTAACTTCCAGCAGAGACGCTTCCCTTTCCCGTAAACCCTTCCCTGACACAGACCTCCTTCAAAGAACGGACGCTTCGCAACAGCCCGACCCGGCATGCCGACCCCTGCTCCGACGCTCCCACCCTGATGAGAGAGGCGGGTGGAGCCGGGCTGGACTTGAACTCCAGCGATTGTTTTCTGCTAACCTTTGTGTGTGTGTGTGTGTGTGTGTGTGTGTTTGTGTATCCACGTGGGTTTGTTAAAGTGTGACTCATGAGTTTCTGTTGATGAGATGTCTCTGGTATTTAAGGTCATGTGGTTCAGACAGTGAAAGGATGATCTTTAGAGCAACGTGAATCAGTCGGGAAAATAACGCTCGGTCTGATTTTAAGTGAAGTTTCTTCTTCTGTTATTTGATCGCAGGGCTCATACAGGTGCTTGAAATCCTTGAAAATTCTTGCTTGTTAATGTTGTATTTTCAAGGTTTGAAAAAACGCTTCAATTTTGAGTCTAAGTGCTTAAAACTGTAATTTCTCAATGAGCAGCAACCTGAGCCAACAGGTGATTAAATGGAAAGAAATGAAACAGTCAGACGTAAAATAATACCGTAAGTTTCAGACTATTGGGGCACCTGAATATAAGCTGCACCAGCTTAATTTAAAAAGAAGTTTTATAAATATACAGGCCGCGCTTGTCTATAAGGCTGCGACTGTTTTGACGTTCAGTTGGATCTGGAAACACCTCGGCCGTCTGCTCGCTGTGTGTTCATCTGGTCTTCAGGATATGAATAAAGTGCAGAATGAGTGATCTGAAGAATTTAGTGTGAGTGTGTTTGGTGTGTAATTCAAACTGTTTCATTGGTCCATTGTGACCTGTTCTGTAATTTCATTGGTCTGATGTGACGAGGCTAAATGTATTGAAGCTCATTAGCCCGTAAAAATCCATAAATTAGCCGCATCATTGTTAAAGCCGCAGGAGGGGAAAAAAATCACAGCTTATAGTCTGGAACTTACGGTAATAATAATAATAATAATAATAATAATAATAATAAAAAACGTAACGTGACGTCGTCCCCAGGAGGACAGTGTGTCAGGCTGTCAGTTTAATGAACGTTAGCACACACATGACGTTGTTATGATATGTTGTAAAGTCTTATTACAGTTGGGGTGAATGACCTGCAGTAGTGCTCCGTCTTATGGGGGGGGGGGGGGTCTCAGTCTGCTGCTGAAGGAGCTGCTGAGGCCCCCACAGGATCGTCCATGATGGATGTTTATGCTACATGCTAGGCTGTGTGATTTAGAAGCACCGTGCCAAAAAGATCTGATGGTGCTCATGGGAAACGCTACCAGTTTTGTCCACAAGTGGTCTCCAGAATCAAGTTAACATGAAATTCCTTACAGTGCCTTTAAAGCCGTCCTGAGAGCTGGGGAGCGTATAATTCTTGTATTCGGTATTTAACCTTTATTTTTACCAGGTAGATACAAAATCTACCTGGTTTCACACTGAGTAAAAGTGACATAAATTAGCAGCGTTCTGCAGTAAACGTGCACAAACTGATCAGATGATGCTTTAACTGAGTTTTTAAATCATTTTATCTGAAGTTGAAGATTTTGAACCGGTCGGTTTGGAAAAGTCGCCTGAAACGGGAGCGACTATGTTGAGCTTTCTTTTCAAGTCCTTATACATTAAAGAAAGGAGCCAATAAATCCCAGTCAGAATCAAACCTGAGCACAGAGTGTTTTCCTGCATGCTTTTCTCGCTCACATGACAGGAGCCGACGGGACTCTCGGCCTGGAAAACGCTGCACATGTTCTGTGATGTTTGGAATGAGTTGCAGCTTCGTCTTGGCGGTCCAGCGTCGAAGCTATCGGCTCTGTGGAGTCATTTTAATGGAGATAGATGACAGAGTTCGAATTCCCCTCACAGCCCCAGCTTTGCGACACACGCTCCTGTGATATCTCTTCCCAATAAGGACGGCTTTACGTGCCATCAGCTCAGGATTGATGACTTGGACTCGTGGTCGTTCCCCGCTGTGTGTATGTGAATTTTTTCAAGTCCGAGGTTAATTTTAGCTCCTGTTTGAGTGCTTCTGTAACGTCTATAAGCCTGTTGGCAGCGCACACAAACACAGCTTAGCTTGTAGATTGTATTGAGGTCTCTTGTGATTATCGTGCACGTTATCTGCATCAGATCAGGTGCTCTGGCTGTGATTTATGATCTGCACATACTTAGTTTGTTCTGACAGGTTAAAAACTCATCTAAAAACATTTCTTTTTAATATTCCTTCTGCATTTTTTGGGGGTATCAAAGACTGCGAAGATGCTGTGATTGGGTGGAGAAAGGGGGAGGGTGTTGTGGGAAAAACAGGGGGGATGGTGACAGACGTGTAGGAAGGCACAGAGATAAGAAAGTGTCTCTTTAAACCCCTCCAGATGAAAGCTGTCGGCGTGACGGTGTTGGGAGAGGATGGGAAAGGTTTGCCACTCCCACATCACACCATCTCCATGACTCAGCCTCCTCACGCTGACAGACACTCATTGCTATAGAGATGGATGCTGAAAAACACACACATGAGCTCACAAACAAGGATCCATGTAGCATTTAGGCAGAGGTGGTTCAGCAGTTTCACCTACAGAGGGATTAAAAATGTTTGACTTGGCCGTGTGACTGTTCCAATCTGTGTTTATCTGATTTAAGGAAACTGAAATATGAAGAATAAAATAAACTCATGCACTCAGACCTGGTCAAATGTGTTCATACAGCCAGATCAAGGATCTGCATTAGCTTTGATCGCTACCTGTTGGCTTTAAATCCAAAATTCAGGGGAAGCTTTCTGAGGAAAATGAAGTGTCATGAAAGAAAACATCGCTAAACTCAAGCAAATTTTCAAAAAAAGTTAAGGCCCACGTTCCTGAAATTAAAATTTGGTGTCATATTTGCACAGGACTGGATGTCGCTGACATCCACTGAGCCATGAAGTCTTTTATTTTGAGTATTTTCTTCTTTTTTTTTTTTTTGAGTATTTCTTCTCATTTGGAAGACAGAAACTCATAAGCTTTGTACACATGTAGCCCAATATTTAAAAAAAACCCAAAACCTACGGTGGCCCTGAGAGCTCACAGCACTGAAGCTTAAGACAAACACATGCAAAAAGACAAAACAAGACCAAATATAAAAATATCTCCATCAATTTGAAGCGCATTTTTCTAAACGCTGTGTATGTGTTGTCAAAGACCACAACACAACACATAACAAAAACACATCCCCTCGAAACACTTCTGTCATGTTGTGTTGCGGTCTTTGCAAAGACTAGAAAAATGCACTGCAGTGCGTTTTTCTAATGTGTTGTGTTGCGGTCTTTGCAGAGCGTTTTTCTTATGTTTTTTTGCGGTCTTTGAAACGCGTTTTTCTAATGTGTTGTGTTGCGGTCTTTGCAGTGCTTTTTTCTAATGTGTTGTATTGCGGTCTTTGAAGCGCGTTTTTCTAATGTGTTGTGTTGCAGTCTTTGCAGCGCATTTTTCTTATGTGTTGTGTTGCAGTCTTTGCAGCGCGTTTTAATAATGTGTTGTGTTGCGGTGTTTGCAGTGCGTTTTTCTAATGTGTTGTGTTGCGTACTTTGCAGTGTGTTTTTCTAATGTGTTGTGTTGCAGTCTTTGCAGTGCGTTTTTCTAATGTGTTGTGTTGCGGTTTTTGCAGGGCGTTTTTCTAATGTGTTGTGTTGCAGTCTTTGCAGAGCGTTTTTCTTATATGTTGTGTTGCGGTCTTTGCAGCGCGTTTTTCTAATGTGTTGTGTTGCGGTCTTTGCAGTGCGTTTCTCTAATGTGTCGTGCTCTGCTTATTTTTCCTTATTTCTTTTTAGTAACAGGCACCATTTAGCTCTCTACACCACACACACACACACACACACACACACACACACACACACACACACATTAACTCATGCAGCTGTTGCGCACCAACTTCAGCGCAGGGGGTCCTGGGTGGGCCGGGATCCTCTGAGCAGGGTTTGAGGTGGAGCAGAGAGGAGAGGCTGTGTAAACTGGGTATAATGTTGGATCAGAATCTGAGCTCCGTTCTGGTCCTGTGGCTCTGTGACAGCTACCAGCGCAGCCTGAGTGTGTGATGGTATGTGTTATTGTGGCCGCCTGTGGTCTGTGTGTGTATTTATGGGAGTGTGTTCTCATAGGGGTGTGCACATGTACACGTGTGTGCGTGTGTGTGTGTTGGTAGCACCTGCAGGGGCGGTGGTCTCCCGACTTCACTTCTATTTAAAGCGTGCGTGTGTGTGTGTGTGTGTTGACGGCTTCCTCTGCTCACAAGGACAGCATTCATCAAATGAGTGGGACAGGCTGGGTGGGGCGGGTGGGCGAGGGCTGCCAGATTTAAGTGGGGTCTTTGGGTGTGTGAGAGGGGAGAGGAGTGGGGAAGAATGCACCAATTTGTCAGCCCCCCCTAATCAGAGATGATGCAGGCCAAATGGAGCAGGAGCAGCAGCTGGAGTCGGGGGATGATGGAGGTGTAAAAGGGTTCGGTTTGGTCCTGGCAGGGGGGCTCAGATGTGGGAGGTCCGTCCTCACCTCTCCTCTGAGCGCTCACTTTGAAGTCATCTGGTCCCGTTTATCTGATAACAGCGTGAGGAGGGACGTAATCTCCTCTTTAGGATGCTGCTCGTCAGTCTTCCTGCGAGCTGTGAAGGAAGAGTAACAGATGAGTTTATGATGGGAAATAAAGACCTTCAAGTCCAGCACCACCTAAAAACAGCCTTTGTCAAAGTGTGGGACGCGGAGGAATCATGGTACTCATGGTTCCCGCTGGTGGTACGCGGAGGGATCACAGAATTAAATATAAATACAGTAAATTAAATTAAAACATGTAATACCACGAAATCTATCAGACTGCAGTAAGTTTGAGTGTGAAAATGAAATACCTGTTTGAGTCTTAATGAACTTCGATGTAAGCAGCAGTTTTGTAAATAATAAAAGAGGTGGAGGGTGGAGGTGGCCAGATTATTAAACTCATGCTCTGGCTTTAATCTGGGAAGAAAAGTGCTGATCGGGTTGAAGATGATTCAAGCACAAAAACCAGAACAAGAGGAGCGAGGAGCCAAGCAAAGGTGCTAGCAGTAGCGCTGTTAGCATCAGTCAGGTACCAGAGCATCTGCTAGCAGCAGCAAACGGTATAAACCAGTGAGGAAATATGACTCCAGCTACATGAAAATTAGGATTTATGTGCAGTTATTTGTGCATCTATTTAAGTACAGTTTTTATTGAACTTTTAGGTGCGACAATTTGGAATGGCGTCATTTTTATGGTTCAGTTTCTTTTAGTGTCTGACTGAGAATAAAACCCGCTCCTCATTATTAAACTGTGCATAGATTTAGCTGAATACTTGATTAATATCGGTCGTCATGGTGATACTTGGTGTAAAAAGTTTGAGAACCTCTGATTTAGAGGAACAGTCTGCATAGGAGCAACATCCAGCTCAAATATGACCTAGAAGTGACTTTTTAACCAGATTAAAGTCTGAATAAACCAACATTTATCCAATGAGATGAGTCTGAAAAAAACAAAACATCAAATAATTAAACTTAAAAATTAAATTTATATTGCTCCTTTATTGACCTCGAAACCTCAAATATTGTCAAACTAGACGAATGCATAGTAGAGTTGCAGCGGAATTAACTTTTATTGGTGAAATGTTTGTTTTTCCAAAGCTTTTATTATTTCTGAAAAGACGGTAAGGCCTCTTCTTCTTTTTTTTTTTTACTGCATGAAGGTTTTTGCTCTTCTGGTTTTCAAAGCTACTTGAAAAATGACTGACCGCCTGCACACAAAACACACAGCTGACCAAATTTTCAAAGTATTTGGTCACAGAAACAGTGAAAGCTCCAGCCGATGCAAGCTCGACTAGCGTGCGCATTCTGCGCCTGTTTGCAGACTGAAAACTTGAGGAATCACGTCACATCTGATAAACAGATGCAGGAGCGTTGTTTGCGTCCAGTGCGTCTCTCCTGGAAAAGAGAGGACTGTTTGCTTTTTCACTTTCACTCCTCTTCGCAGAGCTGTGCAGCCAGTCCTGAGCGTGGTAAAATCCCTGGTGATGAAACTGAGTGTGTGTTCATGCATGTCAGTGTGTGTTCATGTGTGATTGCTCCACACAGCCCCCGAGGCGAGACCGCAGCCTTCTGCAGGGAGACTTGTTGCCATGTTTACAAGTGTGTTTATATATTTGTGGGAAGGAGTGACTGAGCTGTGGTTAATATCTTCGGGGCAGATGAAGCGATGGAGGGACGGCAGGAATGAAGCGGTTCTTCTTTTTCTTGATCGGCTTTCCCCTCTCGGAGGCGGGATTCAAACACTAAAGGAATGATGTGCACCACTTTGTCGTCTCCCTGATGAATGTTTCTGGACTTATCTTAAGATTTAAGTCATTTTCACCCCTCAGGCTGATCTCTTTGTGCCCCTCAGTGGAGCTCATAGTAACAGGAGTCTTTTATAAGCTCGCTGGGAAAAAGATGTAGTTTTGGATCTGGCTCAGACAAATCTCCTTTAATTGTGGCGCATGAGCCAACAGAGAGACCGGCCATCACCTGCTCACATCAACGCCATGAAGAGAAAATGATGCAGAAAAAAAGAGAGGCAGAGAGAGAGAGAGAGAGAGAGAGAGAGAGTGCCAGGGGGCAAACAGGGACTTTCCAGACTCGTCTGCATAAATCCAGACTTTGACAGCTCCTCTCCAGCCCTCAGTCTACCTGCCCCGACACACACTCTCCTGCAGCACGTACCGCTCCACGCTCTCACCGAGCTCCCTCCCACCTCCATCTGTCTCTCTCTCTCTCTCTCATCCACCTGATCTGTTTGACTTGTATTTGTTCATCGCCATAGCTGCAGCAGCCTTCGCACTCACCGAGCCCAACACGCCTGTAATTAGGCACGAAAACGCAGATACGACGGAGATGATGAGTGAGCATCAGCGTGGGGGGATTAGTGTGTGGATGCATGCCATGTGCGGATCCCAGATTTGGAAAATGAATGTATTTGACCTTAGATTTGCCTTTATGTTCCAAATACTTGGGTTTATTTTTATAATCCTTGAAGTAGATCAGGATTCCAGTGTCATCCTGAATTCATACACAGCGAACAGAACACCTGAGTGCATGAAGGGAAAACCTCAAACTGCTTTATTTCCTGTTCTTTATGGAAGTTTGCTGCCAAGTGAAGCTTTGATGGGTCTAAACTCGTCACTGTACAGGATGGAGGTAACTCCTCCCGACACTTTTAACTACACTCACTTAGCCTGAAAGATTTACTCAAGAAAGAAAGAAAGAGGGATTTGTCCTTTTTTCACTGTAAAATTTTTTTCAGTAATTTGCAAAAACTCAGGAAACGTAACCAACTTTTTAAGAGTCAAACCAGGATCCAGATAATCCCGGTCCTGGCTCAAAGCTTCCCCTCACACCGCTCTGATCTACGACAGAGGTGTTCACTGATAGCCACGTCAGTTACCTGATAGTGTGATGGCATAGCAGCGCGACATGGTGTACCCTGCTAATAAATCCAACAAAGAAGAAAAACACGACCATGGAACTCTGTTTGGTGACGCCGTTTTCCAAACAAAAAGAAAGTTCTCTTCAGAAAGTCGACTGTAGATTTAAACATGGCGGCGTTATGTGTCGCTCCCAAGCGGCAACCTCCGGTCTGAAAATATGAGGCAAGGCGGAAGTGCTAAAGTCTGCTGTTCCTCGAGTGTCCGCTTGAGGCTGGCTCCGGAAGTACCGGAAGTCACAAACACACCAAGCCAAAAAAAGCTGTTTTCACGGCCAAAATAAGCACATTTACAGCCTGGAACAAAGAACGTCTCCTGTCTGAATCGCTGATTTTACTAACTAACTAACTAATTCAGCAGTTTCCACAATAATAAGCTCGCCAGTTCGTCCAATCAGAGGCACAGCTCAGATCATGTGACTGTGGAGCGTCCTATGGTTGTTACTGTGGAGACTCACAGCTCGCCTCATTTCCAATATGGCCGCACCAGCCGTTTGGCTTCAAAAGTCCGTTTCAGAAACAGACGGGTGACGTCGCGGAGACTACGTCCATTAATTATACAGTCTATGGTCGTTCTTTATCACCGATGTGGCACAGGAAGTGACTATTCTTTCAACCAATCAGTGGAGTGCTGTGTTTCTAGCTCCACCTTCTGGGGTCGGATCTGTATGTGTGGAACCCCAACAGATGGGTACCAAAAAGTGGGACGGTACAGGTCGACAATTTGGGGAACCGTCCTGGTTTCAGTCTAAGGAAACTGAACCGTGTGGTGGAAACTTGGAGACTTCCTCAAATCAACAAAACTCAAAGAGGGAGGACAAAGAATGTGGAGCAAACACTTAATTTGACTCTGAGTGTTTTTAAAATCAGGATTCAGCTTTCTGGGAAATTTAAAAACTTCCTTTTAAGACTGCATCTCCAGGAAGTGACGTATACAACCTGCTTCCTGTGATCTCTCAAACTAACACCAGAATATTCATGCTAACCATGAGAACCATTCTAGACTCTTGTGCTATTTTGGGAGCTGAAGCCAAACCGAGGCTCTATTAATAAATCTTTTCTTGGTTTCCTTCAGGTGTACCCTGTAATTAAAGCTCTTTAAAGGCTGTTGTTTCCTTTCATCATCAGCCTCAAGTCTTCAGCTGTCACCGTGTAACAAAAGGACTTCAGTTAGGAAGGAAATTCTTGTCTGTGATTGAGAATTTCAGACATGCTGGAAATGTTTTGAGTTGTCAGAGAGTCGTACCTGTAAGCGTACCTGGTGTTACGTCGGCCTGAGTGGGATGTTGTTGATGGGGAACCGTTTCAAGAACACTTAGTCCCCATCAGAAGACACTAAAACACTCATTAAGTGAGAGCCAACACATGTTCCAGCCACATGATGCAACTCCACCGCGCCAACGCCTCCGCCTCCGTCTCGCTCTCCCCGTCACTCACTGCTCCTCACATCGCTTACACTCCGACTCATCGCCGCACTGTGTTGTGTCTGCGATTCAGATAAAGGCGTACTGGCACGGTGTGAGGAAAAATCTTTGTTTCTCTAGCAGGTGTGTGTTTATATGTAAAAAGACTGAGTGACAGTATTAACAAGACAGAACTGGAGGCTGAGAGACGTTCGCCTTCGAGTTTCATCGCAGCTCAGCGGCACTCGATGACGGAGATGCAGCTTTGTTTGGAGAGCCGGCTGTTAGCTCCGGCCTGCATACAGCAACAGTAGCTTAGGCGTGTGAACACATGGAAAACTGTGGAGTAATTTATGATCCTGTTGTGCCACAACCTGTCAATCACTCTCACTTCTGAACCACTGAAATACAGTTCAATTATCAGTACGTTTGAGCGTATCTGTTCCGCTATCGAGTCTCATGGTTCAACTTATATTAAATCAAATCACTGCTGCACCAACGAACATTGATTCTCTCATAACGTCCTGTAATAAAACCGGACGGGGAGCCATTGTGTATGATCTGATTTCAAGATGTCAGAAGACAAAAATGACCCTGAATTATTCGTAAAAAGTAACAAAAAATTACCAAGGGGCCGAGAAACATTTACTTTTTTAGATTAATTTTTAATAACTTCAAGTTACTTGAAAAGTAACGGCTCGCTCAGGCTTCATTCACGGTAACTATCCATGAAGGATTTAAGATTTGCTCCGTTTGAGGCGTTACTGATCAGTGACTCGTCCTAAAGAAGCAAAATAAATCTGAATCTAAGACGTCAAACACCTTTTGTCCTTTTCCAAACTTTCCAGGTCAGATTTGGACAAAAAAAAAAAAAAAATCATTATTTTGAACACAAACACTTGTTAACTCATCACAATGACTTTGTACTACGGCAACAGTGGAGAAGGCTTCTGGAGAGCTAAAGAGGAGAGCTTAACTTACTCTATAGAGATGGTAAATGACGTAAATCTGTTACTGAAGTCTCAAAAGGACAATCTAAAGCCTTTAAATGAGAATATTTGTGCTTTTTAAAGATATATTTTAATATCTGTGAAAATGATTAACTGATCTATGACTCCAGCAAAAAATTCATCAATTCTTATTGCTTAGTGATGGATTAATTGTCTAAATTTAAATGTCTGTTTTCTGTCAGTGTGGACGAGATTTCGTGTGGGTTTTGGTTACTTTCTTGATGAAACAAGGTTAAGAGAAATGTTTTCGTCATGCTGTGTCTTCGCCTGAGTTAAATGAAAGAGAAACTGGTTGTTTTTTTAAATTTTTTTTGGGCTTTTATGCCTTTATTTTGAAAGGACAGGACAGTGGATAGAGGAGTAAACAGGGTGAGAGTGGGGAGTGACATGCAGGAAAGAAGCCACAGGTCAGACTTGAACCTGGGCCCCTCGCGTACATGGAGCGCGACCTTAACCACTAGGCCATCTGCGCTCCAGAAACTGATTGTTTTATCTTTCATTTCCACAGAAGCACAGAAAAGCTGGAGAAATACGGGCGAATGGTGACCAATAGTTTTAGTATTTTCCAGGGAACCTGAGAGGAAGTTAAGCTGTGTGGTTCGTGTGGGAGAAACTGAGAACCACGCATCAAAGAGTCCGAGTTTCATATCACCGGTTAGATCTGCATACGGCAGAATCTTGTCTGGGCCGATGTGTTTCAGTATAAATGAGAAAGACCCACAGATCCTGATTTGCAGGGTGTGTAACGTAAGCACGAGAAATGATCTAGGATGTGATGGATGCAGAGAACCTGCTTTTGGAGAGTGAGAAGTGAGAGAGTGAACATTTTCAGTTTTCAGTTTCGGCAAAGAATTTTAATTTCAGTGCGTTCGTAGCTTGCAGCAGTCGCTCTCAGCAGTCGCTCTCAGCTGCAGCCAAAGCAGACGACTGCATGCAGACGATTTGCACATGCGCATGTCTAATTTGGTCACTTTTGCCGTTCGTAAACCCGGAAAAAGGAGAAGGGTTTTTTTTATTTTGACATGAAATATTTGACACTGTTTTCCTTATTTCTTTTCTTTTTATAATTTTTTAAAACATTGTTTTGCTTGATTATTTATCCTGGCTTAAATCCAGGGCCTGAGGGTGAAAGTTTGTGCCATCCATATAAAAACATGCTGCAAGTATGACGATAAAGATCCTTCAAGAAGAAGAAGGATCGTTTGTAGTTCTCAACATATTAACAGTAATTTTTACTCACTTTCAGTGTGAAGTGAGATTCTTATAGATGCTTTAAATTAGATCATTTCAACCTTAAAAAAGATGATTTCTGAAATATTTCAAAAGATGAAAACTTCCAGTCAGACTGAGGCAGCAGATCCAGTCTGTAAACATCTGACAGCTCAGTAACTCAGTGAGGTTAAAGAGTTATTTCACAGACTGCTCCTTTAATCCACTGTTAGACAATTTAATCCCAAAGCAACTCAGTCTTGGTACGTTTCACAGAGGAGGAGGAGCGGGGTTTGTATCTCAGTTTTTTAATGCACATGAGTGACACTGCAGTTGACCTGATGAAAGCGCTGTAATGGATCCGTCTCGCGGCGCGGGGGCTGCCGGGTCGGGTCGAAACCTCTCTCTCCTGGAGGGATTTCAGCCTGTTTGTCTTTGCCCTGTTAACACACGACTGCTCTAATTTCACTTGGCCTGTAATGTGATGAGTAAAGGTGTAATTGACTGTGGTTTCTCTCCACCGAACCCCCACACTCTCTCTCTCTCTGTGTCCTCTCTGTCTCTCGCTCCAGTCTGTCTCCACCTTCAGGGCGTCTCAGTGATTCTGTTTTTGGCTGTTTGCGGTCGGCAGGATCGTGTAGTTTCAGTCTTTTTGCATTGTGCTGTTTTGGTGGAATCTGAGGTATGACAGCCGCTCACCACAGGTTACTAATCTGTCACATCAGGGTCTTAATGAAGTGATTCCTGGTTTTAGCAAACAAACATTTGGACTCTAAGCTCCCGAGTGATCGACTTATCGCTGAGACTCTCCGCTGTGTGCATCCAACTTAGTGCCTCTGTATGGAGGGACATGCAGGTATGCAGAGGGAGGCCACGGCTGAATAAATGTGCCTCATTTTTACACATCTGCCAACACACACACACACACACACACACACATGTGCAGAGTCACATTCCCCAGTGTCAAGCATGCATTTCAGCAGACGGTGTGTGAGCAGGAAAGAAGTGAAACCACTAAATGCAGCACCTATATCCTGAACATTTCCAGTCTGCAGCAGACCCCCAATGCTGACAGAGCCTGGCCCACTTCCCAGAACAGAACAATATCCACCAGGTCGGCTGAGGGGCCCTGCACACACACACACACACACACAGTCTCAAACACAAGCGTCTGGCCTTTAAAGCGTCAGCACTCAGGCCCGGCCTTACATAATGACAGAGAATGGAGGCATTAAGGCAATTTGTTTGATTTAAACTGTCAAGGCGTCCTGGACCCTGCCCCTCTCAGCTGGTTTTGATACCTGGCGTCTGCTGTGTGTGTGTTTGGTGTGTGTCCGTGTGTGTGTGGTAAAATCAAACAAGAGTAAAGGAGGGACTCGAGCTCAGACAGAAGGACAGACGGGGGTCTAGGTGAGGGTTCATACATAAAGTTTATGTGAGAGAGAGAGAGAGAGAGAGAGAGAGTGTGAGGAAGGATGAGGTGGAGCTTAATGACGACAGACGAGGAGCTAAAGATGGACTGTGGAAAGCTCTGACTGTCTGCACCAGTCCTCATCCAAACGACCCTGACATGACGCGTCAGGAGCCGTTTATCCCACACTTTCATCAAGAGAGCGAAATATCCATCACTTTCATCCAGTCATACATGATTCATGTCTTAACTTGAACTTCAAAAATCCTCCAAACGGAGGTCAGTATCAAAGATTTATTTTCTCAGTATAATGCCCCAAACAAGTTTTTTTCCACTTAAATATCAAGTCAAAAGAGAGACGACATACATCAAAAATTGACCTTGCGATTGGTCCAAACTCTACTTATTTCAAAGTTTTTATGGACGCGTTTGAAAACTTTGGAAACAATCTTAGGGAGTCATTTAATGACATATTTTCCACGCCCAGTTTCTATTAAGTCATCAAAACGCCTTTCAAAATCAAAAACTATTCAAACACAGCAAAAAAACTGAAATCTATTCAAGTCTTTGTCTTAATTTTAGTAAAAAAGTCTTTAAAGACTTAATTCAAGCTGCATTCACCAAACCAGTACAACAAAATGTCTCATTTCAAGATGTCTAAGAAAAAAGTGACCCCTGAGTTGTTTGTAACAAGTAAAAAAAATTTTTGCTGATGGGATAAAAGAAAAATTTCAAGAAACTTGACAAGCAAATTTTTCTAACCCCAATGGCAGATTTTTTTTTTACTTGTTACAAACAATGCAGACCTCATTTTTGTCTTTAAATAATCTGAATTAAGACGTGTTTCTGTACTCGAATAATAAGACAATTCAACAAATATTAATATTTAAAAATATTTTTAATTATTATTGTGAGAAAATGAACAAAAATCGATGTTAAATTTGATATAAAACCACACAAACAGGAAATGTTTGATCTATTTTCCACATTTCTTTGCTGCTGCACAGCAATATGTGAACTTATGTGGTCTAATTCAGCGATTACCAACTAGTGGGTCGAGGACCAGTTTCCACTGCGTCTGAGCCTCCGCCTGGGCAAGAACAGGTCAACAAAGATAACCTGAGCTTTTATTTTGAAGGGCGTGTTTTTGATGCAGCAGAGTTGTGGCAGTAATTCCCTGTAATGCTTAATAACACTTAGTTTGTTGCTGTACAGAAAAATACACGTAAAGTTTGTTATCATGGCGTAAATACAAGAAGGGAAGCGAGTACTTCAGACGTGGATTTCCTTACATTGAGGACTAAGGAGGGTGAAATCCTCAGTGTGTTTTGTAAGGTTGGCTCACTGGCAGACCGTGATAATCTGAATTATCTCAGATTCAAACTGCATATTTTTTAATCTAAAAAAATGGCCTTGATTTGGGGTCACAGGGGGTCACCCCATCATTTAGGGGTGAGGGTGGGTCCCAAAGCCGGACCAGATGAGACGCACCGGTCTAATTCAAGCACTTTAATTCATTTTGATCTTTATTGTCTGTTTTTTGATTGGCCTGTTGTTGTTGTCGTTGAGGTTGTTTTTCAGCTTTTTTGCCTGTTTAGAAAAGAAAACTTGTGAGATAAAAAAAAAAATGTGAGGAGTGACATGCACCAAATCCTGTTGAATCGTGAACCAAAGGTGGTGTGTGTAACCACTGGATAAAAAACATCCAATGAATTTATTTTCCAAATATTCAAAAATATTGGATCGACGGTACGAGTCCAGCGCAGGGACAGAACAGCAGCTTTACGCTGAGAGGAGGCTGAAATATTCAACCAAGATTTTACACAAGAGAAAGTGTTAAAGAGAGAAATGACACAGGTTGGAACACATGGAACAACCTTAATACTGATCTCTGATTGGCTGAACGGATTTAAAGAGGAAACGTTTTGACTAAAAATGTAAAGATTGAGGGTTTTTTTTTTTTACTGCTCCAGTCTCTGCTTCTTCAGTCTGACTCTGAGTTCCACTTTCTGTTTGCTTCATGAATCCTGTGACGTATGTTGTATGTTGTTGTCGAGCGCCCTCTCTCTCTCTCTCTCTCTCTCTCTCTCTGTTATAAATGATGTAAATATAAACAAAAATGCCAGAATGCAAAGTAAAAGCATGAGTGGAGCGTCACAGGTAATTACACCGAGCTGCAGAGTGTAATTGAACCTGATCAGACCTGCTCACTGTGTGTGCGCGCACATGTGTGTGTGTGTGACTGCGTGGAATAGAGGCCCAGTGTTCTTTGCCCCCAGCTTTAAATAAGGGGTCTTTATCTATCTGCGTGCACCGCTCTGGTGTGGAAGCACTAAAGGGCCGGAGCGTTTCCTCCACACAGACGAGGCCCACGCCGCTCGCTCCAGGTGTGGTGACCACGAACCGGCACGGTTTTTAACCGTCACGCCTGATTTGGAGCCTGAGGACTGACCTGGCACTCGCACAGGCTCACACAGTCCGAGAACAGGGCATCGCAAAGTCCTGCACGCACACATCCATTTCTAATCCCTCCCTAAGTGTTCATTGAGGCCCCTCTCCTGTCGGCTGGAAAAATGGCATTCTGGGAGTTGGAGTATTTATGTGGTATGAGCTTTCAGTCCACCGTGATTGTTTTCTCTTTAACTACAACCTTTGCTACAGTTCTGACTCTTTTAAGACTTCTTTCTTCCTCTCTGTGCACCGTGGACGAAGGTGAACTTTTCCCAGAATCCTCTGCTCTTTGAAGAGGAATGACTGTTTGTAAACCAGGACCCTATTTTTACATCTTGTGGGGCGTAGACGACAAGCAAGGAAACAAAAGAGAAACTAAGACACAAAAGTAAACAAAATAAAAGAATTTAAGAAAGAGAGCAGGAAACAAGGAAACCAGGAGCCACCAAGACAGCAAGGAAGCAGGAAAACAAAAGGAAGCAAGGAAATAAAATGGCAGCAAAAAACGCAAGGAAACAAGAAAGCCTCATAGGAAGCAAAAAAGGAAGCATGGAGAAGCAAAGAAATGAGAGAAATTAAGACAGCAAGGAAACAAGTAAGCATCATGATAGATTAAAAAAAGCCACTTAGGGAAGCGAGGAAATGAGAGCTTCATGGGGAGCGAGGAAACAAAAAGCCGCAAAGGAAACAAGAAAGTCAAAAAGCAAGATAGAAAGCAACTAAGAATTCAAGGAGGAAAGAAAGTAAGGAAGCAAGTCAGAAAAAAAGAGCAAGGACACAAGAAAGCAATGTAGGAAGTAAGGAAACAAAATACAGAGCAAGGAAACAAGAAAGCAAAAAAGATTGCCAGGACACAAGAAACCAACATAGGAAGCAAGGAAAGAAGAAAAAAAGAAATGAAAAAAATGAAGCAACAAAGGAAGCAAAGATAAAAGAAGCAAGGAAACAAAAACCCTCAAAGGAAACAAGGAAGCAAAAAAGCAAGAAAAAAGGCAAGGGAACAAGTAAACAACCTAGGAAGCAAGGGAACAAGAAAGCCACAAAGATGGCGAAGAAAAAAAAAACAACAACATAGGACACAAAAAAAAAAAGAGCAAGGACACAAGGAAGCCACGTAGGCACCAAGGAAACAAGAAAGATGACAGTGAGGAAATAAAAAAAGCAACCAGAATCCTTTGCTTGTCTGTCAAACTTTAACTTCTTCTCTCTTCTTCTCTCTTCCTCTCCCTCAGATCTCCTTCGACCTCGCCGAGTACACCGCAAACGTGGACGGCATCGGCACGCTTCGCCTCCTGGACGCCATTAAGACATGCGGCCTGACCAACAGCGTGAAGTTCTACCAGGCCTCCACCAGCGAGCTGTACGGCAAAGTCCAGGAGATTCCTCAGAGGGAAACCACGCCCTTCTACCCTCGCTCACCTTACGGTAAAACACACACACACACACACACAAACACACACACACACAAACAAATTATTACCTAATGATTGCGTATGGCCATGTAAGGAAACACAAACAAGGAATGCATGATGCCTCTGCAGCACTTTTTCCTCGTAAGAAAGTGTGTGTGAGTGTGTGTGAGTGTGTGTGTGAGTGTGTGTGAGTGTATAGAGGGGGCTTCAGTGCTCAGGCAGTGTTTGAGCTCTCCACACAACCCGAGGCCAAACGTCTGACTGAAGGCTGGAGTGCCTCTCACTTTAACAAAGACACCTTTATATCCACAGCACTCAGCACTCACTTTCAATACACATACACACACACACACACACACACACACACGCTTATACACACACATTCAGGCTGCACACGTGTGTGAGCGATCGGGTTTCATGTTCTGTGTTGTCTAAATGCTCTCCTCACCGACACTTTCCCCATCTGTCAGCGCTCAATCTGAGGCTGCATGGGAGGCGCATACCAGCGCGAGGAGGGCTGCTCCTCTATTAATTAGGAAGGAGGAGGCGAGGGTTTCATGACGACCTCCCTTCACCTCCAGTGTACATCCTGACCTATGGCTTAATCAACGGGCGCCTCCCTTAGCTGGCTCTGGTATTCCCCTCCTCACAGCTGAAGGGAGGAGGAGGAGGATGGAGAACTTTCTGTACGTGCCTGCTTTCGGTCAATCAGCAGGAGTCTGCAGTTCACGTTCCTGATGGTGAAATACGATCTGCTGTAGCGCTGCGTTCGACCATGACATGTCAGTGTAGTTACAGCAATGAATTTCTGCAGCTTTATGTGGGTGTAAAACGTCCGTTTGTGCACGATTGCAATCCACAGAGAAGTTTCTGTGAGAAATTCTGCTGATTTTCTTCTTTCTCTCTCTCAGGTGCTGCGAAGCTCTACGCCTACTGGATCGTGGTGAACTTTCGAGAAGCCTATAACATGTTCGCCACCAACGGGATCCTGTTTAATCACGAGAGCCCGAGGAGAGGTGAGGCGCTCCACACGTAACTCAATCTGCTCCGCAGTTTCAGTCAAAGTCACAGTTGTCATGAAAAAAGAAAAGAAGACTCAAAAGTCCTGTTTCCACAAAGCAGTTCAGTTCGGTTCATCTCAGTATGGCACGCATTCTGACCCGTACCGTCCCACTTTTTGGTACCCTTCTGTTGGGGTACCAGACATTCTGATGAGACCCCAGAAGTCGACTTTGTGAAGATAACTTTCTTTTTGTTTGGAAATTGGCGTCACGAAACGGCTTCGTTGGTATTATTGGTTTGTTTACTGTGTCACGTTTTCTTCTTCGTTGGATTTTTTTTAGCAGGTTGCACTGTGTCATGCTATTACGTAGCTGACGCAAACTGTACTGATCCATACCAGACTGCTTGTTGGAAACGGGGTTAAAGATGACTCAACTGAAAGATGTTTCTATTTGGTTCACGCCAACAAGTTTTCATGAACTGGAAGTAAAGTCTGCAAACTGCACTGCAACATCACCAGAGTGACGTTTATTAAGGAAACACATCAGGGGAAAGATACCGAGTTACACTGACTGCTGATCTGTGGCAAAACATTTATGATAAAAAAAAAATACAGAATAACAGGAGCTGAGATTTACATGATGTGGTGTGTAGATGAGAAGAAGGACTGAAAGCAAGGAAGAAGGGGAGGAAAAATAGGAGAGAGGAAGAAAGAATAAAGAGAAAGAAAGCAACGAAGGAAACACATGAAACATGAAGGGGACAAAGGAGGCAAAGACACAAGAAAGCAAGGAAACAAGATAGCAAGGAAGCAAGAAAGGCGAATAAAAAAGCCATTTTTGGAAGCAAGGAAACAAAAAGACTTTAGAGGATCTAGGAAAGTAAGGAATCAGGAAAGCAACCAGTGTAGCAAGGAAACAAGAAGGCAAACAAGGAACGAGAAAATGGGAAAAAAACATAGGGAGCAAGGAAACAAGACCGCAAGACATCAAGAAAGCAAACAAACAAAGACAGCAAGGAAACAAGGTGACAAGACAGCCAAATGGGGAGTATGAAATTAAAAAAAGAAATCAAGGTAGTAAGGAAACAAAATAATAATCTAGTAAGCAGGAATCAAAGAAATGAGAAAGCCACAAAGGATACAGAAATAAAGAAACAAACTATGTGACCAAGGAAGCAAGGAGACTAAAAAGTCACAAAGATGGCAAGGAAATAAGACAACTGGGAAGGAAGCAAAAACAAGTAAAAAGCCACTTAGGAAGCACGGAATAGAAAGCCCCAAAGATACATGAGTCTGCAGACGTCAGTTCCTTCTCTTGATTCAGCTCTGGATCTTGTCATCTTTGGGGCCTGTTAATGAGCTTCAGGGCTCGTTAGGACAGGTCACATCACGCCTCACATCTCATTATGAAACCAGTTATGATGTGATGGAGTCTTGCCCTTTTTTAAACCCACCATGAAGCAGTTAAACATGTTATAAACCATTGTGAATTATGTCAAAATATTCAATTACATGCTCTATATAAAGGCGTACTCGCTCACCGGTAGAGTCGGGTTTTCTCATAACTATGTGACACACACTCACACACATTCAGTGAGCGGGCTGTGGTCGCGTTTTTAATATGAGCTCTGAGCCCTGAGGGTCGCAGGCGCTGGTTTAACCCGATTTACACGCCACCAAGTCCCAAAATGAATACCACATGAGCGCAGCCCCAGAACTGCACCCAGGTCAGCCGCTCAGGTGTTTATGATTTATCCCCTAATGAAGGGCCCGGCCACGACCCCGGCTGAGGTCAGGGGTCAGCCAGTAAACCCTAATGGGTTACCGCAGATAGATAGGTGTGGGAACTGGTGCGGTTTACAACCGGCCCATGGAGGACGGTGTGGTCGCCATCGAGGTCTTGTAATGGAGAATTAGGTGACGCAGTCGGTCTGGGATGATGGAATGATGTGTGAGGGGAGAGCAGAGGCTGGATGACAGGGCGACAAATGGAGACATGTGACCATGAGGTGGTTTTTATCCACCTGAGACTGAACAAAGTTTTACCCCCAGTTAAACTTTGAATTACATAAAAACATTCAGACGTTTTCCTTTTTCATTTGAAACAAAAGTGGTCAAAGACGCCGGCCAGATGCAGCTTTCAGCATCTTAAATTCTGGATCTTCTGCCTTTGATTCGTCTCCATTAAGAGAGGACAGTCATTGATAATGAAGTTCTTCCTGTGCAGCTTTTTGCAGCAGTGAAGTCAGATGCTTTGGTTCGCACCACGACCTTATAAGGGCAAAGCTCGCTGCCCACTCGATAACACCTCCTCAGCCTCTCTGTCCCTGGTCAGCTCTTTTTCATCCTCCTCTTTCTTCCTCTCTCTCGCTTCACAGTCAGCGATCTCTCCTGACGCGTCTATTCTCAGAGTTATGGCTGTTGTTGCTCATAAAGCAGGAACGCCGGGCTGTGATATGGCCAGATGTCCTGCGGCCGCCTTGCACAGCTCAGTGCGGCGCTTGTGTTGGCTGGACCGGCCGGTGTTTACCCAGGCCCCCGGGGCTCGCTGTGACCCGTCGCTGCCGCTCTGAGGGGGCGTTTGGCTGTTCACTCCATCACCCACTGGCTGCAGAGGGGAGGAGCCAGTGCTCTGAGACACAGAAACATCCCCATGAGGCGTGCTCTTATTGTTGGAGCGTAAAGTTGTTCTGTGAAGCGATGTGTGAGAGATAATAAACTTTTTAAAAAACCTTTTTCCATTTAAGAACAAATCAGGTCAGTTTACAAAATGTTAACCAGCAAGAAAATGAGAAATGATACAGGTGTGTGATTCTCACACCTTGTTTTTTACCACTGTTTATGCTGCAGCAGACGATATTCATGATGATACAGAACATTTATTCCTCCAATGAATTTACAAACTGTTTGTTAGCAAATCCATGAAAGAATAAAAATATAAATGTTTGAATAGAAATTACAAAAAGAACTCCCCAACACTCTTCAGTCCTCAGCTGCATCCTTTTGATGAAAAACTGATGGAAAAAAACATGGACACAAGACAGTCACAAAGGAAGCAGGAAACAAGACAGCAAGGAAAGAGAAAATAATCAAGGAGACAAGAAAGGAACCAAGAAGGCAACCAAGGAATCAAGAGACAATAAACGAGAAAGTGACCGAGGAAGCAAGGAAACAAGTAAATCACATCAGAGGCAAGAAAAAAAATAAAAGAATAAAACGTAAAAAAAATACATAAATAGAAATGGAGGCATCAAGAAAGCAACAGAGAAAGTAAGGAAACAACAACAACAACAACAACAACAACAACAAAAACGGCCAAGGACGCAAAGGAACAAAAAATGAAACGACCAAGGAAACGAAAACAGCAAAAAACAAGGAAACAAGACAAAAACCAAGGAAACAAGGAAAAGAGAAAGTGACCAAAGAAGCAAAGAAACAAGAAAACTAAATAGGTAGCAAGGAACAAGAAAATGAATGAATCAAGAAAGCAAGGAAACATTCAAAAAACAACCAAGGAAGCAAAGAAACAATAACGCAAACAGCTAAGGAAATGAAACAGCAAAAATAAGGAAACCAATGAAACAAGGAATAGAGAAAACAAGGAAACAAGTGGCATGAAAACAAGGAAACAGGACAGCAAGGAACCAAGGAAACAAGGAAAAGAGAAAGTGACCAAAGAAGCAAAGAAAAAAGAAAACTAAATAGGTAGCAAGGAACAAGAAAATGAATGAATCAAGAAAGCAAGGAAACATTCAAAAAACAACCAAGGAAGCAAAGAAACAATAAAGCAAACAGCTAAGGAAATGAAACCGCAAAAATAAGGAAACCAATGAAACAAGGAATAGAGAAAGCAAGGAAACAGGACAGCAAGGAACCAAGGAGGCAAGCGGCACAAAACCAAGGTAACAAGACAGCAAGAAACCAAGGAAACAAGAAACCAAGGAAACTAAAGGTGTAAGGAAACTACAGAGGAAGAATAAATGCAAGAAAGTAAAAATTTTGGACAAGAAAGATTTTTTTTCATTTTGTTTATAAAAACATGAAGACACTTTGATTAAAGAACTCATGACAATTATAAAAGACAGTGACCTCACAGGTAAGAAAAAAAACAGCACCAGAAGAAACAGTGAATACAAAAATAAATAAAAAGGTCAATTATCAAGTAGAAAAAAACAAGAGTCATACCACTGGATACTTGGTTTTCTTTTTTATATCTGGAGTCGACTACAGGACTGTGAAGAAGCTCCTCACACACACACACACACACACACACACACACACACACACACACACACACAGAGCACTGTTCCTGCTCCACCTGCTCACGGTGATCCAGTCACACCTCTGTGACGCTGCTCTCCAACATCCTCCATCCTCACACAGCAACACGACCAAAACACGAGGACAAAAGCTGGTAAACAATGGAAGCTGGAGAAGTTCTCATCACTCCTCGCTCCTCGCCCACGCCCTGAGCGTCTCTCACTGCTGTCCCTGTGTGTTTTGGCACAGACAGATGGAGGTTATTCATCACCTGAGTGCTCCTCCTGCCCTGTACCTGCTGCGTGTGTGGATAATTAATCACGTTAATGATGTCAGTGACTGCAAACGCCACCCGACTTCATCCTCGTCCCACACACAGGAAAAGCTGTGATGTCATTGTCCCGCGCTGCCAGCTACTCTGAGTTTCTGTTTGAGTAACAAATAGATGTTTAGCTCGATGAGGGAGATTTTCCTCAAACAACAAACTCAGAGACTTCCTCTAATGCCGTCTGCCAAAGTGACCAATTTTCAGTCTCGGTAGAGAAGCGTGGCGTGGTTTGTGACTGGACGACAGTCTGGCGGCTCCTGGGTAGAAGTTCCTCTCCCCTTTCCCCTCAAACTGGAGCTCCAACAAGGAGCTCTGTCTCCTCCGGAGCCCAGGATGACTTAATCCCAGCAGGAATGTGCTTCTGGATTCCCTTACAGTTCTCGTAAACACCTACGACTCCACCAATAAACTCTGCTCTCCATTGTTCTGCGGAGAAAGCTCGGAGTCCGGCAGGGGAAATATCCCGGTGGAGATCCAGCGTGAAGCAAAGCAAACAGAAGCTGGCCGGTTCACACCGCGGCTAGCTCCGCACTAGTTAGCTTAGCTGCTAGCCATAACAAACAGGCCTCACGCTGACTCTGAAGAGAGGGATTAGCGTTAGCAGGGGTGCTAAATAGACTCCATATTGCTCGGACACATGAGACGGAGCAGCTCTCCGGCGATCAGAAGAGAAACCTGTGCAAATAACTGCCTGATGTATTTATTTGGTCATCACATACAACAAACACACAGCACCTCAAAGCACCCCAGATCTCATCCTGAAAATAAAAGACAAAACCCGAGTTTAATTTATAGTTATTAGCTGAGTGTTTATCCAAGGCTCAGAGCAGCAGTGTGTGTAGTGTGTATTCACCGTCGCTACCACTGAGCAGCTCCAGTCGCAGGCTTATCCTCTGGTTTATTTGGGAAGTCCCATCCATCTCTCCACCCTGAGAGCTCTGTGGTTCACGCTTGGCAGTACAGAATAATATACTGTTATGTTAGGAGAGACCAGCTAGCGTTGGGGAAGTCAGAGAGGCGCTGCCAAAGTCAATGCTGCCCCCTCAAACACTCACACATACAGCTGCTGAACCTGGACGTGCCTCGGCTTCATCTTTCTGCTTTCGTTGAGGTTGAGCCCGAAAGGTCAGATCACATGATAGATCTGTAAGAGGATATGTTTTTCATTTATTGGGGAGGTTATTTTCAAAGGTTAGGAATGACTCGGTCAGAGGGATCAGGAGGGGGATTTAGAAGCATCTCGTAAGACGTTTCAACACCGAGGAGGCGTTTTTCGCTTCTCAGTGTCTCGTTTGGTGGAGTGTTGATGAGAAAAGGCTGAGCGGGAGCAGTCTAAACATCAGCTGAACTGCGTCCAGGTGAGGAGAAGAGTCTGACACCTTGAAGCAGAGCTGATGACGGAGTCCTCTGCTCCCTTACGTGGCCACAAAGGTGCTCCCTCGCGCCTGAAACTTGACATAGAGGTTCCTACAATACCTTCACTCATTTGTGTGTTTGTTGTCCCGGTTCACCATAGCAACCGTGGCTCTCGTTGACGGAGTCCTCGCTTTGAGTGGCAGTAATTGAAAGCGGCCGAACGCCTTCAAGTTTCGCAACATCCTCGCAGAGGACAAAATGTCACTCAGCGAATATTTGATTAAATCTGCCAGACGTTATTACGTCTCTTTCTTTCTCAGTTCTCCAACGAGGAGGTGGTGCTGTCAGCTTCATGCTCCAGAACAACGTGTATCCTCCACTCCCCTCTTTCCTCACACCTTCACACACACACACACACACGTTGGGTTTTCCATCCAATTTGTTGCATCACACCCAATCTTAAAAAAGTGACTTTCCCCTATCTTTGTCTTCGCTCCACTCCAGCCTCAATCGCTTCACATTTCTTCTTCTCTGCACCCTCCTCACCCGGAACGAGGGCAGCCGCCTGTCAGGTGTGAATAGACGCTGTGTTGGCGGAGACGAGCCCATGACCCGTCTCGGATTTAACGCAGATATTCCCTCTTTCGTTGAGGCTCAGTCAGAGATGTGAATTGTGCAATAGCGGCGATGGCAGACACTGACAGGTCTTTGGCCAGCTCTGAATCCAGAGTCCTCCTGCTGAATCACTCAGTGCCTCCTTCAAGCAAAGTATTTTGCTCATAACTCAGCGCAGATGAAGGAGACACGTTTGCGTTCACTTTGATGTAAACAAAGCGACTGTAATCCAGAAACGTGTGGGAGTAGAGATAAATTTAAGGGCTGCATTTTTCACTTTGAATCCACCACAAAGCTTTTCACTCCCTGAGGCCATCGCTCAAAGACAGAGTGGGATTATGGGATTTGCAGTTCTGGATGAATTCCAAAACAGGTGTGCAAACTGTGGGTCGAGGTAACCGTAGAGGTTCTAATGCAGCCCTGGCACCTGAGAGAAGTCCTGAGTCTTTTGAGCGTAGCCAGTTCAGACAAGCTCACGACAGAAATGACTCAACCGTCGATTGTGGAGAAAATAACAATGTCCCGACTTTCCTCCTTCCCAACCAAAGATGGACAACGCCTGATTATCTTCTGTTTTATCAGATTATCCGATCAGATTAGCCTGTGGTCTGAGGTGTGTTCAGATTGAATTTGTCTCGATAATCGGCTGTGAAATGGATTGTGGCCGACAAATTCTTCACGTGCGCGTGGAAAGATGACAACTCCCGAGTCATGACTCTGTGAGTTGTGACGTGAAATGGGCGAGCTGACTGAGGAACGAGCAAGCAGATTAGGGCTGCCAAGATTAGTCGACTAGTCACAATGACGTCGACGATCAAATTCGTCGGCGACTTATTTAATAATCGACGTCGTCGTTTTAATATTTTTTTAAACTGCCGCTGTACTTTCACCTGTCTCGTCTGCCGTTCTGTCCTTGACAGAGTGGTAACCGGGGTAACCCGTGATGTCACTGGAAAAGTTATGCCCAACAGTATCATGGCTAGCCGGCAACAGAGCTCGAAAGTTTGGGAGCATTTTTCCAAAATAAAGGAGAAAAGTGTGCGATGCAAAATCTACAAAGCAGAAATGTCCTTCCATGACAGTACGACGGCGATGCACGAGCATCTGAAAAAACAGCACGCCGTGGCTGATTTATTTTCTGATCAAGAATGACAATCTCGGTAAGCTAATTGGCTAGTTAGCTGCTAACGTTAACGTCAACAGGGAGCTACCTGCTTAATAGCGATGTCATGTTTGAATAGAAAATTGGTACATTAAAAAAAATGTCAGAAATGCTGCTACAAGCTGCAAAGTTCATTAAAAGCTGAATGAACTATGATATTAACTGTCTTCATTTTTAGTTAGCACATACCTTAAACACTTGAAGCTGGAAGCTAATGATGTTAGCTGTATGCTGGTGCAATAAGATGCAATATATGTATGATCCGAATAGTCGACTAATCACAAAAAATAATCAGTGACTAGTCGATTATCAAAATAATCGTACGTGGCAGCCCTAAAGCAGATGTAAACAAAACAAACATGGCTGTCCTGCTGTCTCCAGGATTTTTTCAAGTGTTTTTTTTTTTTTTTTCCTTTTTTTTGTGGTTCAGGAATTTTCTGTTAAAAATAGTCCCAAGACCGCCATCATTCCCTCTTCTATGTCCTCTTCCATGTTGAGTTTGTTGTTAGCCGGTTGTTGCTATCTGTTTCTGTGTTTCTTCTTCTATGTTTTAGTCACGTGAGATTTCTCTCTTGAAGGACTAGATTCTGGATTGGTGGTGGGACAGAATGGTTGTGTGTGAGCACACCACTCACAGTACGGTCAAAACTGTTCAATGCCTGATTTTTGATCTTCATGTGTGAGCTCTCTGACTGATGAAACACATCTTCAGATTTAGAAAGTCTCTATGTGTGCTCGTTTTGGAATAAAGGAAGGAGAACGGATGTACGTGGTGATGAAAAACATACTCCAGGTCGAGAGCTGGAGGCGGAAACTTGGCTTAGGAAGCGAGTAGATGCTCTACCTTTACAGATGTAACAGTAAAGATCTGCTTGATGAACGTTCGCTGTGATTTAAGGTTTGAGTTTACTCTGCTTTGCACATTTTCCAGAGCTGATTCGTCACTCTGCCGAGCCACGACCGCACAGTACGACGAGTCATTTCAATAAATCACGCTGTGGTTAAACCTGAGAAATTAAATGCACATAAATAAGCTCGCAGGCATTAATATTGAGGAGCGTTTCTCAGACGTCCTGAGCGCTGATTGTGCGAAGGCAGGGCCGTCACACAGCATGAAAATAACTCTCATAAGTTACCTTCCTCTTCAGCGGTCCAGATTCTGTTGAGTAACCAAACCCTCGGTCCCCTCCCTGAATCCCCCTCACCCCGAGGCCCCCAGCTGACAGCTCCCGTCCCCATCCTGTCTGGGCCCACATGGCCTGGCTCAGGATGGGAGACATCTCCGCACAGCCTCCTCCTCCTCTTTCTGCTTCAGCACAGCTGTGCCAATGAAGCCCGTGTGTTACGTTTTTCCTGTTGCTTCTGCTGCCAAATCCTGAAAAGGAATGATGGAAAAAAAATGAAAAGAGAGAGTGAAGTGAAAATGGAGAGCGAGAGATTGAGTGTCCGTTTCTGGCTCGGGTTTTGCTGTCTGCTCGGTTTTCACGGCCCGTGGTTTTATTAGACTTTCCGCCGGGCAGCGGGCGAGGTTAAACGGCCACTGCTGCCCTGTTTGGGCTCTAAAACTCCTGTTAGTCTCCCCCTGGCTCCCCTCGCCTGCCTCCACCCCCTCCTCCTGGCCGTCCTGCGGTGCCGCTGCCAGTAAAGGAAACACATTAACACCCGGGCCAGTAACAGAGCAGGCTTTGTGCGCAGCCAGGCAGGCCTGTACATTAGACCCACGCTCTGGTCCACACCACACCAATTAGAGCGGGCAGGGAGCAGAGCCACTCCAAATAGAGGTGTGAGCTTTACAAGGAGACTACAGGTGTGCTTGGGGGAAATAATGGACTTTATTACTGATTGGGTGTACGGTTTATACTCTATCCCTCGGCCTGCTTTTTACGAGCCAACTCGCACTCCGTCGAGTTTTGACAACCTGTGTTTAACCTGCTAACTTCACTTTCCCATCAAATCAAACCTCCGCGCCTCGTTCACTGTCGTCAACAAGCTGCGATCTTGAGGGAAAGTTAAATTAAAATAAATAAATAAAACATGCAATGATTAGACATGAAATCAAACAACAAAAAGCAGAGGCTATGATATCTCAATTATGAGCTCCTTTTTCTTAAGATGAGATAGTCCTTTATTCGTCCCACATCGGAGAAATTTACAGAATTACATCAACAAGCTAGAAAAAAATATATTACAGCACTATTTCACCAAAGAAATATGTAAAGAAAACAAAATACAAGTCTGAAATGTCCACAGGCTGATAACATGTTGTCCATCAGAGTCCAGTGTTAGCTCTGTTAGCCATGTCTCTGTGGATAGCATGATGCTGCTCTGCCCTCTTGTGCTAGCTGTTCTGGGTTAGAACAGCTAGCTCGTCCATCTTACATTCCCTTTAAGAATGGATGGAAGGAGAGGTCAATGGACCAAATGGACCAAATGGACCAGTGCTTATATAGCGCTTTTCTAGTCTTTCTGACCAATCAAAGCGCTGCTAATCTCATTCACCCATCCACACCACATTCACACACTGATGGGAGGAGGAGGCTAGAAACCATCCGTTTTATCTAACTCCATTCAAATCCATTCACACACCACTGAACAACAGTGGGAGCAATTTGAGGTTCAGTGTCTTGCTCAACGACACTTCGACATGTGACTGCAGGAGCTGGGAATCGAACCTTTGACCTTCCAATTAAGAGACGACAACTCTACCACTGAGCCACAGTCGCCCTCAATGGCGTCCTTGCCTCCTTCTCCTCAGCTTGTGGGGAACATCCGGCCTAGCACCAGTTAGCATCGACATGCTAAAGGCTGCTAACAGCTGATCTTATGCTTAAATTATGCCACAATGGTTACATATAGGATCTCTGGACACTCACAGGAACAAAAAGAGTAAAAAAGTACCACTGCAGATGTAACCAGCTTGGTGTCCTTGGCCAACAAATGAAGCATGAATAATATACCTCCCATCTTAAACTAAAGGTGAATAAAGTATCCAAACTTAGAGGAGTTAGCCTGTCCAGCAAAATGACAAATTAAGGCTTTCGAAGAATTCAAGACGTCAAGCTAGAAATCCAGCTTCAGGCCCGTTTTCTTGATTTCTGAAGCTTTAAGCTCAGGTTGTTTTTTTATGTGTATTATGATATTCTGACTCTTCTTCTAAGGCCTCTTTCCATTTTGAGTTAATTTGCATTGCAGGCAGTTGTGACCTGCGGCTATATCAACATTTCTGCAGATTTTTCTGTTTTGTTTTCTTGCTTTTTTTTTTTTTTGGCACATGTGCACAAATGACCTTCTTTAAAACTAAGTCCCGAATTTCATGCAAGTTCTTCATCTCTCATAAAAGTCTGAGACATGCACGAAGTCAGAGCAAAAGAGAACTTTCTCGTAACATCTCGGATTTCACCTCGGTGATAACAGACGGGTTTTTCTGTCTGTAGTTTCTTCCTGATGTATTAAACAACTGCTTCAGCCTGATTAGTTTCCTCTTCGCTGGCACTGAGGTGTAAAATCTGCGGAGTTCCCCTTTTTAAAACGGTCGTCGATTAAGTTTCCGTTCATTGACTTATTGCTTAATTGTTTGAGAGCTAAGTGAAAGTGTGTGTGTGTGTGTGTGTGTGCAGCTTTCTCTCATGAGCTCATGGAGCTGATATGGATGAAAGGAAAGCTGTCAACCATGGACGTGTCAGTCCAAGATGAGTAATAGATTTTTAACTTTGACTACAGTCAGAAGGAGAGGTGGTACCTGCCAGAACAGATGACCTGCCAGCTTAGCGAACGGCCCCTGGGGGCCCCGATGAGAAGATCATGCAAAGCCAGGACAGGTCTGACATCGGAGGGGGTTTCCATCGGCCATTTATCCACGCTCTGTAGACACATGCTATTTCCTAATAACTGCTGAATAAGGGTGGCTGGTTTGGAGATCAGATTTCACAGCTTTTTGTTGGATTCAGAAAAAGGTTCTTCAGCGTTTTCAGAGGTCATGTGACCTGCAACCAACACACAACGCGCTGTATTTTCTCAAAGAAGCGTGTCTGGTCTGTTTCTGCTCAGCCTGCGCCGCTGCCGCCGCTCGTATGAAATAATTACTACAAATTTGGTGCAGTCGCTTGATTGGCTTCATGGGATTTTCCTGTGTCTAAATGAAGGCTCTGCTCCACGTCAGGGCGGCAGCGATACAGCGTGGAGACACACGGGGAGGATGGGCGCCGGGCTGAAAGGCAACATTCATCCCAGACAGGATGAGTTTAAAGCTACGGGGGTCTGAGGGGTTCATGTGAGGCTGTGGGAGATCTCTGGGTTAAAAATAACCAACGCTTTGATGAACTCTTCAAACTTTCCTTTGAAATCGTATTTCGGCTCATCCGCCACTTTGGCTCGTGAGCATGAGGCAGAGGCCAGATTCAAACCTCTCAGGCTCTAATGAGTTGTTTCAGCTAAGTTGATGGCATTATTAGACGTGACACCCTCGTATTTAGCGTTGATTTCCATCTCTTTAGAGCTGTTTGGGTTGGACGTGTCGTGCGTTTACTCCCAGTGGTATCTTTCCCATCGCGGGAGGAACAAAGAACCTGACACCAACCTTCAGCGTCCTGCCAAAACACCCAGAACTTCTCTAAGTCTTCTCAGAAACGGTCATTAGGAGCTCATTTGTTCCCCTGCAGATTATAACCACCACGTGTCTCGGTCACGCCGGTCTGGCGGAGGATTCTGTAGCGATCCTGGACCGGACTCTGCACCAGAGGAGCTGGGGTGGTCCGGTTCGGTCGTGATTTCTCTGTGGAACCTCCCTGATGTTGCTTTTTTTTTTTTTTTTTTTTTTTTTTTGGGTGTTGACAGGCCGATGCTCTCAGATTTGTCTTGGCATGCGGCCCGAGTTCGACACTGAAACTGTAAATTAGAGATGAAAATGAGAGAGAAGGTTTCTAAAAGGATGGAGCAGCTGAAATGTGAGGTGGTAATGAATCGATCTGACTCTCAGGGTGGCTTTTTGTTTGCAGTTTTTTACAGGAGCTGGAGCAGGAGTGGAGGTTTGGAGGGCTTAGAAGTTTCTTAGTTTTGTGGAAACGTGTTAAACTTCAGACGTTCTTTTCAGGAAAGCAAAAAGTTCCCCAGACTGTTGTAGTCTTTGTTTTCGAAAGATGCATGAACAAATTATTCTGCTGCCATTTCTGTTCACACAGATTTCTTTTCACACATTTTTAAAGAATTATAAATTCAGTTGCACAACTCCATCAACCAACTTATTCACGTCTGCCAGAAGAACTTTTCAATCTTGAAAACTCTCCAAGTTTTCTAGGTCTTGAACTTACGGTTCCTTTTCCAGCAGTATTAATATTAATTTGACTTAAGTCAGTGTTGTTTTCATGAGCGATGACAAAATTACTTAGTTGACGCCCCTTTTTTTCCACAACAATAACAAAAAGTTATGAGTTAAACATGACTCTTTGATGACTAAAATATGACGAGATGAGGCTGAAGGAAATTTGGTGTGTGGCCTGTCAGACATTTCTGCCTCTTTTGTGTTTAATCTGTCTCACACAGACACAAGTTTATAGACGACTTTACAACCTCATCAGCAGCATAAAAATGTCCGGTTGTTCTTTGGTCTGTTGTCAGAAACGATACGACACCATGGAGTCAACTTCTATGGAGTTCAGAGCGTTCAGAGCAACCGGTGTTTTGGAGTAAAGAGTGACCGTGCTAACTGGAGACTCTCAGACGAACGTGTCAGTGATGGTCGGCTGAGAGTCTCCAGTTAACAGGGTCACACTTTCCACTGAAACACCAGCGCCGTCTGCAGCTGTGTTATTAAATGTGTCTTCTTTATCCAACCTCAGTTAACCAGGTTTGAGCTCCAATAATCAATATTAACTGCTGATGTTCTAAATCCAGTTTTTACTTTGAGTGTTTGATGAAAAAGTTGGTTTGGAGCCGAGGTTCTGACCAAATATGGACTCACAGTCTGATTAGTAATCTGAAAATATCAAAGCATTCATATTCTGATAGATTTGGAGCAGTTCTCTGTCTGGACCTGGTTTTCTGGATCCTTTATTCTGACCCAGGTCTCAGACTCAGCTCTCTGTGAACTCTTTTTGGTTTGGGAGGGTTTCTGCTTTATTGACACAGTTCATGTCTTTATATTTCACAGTCTGAACAGAAACACAGATCCATAAGCATGAAGTGACTGTGTGTTTAAACTCCTCTCTGGGGTATATGCTGGATTTCTTTACTAAAAAACGTCCATCCACTGAACGTTTGTCAAATTAAATTACTGAAAGACTATTTTTTCTTTCTTTTATCTTTCTTTCTTTTTTTTTTTTTTTTTTTTTTATAAACTGACTAAATTAGACTAAAACCTTTTTGAGTTTTTGTGGACTAAAACTATCTCATATAGAAATGACTGAAATGTGACTAAAAGTGAGATAGCTGCCAAAAACAACACTGATGTAAATATTTTACACGTTTTTATCGTAAAATTTGTTATAAAATTAGTCGAGTGCCCGATTCTCACACTGTGATACAGACAGCCTGTAGTTTGGTAAATACTTCTGCAAAAATAAAGATGCTGTGTGGAATTTGTTGTCGAGTTTTTCGGATTTACAGAAACAAACAAACAAAAAAAATAAAAAACAAATAAAATGAAATATTTAATAGATTCAGTCCTCAACTGTTTTATTTACTGAAAAATTAATTGCATTTTCATCATAATTTAGATTTTGGCTTCTCACGATCTTAAAAACATTATAATCAAAGAAAAACAAATAAAATCTTTCCTTTTTATTTTAAAAAAATGTTTTTAAAGAGACTTCAAAGAGGATTGTTTTAGTTGTGTTTTTAGCTGTTATTTTTTGTATTTTGCATGTTGCAAATTTTGTAAGTTTCACAGGAGTGCATGCAGATTGGGTTGTTGTTTTTATTTATTTATTGTTTTTTATTATTATTTAATATATTATCATTTTACTCGTCATTAATTTATTTTTGATTTTTTTTTTAATTGTGGTTCAATAACTACTCGAGTTTTGAAATCAGTGAGTCATCGTGTTTTTTATTTCAGTATCAGTCAGAATAGTTGTAATGGTTATTTTTGCCCTGATCGTCCTGGTCCGTAGCAGAGAGTCGGAGTTTGGAGGCAGCTCATCCAGATGCTGAAACGACTCAAACTCTTAAACCAGAAGTTCAAATGTTTCAGAAGTTTTGGTAGAACTGGAGTCGGCTCTCCTGAAGCCTCTGCTTCTCTGCGGCTTCATCCTCTTACAGTAAATCTGACCTTTCTGCTCTCAGCTTCTCCGTCCCTTTCCGTGTTCGTTCAGTACGTGTTGAACCTCCGTTCACGTCCTGTATGATCTGTAATCGATTTCACAAAATGCCAACCAGGAATTTTTCCCGTCTTTGTTTTAGGTTCGAACTTTGTGACGCGTAAGATCAGCCGGTCTGTGGCGAAGATTCACCTCGGCCAGCTGGAGAGCTTCAGCCTGGGCAACCTGGACTCCAAGAGGGACTGGGGCCACGCCAGGGACTACGTGGAGGTAAAACACACACACACACACACACAACCGAAACCTCACACACGACCCCGCAGGAACAGACACAAACGTCTGGAACACCGCTCCAGAGTTGAAGAGGGTTCAGATGTGCACACAGCTCTAACGGGGCATGTTTTCCCAGATCATTTGAGGCCGCAATATGTGATCTGCATGAAGCCTCCTATGATTCTGTGCCAAAAGAGAAACAGAGATAGAGAGGGAGAGGAGGGGGCGAGCGGGAGGAGAGGGACTGCATGCTGTGAGGCCACAGACTGCACTCTGGTTTCCCACAACTCACCCATGTCCCAGATCCCTCCAGGCCCCCATCGCCGTTCCCTGAACGCCCGCAGAAGAAAGACGGAGATATTAAGGGAACGCCGCGTCCTGGGGACGATGACAGAAATATGGTGTTTGTGTTAACGTAATGGTGCCAGCAGCAAGCAGAGAAAGGAGCGGGGAGATGAAACGAACAGTGGGGTCGCAGATGGAGCTCCATGTTTCTGTACTCGTGTGTGTGTGTGTGTGTGTGAAGAAGCACACATTCCTAGGAAAAGGTTGGAACACGTGTGTGGCTGTCGAGATGAAAGACTCGACGGGTTGCCATGTCTGACAGCAGACCCCTTGCTGTGGAGCGTGTTATTAGGAGGTGATGGCGGCGGCAGGGGGGGGGGTGCGCTCTTTGAGAAGGGAGCGGGGGTGACGAGGTTACGAAGGGGAACCTGAGTTTGACTGCAGATCGCAGCGTGGGGGCGGCTGCGTCAGATCCGCCCCGCTCTGACGCAGGCTTCGATGGCGTCAGCGAAGGATCGGTCACCGCCTGATACGGGAAAAGTTTTGATCATAACCGCGGTGAATAATTCCCGCCTCTTGTCGCAGGAAGCTCGACTCTGTAAGATGGAAAAGTGCAAAGATTTGAATCAGTTTCTGCTTCACGGGTCGGGTTTTCTTTCCCGGTCCAACCCGTAAGAGTACAAAACATAAAAATACTTCAATAAAATAAAGTTAAGAGTCAGATTAACAATATGAGTTCAAATCTGTGGATTAAGATGAAAAGAAAGAGCTGCACGAGTCAGAGGTCAACGAGAGTTTGTTTGTGTGAAATCACTCAAATTCTTTTGGATGTCAGAATTTTTTTTCCCTAAAGAAA
>CM061146.1:3489879-3753490 GCA_030710495.1 Labroides dimidiatus | reverse complement strand
CCCCGGTTTGAGTCCGGACTTTCTGTGTGTGTGTGTGTGTGTGTGTGTGTGTGTGTGTGTGTGTGTGGCAGCTGGTTGTCTCTCAGACTGACAGGCTGAAGTCTCTCCTGCTGTGCTGAGGATGAAAGCAGATGCTCTCCTCCTTCTTCTGCTCCTGATCTGTTTTTCTCTCCTCACCGCCGTGTGTAACCAGAGTCCTCAGCTTTCACAGGAAGCCTGCAGGGAACTTTGCACCCCGGAGTCACGTAGAAAGCAAAGAGATGCATAAAAACAAGAACGATAGACATTTAGAAAGAAAGTTTGAAAAGAGGAAAACCCATCTGGCAGACGTTTTTAACATACATTAAAAAAAAGAAACTTTGCTATTGGCTAAAATCATCCCTCATTTCTCCTCCAGACCACAACAGTACGGAGAAAAACCCACGGTGTTACTGAAACAATAAGGGAAAGAGAAATGACCCAGAAGTATGCAGAGTTGTTTTAAGAGATGAATCTGACTGCAGAAAATTGAGTCTCTTGTTCCCAGAATTCCCGTCATCGGGAATTATTTCCCTTACATGCCATGCTTCAGTTTCACAATTTCTTATTCTCTGTGCGGTTTGCGGTTTATTTTTTAAATCTGAGAAGGTACCAGGGAGTAAAATTCAGTCACAGCTCTTGAAAGATATGTGCTTCTCCCACATTAAAAAAAACATTAAGGCCTCGATTTAAAGCTCCTGCGTGGAGCTTTCTGTTCATGATGATTCTGGCGCCCCCTCTGGGCAAAGCGATGCCTCTTTTCTTTTCTCACAAAAGCATCCCCTTTCTTAATTTCCACCCTCCATCATCTCATCCATAAAACATTTTGTCCTTGAAACTGCAGATTTGGCTGACACCTACCCCCCGTCAGCGGCTGCACACGTCACAAAAAGCCATAATAGGAAAATCAAATCTCAAGGCAGATGATCTTGTTTTCTTTTGAAGGTCAAAAAGAGGCATCAGATTAAATTTCAGCCTGTTTTTGAAGAGCAAAAATCTCCTCACAGGAGCTTTAAGTATCTGTTTTTCGGTAAGATTCAAGAAGTTTTGTCAAAAGAAACACGTTTACACATGGATAGCACAAAACTTTACTCTCAAGGTCCTGTTTAAAGCCCGATAAATATCAAAAGAACAATATATAAAAACTAGACAATTTCCACGGAAATCGTGAGAGGGGCTCGGGACGCATGCCGGCTGGCATACTAAATATACTTCCTGATATACTTTGTAATGTGTCCTCTCCCTAACTGTTGTGGGACAATTAAAGCTACTCATGGGTTATAGGTGTGTTTGGTGAGATTGATGTGTGGTTACACATCCATACATGTGGTTTGTAGTTTAACTGAGGTCATATTTAACTCATTCACACAAATGCGCACTATGTGCCCACTGTTACATATAATTTTTACACTCTGGAAACACACAAACAGATATATGCATGCTTAGATGTGGTGGGGGTTTTGTCTGAACTGAGGTCCCTCAATCACGATCATAAATGCACACACCAAACACATAGGCGCGCTCCGCGCCATTTCAAAATGAAGAACCCCTCTGTGAGATGATTTGAATGGTGTAACATTGTTTAACAAAAATACACACACAAACACAAAGAGTCATGCACGCTACACGTGCTTAAATGTGGTGGGTGTCTTGTGTAAACTGAGGTCCCTTAATCACAATCATAAACACACACACGTACACATAGGCGCTCTTCGCTTTCCTTTTCAGAGACAAGAATCCCCCTGTGAATGGCCTTCAATGATAAAACTTTGTTCAACGAAAAACAGACACACACACCTACACACCTACACACACACACACACACACACACACACACACACACACACACACACACACATACACACACACACACACACACACACACACACACACACACACTCTAACAAACACACAAAGACATGAGCATTACGCTCTAGAATGTAAGTCTATAGGACTTTTTCGTCGGTTTTTCTGAGGGTTTTTTCGGCCAAAAAACACTGAAATTCTTAGAAAAGTCATAGCACGCCATTCTGGACCGAGCCGCACATTTTGATATATAATTTGTTGGGGTTTTCTTAAAGCTCTGGGAGGAGAAGCGGTCCAAAGTTTTGTCCTTATGAGTCATCTTTCATGTAGAGCTGCGTGGTTTCCATGACGATTTAACTGAGAGCAGCTGTGGAGATCAAGGGACACCTCTTTGTGACAGCTGTTCTCTGCCGTTTTTTGGGATGAGGCATGTGTCCGAACAAATGCTCGCTGTGGCCAAACCGTTATAGCTATCAGAAAAACGAGCGCACCGGGAAAATCCAGACGGGCGGAGGAATCCGTCAATGTGCAGTTTATATTTGTAGGGTCAAGAATTTGCCCTCACGGCCGAGTTGAAAATGAGTGACCCTTTTCTGAAAAACCCGAGAGCTTCATAATGGAAGTAAATACAGAGAGGTGGTCAGGTTTGGCTGACAGTTGGCCCTTTCCTGACTAAGAGCTCCATCCTTTGACTTCAAAGGCTGCTTTGACAGAAGCGCAACGGAAATACCTACTTTTTGATGTAATTTTTATGACCGTGGAGTGAAATTTGTGGTCCCACGAGACATTTGTTTGGGAAATTCCTTGTGTGTCATGAGCTGCTGCTCCCACTCTAACTGATGATGTCACGCACTCAGAGAGCTGAGTTTTAGTGAAAAAACTCAAAAGTTTGTGTTGCTTTACCTTTGTTTTCTCAAAAACTATTAAAGACAGCAGAATGCCCCTTGAAACTTAAGCCGTGGAAAGATGTGTCAACGTTTTGAAGCAAGAATGACTTCTCTAGCTGAAAGTATGGCGAGGCAGGAGCCGTGTGAAAAAGTGTGTTTTTTTGGTGTTCTCGGGGAGCCTTCCCATTCATTCTTAATGGGACTGTTTCGTCGGTTTTTCTGGGTTTTTTCGGCCAAAAATTGCCGAAATTCTTAGAAAAGTCATAGCACACCATTCTGGACCGAGCCGCACGTTTTGATATATAATTTGTTGGGGTTTTCTCAAAGCTCTGGGAGGAGAAGCGGTCCAAAGTTTTGTCCGGAAGATGAAGTAGTTGAAGAAAAAAAAGAAAGAAACGAACGGAAGAACAATAGGGGCTCGTGGCTTCGCCACGAGCCCCTCTCCCCCATAGCTTTGCTATGGGGGAGAGGGGCTCATGCGAAGCCCGAGCCCCTAATTAAAGCTGCAAGCAGGGATAAGCAGCGCCCTCGCACTCATCTGTGATGCTTTAATGAAGGAAAAACATGAGGAGTTTTTAATCGCAGAGTAAAACATGTGACTTCCTGTTGACAGTAGGGGGCGCTGCTTTTTTAAGTGAAAAAAAGCATATAGATGCACTCAGGCTGTGACACTGAACATGTGTGTGCGTTTGTTCCAGATCCAATATTGTGCTACAGAGAAATTAAGATTAATGCGTTAGCCGAAAAAATCGTCAACTCTGGCCGTTGTTTGTGGCCACGCCCGTTAAAATACGAAAAATCCTTTGACAACGTTTAAAAAAACAGTGGGACAAGTTTGATGAAATATGTACCCTATAAATCGTCAAAATCGGACATGTTACTCCAATTTCCGGACTTCCTGTTCGGAATTCACGATGGTCGTAAGAGACTTTTTTGTAGGTCTTGTTATGATAGTCCTGCACACCAAAAATCAGGCCTGTAGCACAAAGTAGCTGCAGGGGCTGCAGTTTTAAGTCAGTAGGGGGCGCTGGGGAGCAGGTATCAGCATGTAAACACTTGATTCATAAGAAAGTAAACTAAGGCAGTCGACTTTAGCGCTGCTAAATACACGAGGAAGTCCAGTTACGAGCAGTTACAATGAAATCAGAAAACTTTAAAGTTAATTTTCTGAAACATTTTGCAGCGACTGACCTTCAGTAACACAGAGCAGAGACACACAGACTCTCTTCAAGTGCAGCCTCGGTGTCGTCCTTCTGTGTTTGACAGGTTTAGCTGGTGACAGCTTTGTGTGAAGAGGTGAACCCCCCCCCCCCCCACACACACACACACACACACACACACACACAGCAGTAGGGAGGTATACCTCCCACCTGGATGGAAGAGCAGAGGAAGGATGGGTTGATGGCTTCAGAGGGGGGAGGGTCGCTAGGGGTGTCCTGCTGGGGGTTTAAGAGCTCGGGGGTGGGAAACAGCTGGGGGAGACGGGGGAGGAGACCTCCCGAAATATTAACATTTCACATGTGAAAACTTTTAATACTGATGCAGAAGAAGAACCGGACTAAGTCACGTGTTTAGGCAGTTCAGCTGCATCAGTTTACTTTGTTGATACTTCTATATCTTTACTTGCTTCTCTCCTTATCTTATTTTTACGTATTGTTCTTTTAACATTTATGATGCAGATTCTAATATTTGTCCAAAAATCTGAATCGGCCGATTCATTTTAAAAATATATAATAAATAAAATGACCCCTTTTTCGGTCCCTTAATGCTGACAAGGTGGTCAGGCCCTACTTGATAGTAAAGTTTCATGCTGTCCGTGTGTAAACGTGTGTTAGTGTGATAATAAAGCTTCTTGAATCTTGAACAAATCTTGCAGCTCTTGATCCTGGATGCTGCAGACTGTCCAGCCTCAGTGAAGCCGAGCAGCAGCAGCAGGTAGAGAGTCCACAGCTGGTCTGATTTGGGGGCACAAGTGTGAGAGGATCACTAATGCAGTAATCCCTCCAGGCCTTTCTGTGTGTGTGTGAGAGTGTGAGAGTGTGTGTTTTGCAGCCTCGTCACACAGTGAAGTCTTATGCAGTGACATTTTAGGGAGTATGGGTGTGAGGGAGGGAGGGAGGGAGGGGAGCGGACAGGACCGGCGGAGTGGAGGGGTGTTTTGGGAGGGTCGGGGTCATCTTGTTTTAATTGTCTGAGGAGTCTGGCCGCCTCTCTGGGACTGGAATGTGTGTGACCTCCACTCTCTCGCTCTCTCTGCGACTCTCGCTCCGTCAGACGGTCGAGCGGCTCGTGGGAAGATTCGTCCGTCCAGACTGCGGAGTGTCGACACCGAGCCAAATATCACAAGCGCTCAGTCACAGTCTGTGCTCTTCTCACTCTCTCACAGCCCTCCCCCCTCTCCCACTCTCTCTCTTCTCTCTCTCGGTTACATTTTTTGTCTGACTCAGTGACCCCTTTGATTCTACACACACACACACACACACACACACACACACACACACACACACACACTTTGTGGCTCTGCACAGGGATCGGCGCTGCATGAGCATCACTTTTACGCGGCCTGTAAGAACAGACGCTCTCGTTGTGCACATGTGTGTGTTTGCATGCGTCTGTTGTTCTCCTGTCTGTAGTTTCTTCTCGTGGGTCATGTGTGGTGTCAGCTGTGTGTTGTGTACTTGTACCAAACAAACACAGAGAGGGAGAGACGTCCCTGACCGTAGCTTCAGGTGCTGCGAGTGAAAACGAGAAGCATTTTCCCGCCGGTCCCGCTGAGAGCTGTGAGCGGCCTGTAGCTTATTGAGCGTGTCAGCATAACAGCGACCCAACCAGCGACTTCAAACATCCTGATGGCTGTAATGGAATGGAAACATTTGTCGGGTCACAGCAGCGAAAGCCTGTCTTCACTCATCCTCCGATGCCAAATAGCTTCCTCATGTCATCTGCTTTTTATTAGACTTTTATCAGATCCACGTTCTCACAGGCCGATGAGATTAAACCAGCCGTGTGTTACACGCTCACATGCATGCACGAGCATGCGTGTCTGCAACCTGTCAGTGTCACGGTTTGAAGAACGGGATCATAAATGATGTGTTCTCCTCGTGTCGGCGTTGTTTTACCCTCGCAGACGCTCGTAGACTTCAGGCTCGGGCTCGTGTGCAGCCGGATCGGAGCGTAATTGGTGAGGAAATGCTGCGTGGAGGTGTGGGTCTGATGGATGAGGAGAGAGCTTACATGACGTTCAGAGCCTCTCTTTACACCACAATGAGGCTTTGACTCCACGCTGCTCACGCTGAACTCTATCCTTGTTAAAACAGTCGCGATGGAGAGCGGGGTATTTGCTTTTGGAAGGTGGGACTTTCTGAGGGAGGGCCAGGGATCTCTTTTTTTAATTAAGTGGCCCAGGCGTTATGAGGGTGTGTGTGTGTGTGTGTGTGTGTGTGTGTGTGTGTGTAACCTGAGGGGAGGCCTGTCTGTGACCTGCAGTGATAGCAGAGGTTTGTTTTCATTCTAAACTCGCCCCCACAGTTGCTGGTTTTGCACCTTATTTGACCTCAGCTTGACCCGATCCTCACCTGGCTCTGACCTTCTGCTCAATCCCAGGACCTCGCTTTCTGTTTCTTACCCACTCACACCTCTCTGTTCGCCCCTGCAGCGTGCTGTCTTCTGACTCAGTTCAAGTTCAACAAAAGCTCAAAGAGCTCTGAACCTGGTTGCTAGAATCAAAGTTTGTGCTGATCTTTGTGTAACAGTGCAGGCGTAAGATCCATCTTCATAAAACCCCCAGCTTTCATCTTACAGTTTATTAATTATGTCAATAAAATCAATCATGTTCTAAATGATGTGAACGTTTACATTTTCAGTCTCAAACACAAAACAAACCAAAGTCTATCAGTGAGGTCTCTCCAAACTCCATCTGGACAGTTCACAGTCTAAAAGCTCAACAACTCTTCCAGTTATCATCTCTAAATGAATGAATTTATGAGGATAAAAGAAAATAAGAGTTTAGAAAGACCAGATTAAAGTTATGAAACGGAGCAGAGAAAATGTTCAGAATTCCGCATTGGAAATATTTGGGTCTAAAAATGTTGTTTTTAGGTCAAAATAGTTTTAAAAACAAAAACCAGATCCTGATCCTGCCATAAAAACCTGCTGACATATTTGTCCCATATCGCCCCCTAATGGAGAACATGTTCTTGGTCAGAAGCAGAGTTTGATGATGTTTACGCAGCAGGTAACACTGCAGAGAACTGACCACTGATCATCTGGTATCAAGTGAGGATGCAATTTACAATTTACAATTTCATTTAGCAGACGCTTTTTTCCAAAGCAACGCACAACACAAGCAAGGATTTTGCCCACTGACCCCCCCCCCCCCCCTCCTTTTTTCTTTTTTTGTGTTCTATCTAAATATCATCCATAACTAGAATTCAACATTCATTCAACATTCAACATGTTAAGAGCTCAGTCCAAGACTTTCTGATCTGACCCCTGAGGACAAAGAGGATGCACCAAAATTTTGGCCAAAAATGGCCCAAAAGTGCATTTTCGTTTTTCGGCCGAAAGACTTTTATCACCGAAACAACACGGCCGAAACAGCATGTTGTGAGGAAGCAAGCAAATTCCACGGCCGGCACACTCTTGTCTGAATGAGGGCCGACGTATTTCACAGCAAGCGTGTGATGCGTGCACGAGAAATGATCCAGGTCGTGATGGATGCAGAGAACCTGAGAAGGAGAGAGATGAGGGGCATTCCTCTTTTCAAGATCAGGTCGGTACCCTGTTCTTTCATTTAACAGACTGAACAGCCTCATGTTATTTATCTTATTAATGTGACAGGATGGTGACAGGTTTGTGTATATATATGTATATGTGTATTTTTATATGTATATATCAGAGCTGCAACAATTAATCGAATAATCGATTATTAATAGATTACTAAATTAATCGTCAACTATTTTGATAATCGATTAAGTCATTTAGGTAATTATTTTAGAAAAAAAGTCCAAATTCTCTAATTTCAGCTTCATAAATGTGAATATTTTCTTCTTTCTTTGCTTCTCTTTGGCACTCCTGAATTTCTTTGGTTGCAAACCAGACATCTGATGATGTCATCTTGGAATTAAAAAAAAAAACATTTTTCACCATTTTCTGAAATTTTATGGACCAAACAACTATTCGATTAATCGAGAGAAAAATCGAAAGATTAATCGATTATGAAAATAATCTATATGTATCTATGCATATATGTGTATCCTCAAAATGAAGAGCTTTATGCTCTATTGTAAAGTGTCTTGAGATAACACTTGTTATGAACTGGTGCTATACAAATAAAGATTGATTGATGACTCTCCTCTGCTTTCTGTATCGCACACGGCAGAGTTCAGCCCTGATGCACACAGAGGCGAGCACACTGTGTGTAGTGGACAGAGAGTCCAGAAAAATAATGTCACAACCATCACAAGAGACACAGACAAAAAAGACTTTGCATTTTAAAGCGCTCCCAGGGCGTCTCTGTGAAGAAGGGATTATTCTTTGAAGCATTAATATAAAATTATTCTATGGTACGAAAGATTGGAAGAACGATTCCTTTCAGTGTTTTGGTTTTCGGCCTCCGTTTCATTTTCAGTTTTCAGTTTCGGCCAAGAATTTTTGAGCTGATTGATTCATCAGTCTGTGATGATGGTACGAGGAGGTTTGGTGCCTCCTTTTTACAAACGTTGTTTCTTATTTGTGTGCTATGCTGTCATGCACATGTTCCCACACACACACACACACACACACACACACACTCTCTCTCTCTTTCTCTCTCTCTCTCTCTCTCTCTCTAAATCAGAGTGAATCATTGCACATTTATCCTGACAGCTGCTATAAAAAGATCTGCCCTGTAAACTCTGCCGTCCTCTCATTATATCATTACAGACACTCAGCAGGCAGCCGGCGCTCTGACTTCTCCCTCCCTCTCTCTGTCTCGCTCTTCTTCTTCTCTTCTGTTTTTATTTATCTGTCCAGAGGAAAAAAAAATGGAGACAGAGTGAGATCACAGACAACAGCTCTGGGTGTTACCTTGGCGTGAGCCGTGGGGACATGTGCTGCGCCGACGGGGAATCCCTCGCCCTGCGTTGTGGCTCCAGGGGGGCAGGCCGGCTGAAGTGTTTGTTTACGTCTGTGGGCCGGAGGAGAGATTCGGCGGCCATGTTCAGCAGCTACATGAAAGGCTCCGGGCGCTCTAATGAGATGTCATTACCGCTTGTGTTTACGAGTTATCGAGGGAGGAAAGCAGCACGTTACGGCCTCTCTGTGTTTACTCCCCGTCTTCACAAACTCTGCAGGTTTTCACAGCGCATTAGTTTGCCTCGTTGCACTCCAAAACCAGTGCAACCTCAAAGTATAGAGCTCTCTGATTGGTGACTGACACGGCCTGTCATGCGTTTTATCCTTTGAGACGCGAAGCAGCAGGCTGCTGTGACAGGCTGCAGGGTGGGTTTACGTGGTCTCTCATGAGCCGGGCACGTGGCGAAGAGGAACCGAAAATACACCAGAAACAGATTTAGAAAGTCAGATCTGAGGAGATGGAAGACAGGTGTGTGATTATCCACTGTTTGACCCCGAATAATGTTCACTCACACCAAAACCAGTTTTTTTCCCACAATACATCTCTTTCATTTTGATGCAGTCGGTTTGAAAGTTATTTCTTGAAGCTGTCAACCTTTTCAGTCGCCCTTCAACCAGGAAACGAAATTCAGACTCTGGGTGCAGACTCTTCTGGAAAAACTTTCAAAGTTATGATATATCCAGTACCGTTGGAAAGTCTGTTTATTTCTCTTTTAAATGGAGCCTCATTTATAAAGAACGTACATTCGTGGGATGAGCAGCGGAGCTGAGTATGTGTCCATTAAAAATTTGTCAAATCTTCTCCGTCAATACCAAACAGCTTCTGTGAGGACTTTCTGAGTGATCCTGAAAAAGTCTCTCTTCTAGATATCTGCCTGATCCTAATCCACAACTTCAAATCAGATTATCAGCACCAATAAAGGTTATTGATAAATGATATTTCTTAGCTTCCTGATCGGGTCGGACAGGACCGGATTGATTTACAGCACGTTGAAGTCTCCATGACAACACCACGCCAGCTGATGAAGTTTATCAGAGAGAAGAGAGATCAGAGTTTTTCTCTGCTGAAAACGATTTCTGTGATTAATTTAGTAGAGATGGTGGAGACTGGAGCTGAACTGACAGACAGAAAAAGGACAGAAGAGAAGAAGAAAGATAAACAGGAGAGAGATAGAGCACAGGCTAAAGGCTAAAACACAAACTAAAGGCTGAAACACAAGCTAAAGGCGAAGGCCCCGTTTATCCGACAACGGTATCAGGGTGAAACGCAAAAGTTTTGTTGCGTTTCGGCCTAATTTCGTTGTGGGAACTTCTGCCAACCGGACAACAACAACGGTTAAATGGCGGACTTACCGGGTTGTGCTTGTGCTGCTGAATCTGCTGACTGCCTTTCAACAAAACGTTCATCTGTTGGTCCACTTCTGCTCTCAGATAAGACGTATTTAATATATCCACCAGACGATCAGCCCGCCTCTTCTCTGGCGGCAGACTACCAAAAGACTCTACAGTTATATCGCCATCTACTGGTCGTGTATGCATACTACAGCTTTTTCAGTCCCTCTGCGTTTCCGTATAAACGCAAAAAAAAAAAAAAAAATCCGCGTTTTTTGCGTTTTCGAGTGAAACGCTGTCATATAAACGAGGCCTAAAACACGAGCTAAAGGCTAAAACACAAGCTAAAGGCTAAAACACAAGCTAATCTGTTTGTGATAATGTTCATTCCAGCCCACATGCAGCAGTTATTCTGCAGTGATCTGATCAAACTTGAGAGTCTGTCAATAAAATGAAGAGAGAGGTTACGTTAGCTCTGATTGGTCGATGAGCGGGACATAAGGATTAGCTAACATCACACGTCAGCCTACAGATACGTCTCAGAGCAGCGTCTACTAAACTCCAGAACAAACTGACAAAGTTTGCTTGTTGTCACATTTCAAACAGCAGCGCTGTGTAACTGTTGATAAATACCTTACCTCGTCACGTTGTATCCAGTAAAAAGTTGTTTTGAAAAAAGAAAAGTAGTGTTAAAAAGAAGATCTGATCTCTCGGAAAAACACTGGATGCTCATTCTGGGGTCTGAATAAGAAAATGAAGATAAGAACACAGGTTGTCACATATCCTGCTAAATAATTTCTTGTGTGCTTCGTGAGTTTTTTGTAAAGCGTTCTCTTTGTTTCCTGTTCTTCATCTATGAGCGATTATCTTCATGTGTTTTTGGATAACAGTGAAATTATTCCACCTTTTAAGACGCGAGACTCCGGTTTGTGACTTAGCGTCTCAGCTGAGCTCATGTCCTCCAGGTCTGCTGTCTGTCATGTCATAAAGGCGTGCGTGGGCCGACCATGACGAGCTCTTAAATGGCCTGGAACTGGAAATATGGCTGTTTTTATTTACAGGCCATTTAGAGCTTTTCCACTGGCATTCACACTCCAACCAGAGAAAACACGAGCTGCGGCACGGCAAACACCAGCTTACGTGTACTGTCCGCCTCAGCACACTGAGAGCTCTCTCTGTGTGCCTCAGAGTGTGTGTGTGTCTGTGTGTTTGTGTGTGTGTGTGTGTGTGTGCACGGGCTCTGGCCACCCCTCAAAATAGCATGCGCCCCTAATTACTGCTGCAAACACAGGTGTGGAAAGCCAGGCGTCCCTCCGCCCAAATCCCAGACCCAACGTCCAGCAACACAGCAGCCTGTGTGTTCCTGTTTGGGAGCACAGGAAGTCCAGCGTGCCTCTGTGTGTGTGTGTCTGTGTGTGTGTGCATCTTTGTACGTGTGTGTGTGTAAGGAGAGTGCAGATGTGTGTCTTCATCAAACCGAGCGGTTTAGAGTTTGTGTGTGTGTGTAAAAGTGAAAGTGTGGGGCTGAATGTGTGTGACAGAGAGTTTGTGTTTGTATATGAGCCAGTCCAGACCACACCCTTTGAAGTCAGCAGCCAGTGTGCTGGGGTTTGGGCTCGGGCACACAGCCCCTGCTCTGGCTGGCTGGAAACCCTATACCCCACATCAATCAGACCTGCCACTCATACATTATTCATATCCACACACACACACGCTTCACACACACACACTCATCCTCAGACGTTTAGTTTTTGCTCCTTTTAACCTCCATTTGGCAGCAGGAGGAGAATTGGGTGGGTGGTGCTACTGTTGGGGGGTCTAGAGGTACCCTGTGACACAAAGGTACCAAGCTACTGTAAGTTCCTGGTACCACTGCACATAGAGTCACGAGTGCCAGGAACTTAAGCTACTTTAAATAGTCCCACATTTAGGAAAATGAAGAAATGAGGTGCTCCTGAAAGATGTTTTTGTTTTCAGCTGCTTCTGCTTGAAACTCTGTAAATCTGTGTGCAGTTTGTTTTGAGTGATTGGAGGGGGGAGCAAACATGAAGAGCTTCAAAACTTTCCCTAAACTTTTAACAAGACGACACGCGACCACGCTTTGACAAATCCTGAATTCAAACTCTGAAAAATGGACCTAAATTTGCAGAGAGAACTTCACGTGTGAACGCAAATGGACACATTTTCACTCTGATTTTACCCTCAAGACTTCCCTCTCCAATGACGATCCTCTCCTCAAACCTGTTGACTCCTGGTCTGACTCCTGTTGATTTGTAGAAGCACAATCCGGTGTCGACACATAAAGTTTTATTTTGAAAGGCGCTGGATGTATTAATGCATTTTCAGGGCACGACTTCCTGTCCTGCTCGATCTGCTCTGTGCAAACTGACGTGTCGCTGCTGCAGCATCCTGCAATAACCGAAGCAGAACATGTCACATCCTGGCATGTTTATTTACATGGTAAATTTGGTTGGTCACAAGAAAAAAAAGCATTATTGCAATGGTTAAAAAAAATGGCAAAAAGAAACTCTTTAAAATCATGGAAGTAATAAAAACTTTGGGGGCATGTGTGAACGCAGCGGGTAAAAGTCATTTTGTTTACGATTCACTGAAAAAAGGCAAGACTAGGTAAAAAATAAAAGCACCAAATTTGATGAGAAAAAGTCTTATAACTTCTAATACTCTAAAAAGTAATAATTCATATTAATTCAGTGAGTTAATTTTACTTGAAACAAGAAACCTCGACTTAAGACCGCCCTCATGGATAATCTTGACCACTAAAAAACTCATTTTTTGATTCAATCAAGCAAACTAACTTCTCTCTCCAATAATAAGTGACGTATACTAAATAATGGCAAAAGACTCTATTTTCATTTCTTTTTTTAATCGTAATTTCAGCTAAAGAATGCTGAGGGATGAGAAAAATCACCAAAAAAAAAATTGGTAAAAAAATGACTGACTTGTAGAGAAGTTTGATTTAGATGGGTTAGGGCTCAGCATTTCAGTACCCAGCATTTTAGGCAAGGAAATGCACCCCCCCCCCTCTTGTTCATTAAATGAACTTACGATGTTGAGTCATCCCAGGTATAAGTAATCACAGTTGTTGTCATGACCAGCAGAAACAAGGTCAGATTGTGATACACCGTGTAATAAAGTGTAATTATCCTCCCTGATGTGTCCAGTTTGAGAGTCTAAAAAAGGAGCACTTCATATTTAAACATCCTAAAGCAAGTCATGGCTGTTTTTAGACTCTGGAAAATGGATGGGCCTTTTACCGAAGGCTATCTATCATCTTCCACCTCCGTCTGTCTCTCTCTCTCTGGTATTGTCCCACTCTCCAAGAAAACCCTAAATGACCGGTTTCTCCTGACGTCCTCGTCATGTCCTGGCATTTTCAGACCACAGACCAGATTCTGCCTGCTTCTCTTTTGTCCTCGAGACGTCGTAGCTCAAGGAAGACTGAAATCAAGCCTCAGAGGATAAGTTGTTATTGACCTCCTGCTGCGCTCTGGAAGGAGACGGACTTAGATGAAGACAGAGGAGCTGAGAGACGTGAGCTACAACCCCAATTACAATGAAGTTGGGACGTTGTGTAAAAAGTAAATAAAAACAGAAAACAAAGATTTGAAAATCTTGTTTAACCTATATTCAACTGAACACACTACAAAGACGAGATATTTAAAAGCTGGTTCAGGCTCATGTTTCCACTGTGTTCCATCACCTTTCCTTTTATCAACACTCAATAAGTGTTTGTGAACTGAGGACACTAATTGTTGAAGCTTTGGAGGTGGAATTCTTTACCATTCTTGATTGATGAACAACTTCAGTTGATCAACAGTCCGGGGTCTCTGTTGTTGTATTTTGTGCTTCATAATGCTCCATACATTTTCAATGGGAGACAGGTCTGGACTGCAGGCAGGTCAGTCTAGTACCCGCACTCTTTTACTACGAAGCCACGCTGTTGTAACAGGTGCAGAATGTGTCTTGTCATTGTCTTGCTGAAATAAGCAGGGACGTCCCTGAAAAAGACGTGGCTTGGATGGCAGCATATGTTGCTCCAAAACCTGTATGTACCTTTCAGCATTAATGGAGCCTTCACAGATGGTCCAGTTAGCCATGCCATGGGCACTTACACACCCCCATACCATCACAGATGCTGGCTTTGAGACTTTGACCTGAGAACAATCCAGATTGTCCTTTTCCTCTTTGGCCTGGAGGACACCACGTCCATGATTTCCAAAAACAGTTTGAAATGTGGACTCGTCAGACCACAGCAGACTTTTCCACTTTGCGTCAGTCCATCTCAGATGAGCTCGGGTCCAGAGAAGCCGGCGGTGTGTCTGGGTGTTGTTGATATATGTCTTTGTCTTTGCATGGTAGAGTTTGAACTTGCACTTGTAGATGTAGTGATGAACTGTGTTAACTGACAATGGTTTTCTGAAGTCTTCCTGAGCCCACGTGGTAATATCCTTTACACAATGATGTTGGTTTTTAATGCAGTGCTGCCTGAGGGGTCAAAGGTCACGGGCATTCAGTGTCGGTTTTCAGCTTTGCTGCTTACGTGCAGAGATTTCTCCAGATTCTCTGAATCTTTTGATGATATTATGGACTGTAGATGATCAAATCCATCAATTCTTTGACATTGTACGTTGAGAAACATTGTTCTTAAACTGTTGGACTATTTGCTCACGCAGTTGTTCACAAAGTGGTGAACCTCGCCCCATCCTTGCTTGTGAACGACTGAGCCTTTCAGGGATGCTCTTTTTATACCCAATCATGACACTCACCTGTTTCCAATGAACCTGTTCACCTGTGGAATGTTCCAAACAGGTGTTTTTGGAGCATTCCTCAACTTTGCAGCCATCAAATTCAAAATGATTGAATATTTGCAAAAAACAAATAAAGTTTATCAGTTTGAAGAATAAATATCTTGCCTGTGTAGTGTATTCAGATGAATAAAGGTTAAACAGGATTTGAAAATCTTTGTTTTCTGTTTTTATTTACGTTTTACACAACGTCCAAACTTCACTGGAACTGGGGTTGTGAGAGCGTGAGGCTTATAATCACATTTGAATGTGTTTTCCTCTGCAGGACAAAGCTGTGCTTCTTTAAAAACCTGTTTATATTCCTGTGAGCTCACTGCTGAATTATTGATAAGGGGAAAAAGTGTGAGGTGTGTGCATGTCTTCATGTATTTGTCACCAGGAGGGTGTTTCCTCAGCAGCAGCAGATTCCCGCTCGGCTGCTCCGTCCGTCTCTCACCCGCTGCACGTCTCTCTCACTTTGAGCCTCAGCGCGGTGAAGCCAAATGGAAAGTGACCCTTGGCAGGCGGCGGGGTATTAAACACAGTGGGTCACTGTGGGAGAGAAACATGCTGGCAGCTTTTGGCTAAAACAAGCTGGCGAGCTTTCGGAGCTTGTTTCGCTGGAGAGACAGAGTATAATTTGAAAAAAAAAAAAAAAAAGAGTACTGAAGTTTTTTAAACACGTCCTGGACACAGAAACAAAGAGCAATGTAGACGTAGGGAATAAATTCGCTCTCACTCCTGCAGGAATAGTTTAACACTGTTACAGTAGCCAGGAGGCCCAGTGCAGGGGTGCAGAATTCAGCATGGAGTGTGTGTTTTCCTCTGCATTGTGTGTGTGGGCTCAGGCAGGATATGAAGAAACCTCTGAGCAGCTCTTTGGATATTTATCCGCATTAACTTGGATCGTTTAGTTTAAACACACACTGATCAGGGTTCAGGTTCGCTTCGTACACTCCGCACCTTTTTTCGCCGCCATTTTCACCTTTCACCAAAACTGATCAGAGAAACTCAATAACAAGCAGTCAGTTACTCCCAGTGCTGTGGAGACCACCAGTGAGTCTCCCTGATGCTTCTGAATCCCTCCACCCGCCCACTCCTCCTCCTCTCCTCTGGCCACGGCTGCAGCTTACTGTAGCGGACACACACTCGCTTACAGGAAGCCAATAAGGCATCAGCGCCTTCCCAGAGAGCCACACATGGTCCTGTGCTGGACTGTTAGTGTGTTCAGATAGGTCAGATATGAGAGCTCCCAGGTTCTTGTATATTTTCTCACTGAGGAGAGACTCCAGGACTCGTCTCTGATTCATATTACTGGGAATTACTCCGAGTTATTGGGAGATTATGTCCGTTGGAGAGCAGATTATGGACAAAAACCTGACCTATTGTGTTTCACGCAGCTCGCTGTGAACAGAGAAGAACTCATTAACGTGTTATCCGTGTCTTGGTCTTGTCTATTTTCCCAGCCGCTGCTTGTGAGATCCCTCTCCCAGGAATGAGGGGGATTTCTGGAGGTTTTGATCCTGGTCTGAAGCTCGCCAGAAATGATGGTGTCACTATTTAGAGAGAAAAATGCTCTTACCACCCCTGAGTGTCTAAATAAACCACAAGAGAGCGGCTCTTTGATGCAGTGATATCAGCACAAAGTGAAGACCGTCACCATGACTTGTTTTGGTTAATTTTACAGCCACAGTGATGCATGTCAAATGTAAACCTGCACGATGAACAGTCGTCTTCTGTGGTCGTGTCTTAAAGTGAAAGGCTTTATATCGGTACCAAAGCTTCCCCTCACAGACCAGAACAGACCTTCTAACACTCCTGATCTGGCTGGGAGTCTCCTCTACTCTGACCCATCCTCTCCTGCACTCATGACCTCTAACATGACCTCTCTATCTGCAGACAACCACCAGTCAAACGGTTGTTTCTCCATCTCTGACCATCCTGCCTGGGGTAAACGTGTAAAATCTTCTCTGCTTCCCTCTACCAAGCTCGCTGTGAAAACACATGGGACCGTCTGTTAGCTTAGCATTAGCAACTTTGTGGCTTAAATGTGTCAGTAGTTCAGAAAAATATCCAATGAGTAAGTGAAAACAGTCCAACAGCCATACGGGAATATGTTTATGCACAACAATCCTCTCAGCAAGTCTTCAATACAACCAAAACATCCTAAAACAACCTGCAGCGTAGTTCACTAACAGAGGAAAGGCTTGTTAGAGCCTGAAATGTAACAACAACCAAAAATGTCATTAAAAACAGTTTAATAAAATGGGGCATTTAATAAAATGGGGCATGCAATAACTGACCCCAAAAATAATTATATTTCAGGTTTTAGTTACATTTTTTTAATTTACATTTCGGCTCATTGTTACATTTTGACTCGTTGTTACATTTTAGGTTATTTTTACATTTGAGTTGTTGTTATATTTTTGGTCACCGTTACGTATTTTAATGTTTTACATTTTAGGTCTTTGTTACGACTGTGGATCAGTGGTAGAGTTCTCGCCTCTCAATCGAAAGGTTGAGGGTTTGATTCCCAGCTCCTGCAGTCTCATGTCGAAGTGTCCTTGAGCAAGACACTGAACCCCAAATTTTTCCCACTGTTAATCAGTGGTGTCTGAATGAGAATGACTGGGTTAGATAAAACTGATGGCCTTCAATAGATTGTTCTGTCATCAGTGTGTGAATGTGGTGTGGATGGGTGAATGACACCAGCAGTGTAAAGCGCTTAGAGTGGTCAGACAGACTAGAAAAAGGCTATATAAGTACTGGTCCATTTACCATTTACATTACGGATCATTGTTACATATTGTTTTGTTTCTATTTCGGCTCTTAGTTACTTTATGGGTCACTGTTAAATTTTGTGTCGCCTTTACATATTTTGTTTTTTACAATTTGACTCTTTGCTTCATTTTGGGTTGTTGTTCCTTTTGGGTTTTTAAATTTCAGGTCGTTGTTACATATCGGTTCACTGTTACATATTTTTTGTTTTTACATTTCGGCTCTTTGTCATATTTTGGGTTGTTGCTACGTTTTGGGTCATAGTTACTTTTTGGATGTTGTTACATATTGTTTTGTTTTTACATTTTGGGTCGTTGTTATGTATCGGGCTCTCACAAGGCTGCTCTGCTGTTTCAGGGCTCTTAAGTAACAGATGAATATCCACAGACAGAGAGAGTGTCTTAAAGGCTCTGAGGTGGGATGCAGGTTTATGCCGTCTCTGACACTTTGTTTCTCTTCATGCATCCCTGGAGCTGTACAGCGCAGTCTGTGACAACATGCGAGGCGATTTAAACATGATGTGATCAGTTAGAAGCATAATCGGTCAGCTGAAGTTGTGATCCAGTTTGTGGTGAAATTAAACAGTTTGTGACAGTTGCGTTCAGGGCAGCCTGGGATTTAAGTGTGCTGTTTTTGCATGCAAGTTCAGGGAGTTTGGGCTGCGATGGTCGGAGCTCTGTTGAGTCTGGAGGTTGGTGTTGTGAGCAAACAGACGCTGAACTGGCGGTAACCATCAACCTTTGTTAGATGGGAATATTTTGGATTTGTGTCGGGAAATGTTGAACATTAAGATATGCTGTGAAAAACTTTTAAAGTTGAAGACGAATTTTTAGCATTCGATGCTAGTGAAACTAAGAGATGTGTACAAATTTACATCCAATCACAGGCGTGCTTTCATGTTCAGATGACTGTCACAGATTTCAGGGATCTCTGACAGGAAACCTCTGCGCTGTCATTTTATTTTTATTCCCAGTAAACGTGTCGACAGCGGTTCCTGATTATTTGCATGTTTACCGCTTCGTGCAGAGTGACGGACGTCCTCCGTTCAGCCTGGGTTCACCTGTTGTATCCCAGCTATCAGCTCGCCATGCTCTGAAATAAATGCTGTGAATTAGCCCACGATGTGACCCCTCCATGTTCCCCGCTGACCCCATCCATCTTCATTAAGCTTCCATTATTGGCTGAGATTGTAATTGCCGTGCCTCTCAGCGTGCGTGAGAAACGGCGCGGTGACCGATGTCTCTGCTCGCGCTGTAACTCACAGTGTGGCCTCCTCACCCGGGTCCATCCTGAGCTCGCCGAGGGCAGAGTGGAAAGGTTAAAGGGAGGGAAGCAGAGGTCAACGCTCCGGTGAGAAGCTCCGCGAGAGTCTACTCCCAGCATGCCGAGCTGGAGCCTGTCTCTGCCGGCCACGCTGAGAATCATGGGAAAGCAGGATAGACGATTAATCACAGCCAATGAGGTGGAACCAGCATGAGCTGACAGCGGTTATTGATGTGTTGTGTGAGCAGGAGAATATATCGGACGTTTGTGGTGAAACTATCTGTGATTCTCTCGGCGTGCGAGCTGTTTGACCGCTGACATCATGTTGACTCTCTCCACGCTGCTCCTTAGTTACAGAGAGACAAAACACGGGGAGGTCTAAGAGAGAGTCAGAGCTGATTGTTCCTGTCTTACACTGAACATCTCGTCTTACCATGTGACCCGGGCTTACGTCACTCTGATCCCGATGCGTGTTATCGCTCCTGGTCTCTGGTTCAGAACACAGAGGGAGCGAGGCCACGAGGAGATCATGGAAGGCATTTCAATGATGCGGCTGCTGAATTAAAGTGTTATCATGTTTTAAATGATGCAAAGTAGAAAATCTTATCAAACTTAGAGATAAAATATGACCCAAAAGAAGGAGTCATAATAATAATAAAGTTTACAGGGTTTCTCCTGGCTGAAAATGAGGTGGTGGTTGTACCTGATCGTGGGCTCACAGGTGTACTGTACCTTTAACTGGCTCAGACAAGTGTTTTACTAGTAGACAATTAATCGAATAATCAATTATTAATCGATTACTAAATTAATTGTCAACTATTTTGATAATCGATTAAGTCATTTAGGTAATTATTTTAGAAAAAAAGTCCAAATTCTCTAATTTCAGCATCATAAATGTGAATATTTTCTTCTTTCTTTGCTTCTCTATGACACTCCTGAATATCTTTGGTTTGCAAACCAGATATTTGATGATGTCATCTTAGAATCCAAAAAAAACTTTGACATTTTTCACCATTTTCTGAAATTTTATGGACCAAACAACTACTCGATTAATCGAGAGAAAAATCGAAAGATTAATCGATTATGAAAATAATCGTTAGTTGCAGCCCTATTTACTAATGGTCTATTTTAGGAGTTGTAATGACATGGATTTAAAAAGTAACAGGTGTTATTCAAATTCAAAATTAACTTTATTGGCATGAGGATATTTTTTTAAACATGTTGAAAAAGCTGATGTACAATTAAAATTAAGAAAACTTGTTTACGATCTAACATGTTATATACAGTTAGATTTGATTTAAAAAAAAAATTAAATCAAAAGCAATAAAGAACAACAATAAAATCAGTCTAAGATAAAATTAAGAAAGAAAGAAATAAAACTAACAACGATTTCTGATTATTTTAAAGCATATTTGTTTATTATGTTGAAATGCAAGAGCATTTTAACCCCCCCCCCTTAGTTTGCATGGAAGCCATACAGCTGATGTCATCATGAGGGATAGAAGTGATGATGTCATAAGGGGTTAGGGTTAGGGCTCAGCATTTCAACATTCAGCATTTTCTGAAAGGAAATGGGCTTCTTCTTCTTCTTCTTCTTCTTCTTTCTTTCTTTCTTTCTTCTTCTTTTTCTTTCTCTTTTTCTTTCTTTCTCTTCTTCTTCCTCTTCCTCTTCCTCCTCTTCTTCTTACTCTTCTTCCTCTTCTTCTTCTTCTTCTTCTTCTTCTTCTTCTGCTGCTTCTGCTTCTTGTTATTCTTGTTATTATTATTATTATTATTATTATTATTATTATTATTATTATTATTATTATTGTTAAAACAGAATTCCACGGAACAATGCAACCTCCTTTTAACCCCGATCGCTGCGTCTCCTCTGCTCTCACCTCTCCGATGATCGCCTTTTATCGATGCATGCAGGCTAAGTGAAGACAGGTGTACGTGTGAGCATGTAAGAGACAGAGGGAGCCCCTGTTTCTGATCCTCGTGCACGGCACAGACCCTCTGAATGTGTGTGTGTGTGTGTGTGTGCTGCAGTGTTGAGTGGCGTGGAGAGGCCTGCAGCAGAATCCAGAGTGCTGAAAGCAGAGCAGTGAGTTGTGACGGGTTTGCAGCTCATCTCTAACTGAGCGTCTTGTGTCTGTCTGTCGGGGTATTAGCACCTCTCCGTCTGCTCTGCTGCTCTCCACTTTGCTGCGGACAGAACCGATGACAAGTCGCCTGCAGCAAAGCATGTCGACACACATTCAGCGTTGATCTGAGAGGCTGTCTTTGTCTCACAGCTTAAAATACACGCTGTGGATGCTTTAGCCTCCATTGTGTATTGTCTTTATATTTCTGTGTTTTTGTATCTTGTGCTGAAGTTACTTAAAGAATCTCACATCACGTCACTGAAAGCTTGGAGCAGCGCGTCTCTTCTCCTCTCTGGTGTCTGTGAAATGCATGACGCCGATGCTTCTCTGTCAGGTATTGATGTGTGCACCTGAATGTCCTATTGTTCAACAAGGCTCCCTGAAAACAAGATAACACTGACGTAAGCATGTGACAGGACTGCATGCAAATATGAAGACCGAACAAGTCAAAACACACAGCTGCCATTTTGATTCTATCGTGTTTTCACGGGCACAAAGGAGCGTTCTTTGATCGATGCACCCGAGCGAGCATTATTCTGTTTTTAGTCGCTGATTGCAGGGGTTGTTTTTGAGATGAAGCAACAACTTCTTGGAAACAGGTCAAAGAGATCCCTTTGGATCCATATTTGTTCCAACTTTGTGTTTATAGATGAAGTTCAAGTTCACGCCTGACACATGTATGAAGTGTGTCCGGTGTGTTTGTTGCTCCCCTGAGACTCCACACACGATGAATCATCCTCGTTCGATGGATCCCGGAGTGTGAGCGCCTGAGAATGTGTTAGCATGTGTGTGTGTGTGACACTAACCACCATCTGTTGGAGGTGATTCGACCCTCTCTCTCCTCTCTCTCCTCTCTCTCCTCTCTCTCCTCTCTCTCCTCTCTGTCCTCTCTGAGGTGAGGACAGGTGTGTTAGTATCACAGACAAACGGTGCTGAAGTCTGACATTTGTTGCTGCATGTGCTGGTTTTACCCTCAGCGTGATACTGTGGCTGCTGCAGCAGCATGAGGTCGGGGTCAGAGGTCAGACGGTAACAGCTGAGCAGCTCAGCTTCCTGGAGCTGAACACAGACGGAGAAAACAGACAAACTGGATCATCTGAGAGTTTTTAACCTGTGATGATCAAAGAGTCACTTTGTTTGGAGGGGAGAAGATCTCTGTGGTTGATAAAAACTGCATTAATAATGAAAAATTAAAAGTTGTTTTAGTACTTCGGGCATCCCCAACCCAAGATATTTATCTACCGGTTTCACTTTCAGCATATTCTTTAGAGATAAAACCCTGCAGGGGAAACAAACGCCTTGAAAAAGAGAAAAAAAAAAAGAAAAGAAAAACAACTTAGAAATGTAGATGTTACAGATATCTTGTTATGCAAGCTTCAGTGCAAACCAGAAATCATCAAATGTTCTGAGTTGAGAAGTAAAGCTTCTCACACGACACCAGGACTGAATTCTTGTGTGAATTTTTGGTTAAGGAAGATTTGAAATAAATTTCCAGATCACATAAGAAATGATGTTTATGAGCTGGTCAACTCAAGATCGGCCATGTTGGAGGCACTCTCACAACAGAACGGAGTTAAGCTCACAGATAAAGAGGTTTGTTGCATGAAATGGTAAATTGCTGCCATGTTTTTGGCTTCATTTATCAGTCAGATTGAGGAAAAACATCTCAAATACTCTTGACCACCGAAAATGATCGCAAATCAGAGTGAAGAGTGCAAACAGTCTTTAGGTTAATAGGACGAATTAGGTGTAATCTTTCTAAATATCTCTCTGTTTCTTTCTGGACGAGTCCGTCTTGATAAGTTTTAATGTTCTCTGTGAGTTTTTCCACATTTGTTGGTGGATAAAACATCTCAAAATCACATTTTACGGAACACTTCCATCTCCGTCGGTTCAATGTTTACATTCATATACCTTCAATATGGCCGCACATCCAGGCAACCACACAAATGCACTATATACATTTGAGTTATTGTTTTTATTTCCTTGCAGCAAATGCTGGATGTTGAAATGCTGAGCCCTAGCCCTAACCCTAACCCCTTGTGACATCATCATCTGTGTGGTTTCCACAGTTACGGATTATTGCCATTCATTTTGATATTTTAAAACGTAAAGTGGTCAGAGCAGGAAACCAGAGAGCGAGAGAGAGAGAGTTGGGGAATGACACGCAGGAAAGAGGCCTCGACTTAACCGCTAGCAGAGTGCGTTCCCGTCTCTTCCTGTAACGTTTCTGTTGGCGTTTCCTCAAACTCTACAAGTCTCTTAACTGTCAAAGCCCTGAATCTGCTTTTTTTAAAGATGGTGGACACCAACAATCCAGAGTTTTGTGACTCTGAATAAATTGAAAGTAAAGTGAAAAATTCCCGTCTTGTTTCCACCAATGCTGTTTGGGAAAATGACCTTTTTTGCCACATTGTCAACAGGAAGAGATGAAATCATCCTTAGTGCTCTGTTTGCTGTTTGGATTCATTATTCGTAGTTGTGGGATTTGGACCAATCAGAGTCCAGTATTTAACACAGCTGGTTTATTGGAAAGTAAACTCCTCTTCATGAAGCACTCGTGACCCCTGATCGCTCTCTTATAACGTTGTTATAAGAAGACATTTAATTTTCTTCTCTGGAATTTAAAGGATGCAGAAGGGAAATGGGAAACACCCATATCTGGAACTACAAGCGTCTCACGGCTCTTTGTCCTGTGACTGAGTGTGCAGAAAAACTCTGTCCTGTTTTTTTATTAATTTATTTTTTTAAATCTTTTATGACAACTTATGCATCTTTGAACCTTTGTGCATTTTGCTTTTCTGAGACTTACTTGAGCAAACTGCCTGGAAACTTACCTTAATATCCGTTTTAGATACTAGATTTCTAAAAGTATTATTGTTGACGTAAGTTTCTGTGATTAGTGTGTCGATGAAAACGTTACCAGGCGTCTAAAACATGTCTGTGCAGGACTTGTGGTCCGATTGAACAGGAGTTCTTCATCCTCCAGTTATCGTACCTCATCCTCCCACCAGTATGTTCCCATGGTCACTCTCCCATATCAAAAGATCAGCCGGCTTCATTAATTAAGCATTCGTTATGCTGCTTGGCAACTCCTTCAGTCAGGGGCCGAGAGAGAGAGAGAGAGAGAGGATCACAACCTGGCCAAAGAGAGGATGACAAAGTGATTTTTCACAGCTGGTCAGAGACAGGTGTGTGTGTGTGTGTGTGTGTGTGTGTGTGTGTGTCCGTCCGGGTGAGTGAGTGATGTTAGCAGCAGGATCTCCGGCCGGGGGTCGAGGTTGTAAATCAGAGGAGCTAATCTCCGTGCCGATGAAGTTGGCTCCAGGGTCGCGAGGCGAGTATCAACCGTGAAGAGTTATGTTTCTCTGCATTGGCAGTGGGCTAACCTGCTTACATTCCCACATAACACACACTCACACACACACACACACACACACACGCATTAGAGCGTGCATGCCACATGTTACATGAGATACGGGTGTGGAGGGAGCTCCTCACACAGGTGGGAGAGGAAAGAGATAGCGGTCTCCTTGAATTCCCTCCTCTTTAACAGGTCGGAGGATTAATGTGTGGCGGCTCAAGCTGAGAGGAGCTGTAATGGATCTCTGATGTGAAATGTAACCGCTCGTTTGAAGTGTCATCCTCGACGCATGCCTCCAGTCTGAAAAAGAGAGCCTGAGTTCATGGCGGTGACGGCAGCCGAGCCGTTAATTTGTGCTCTCGTCTGGTCAGATCCAGTTTGGAGGGATTCTTCCATCTCTTGTAAATCATCTCCAACAATCCTCCTTAAAATGGAACAACATACCAGGCTCTCTTTTGTCCATTTGTCTCTCTGTCCTCCCTCACTTCCTCGCCTTTTATTTCCCTTTTTGGGTTCGCTCCTTTCTCCTCCGCCTCGTCTGTCAGTGCGCCCTCCTCGCTGCGTTCGGAGGCCTCCCGCTCACTGACAGACAGTGAGATCATGACAGCAGATCTGTCAGGGAGCGCAGTGGCACACGGTGGCCTGAGATCACACGCCGATGAGGTGCTGTGTAACTTAATGAGCCTCTTTACACGTTCGTCAGAGGCCTGAGGTCGGGAGGCTCGAGCGGTCGTGAATGTGGCGGTACGGTCTTTATGCTACACAACAGAGATTCTTAGAAAACTGAAACAAAAATCCCCTTTAATATGAACCTCGATCTCTCTTTTTCCCTCAATACGAAGAGTCGTAGTGCTGGTTTGGTGTGGAAGTAAGCGTGCACGTCCAGAGGCCTTAGTCCTCATCATGACGTCAGCTGATTCGACTCAGTCTTTCAACCCTTCAGTGTATCCTTTTTGGCTTTAAAACGTTTTCTCCGAACTCTTTTTTTAATGCGCTTCAAAACAAAGTCTGGTCCTGCCGAGTCCATTTGTTAAATTTTAAGTCGAAGTGTCCGATTTCACCTAAAATCGGTCTAAAAAAATTAGCCTGACAAACCTGAAAACCAGAGAAGAGATGATTTGAAACGCATTAATTTTGCAGAATAGCTGCAAACTCTTCTTTGCAGGGTTGTGCGAAGGGAAAGTCAGGAATGAGAAGCAGCCGTCCCTCTGTTTGGAATCAAACCACAAAACAAAGCCCAGAAGTTTATTTTCACCTGAGGCAGGATTTTAAAACCTTAAAAAGTGGAGCTAATCCAGTCATCTTCAAACTAATCTACGATGAGGACTTGCTCTTTCACTCTGCATTTAACGTCACACGGAAAGAGACGATCCTCCTTCACATCGCGTTCCTCCAGTTTCTTCTTCTTGTCATCCTGTTTCCACTTCCTCTCTCTCTCTCTCTCTTTCATGTCTTTTTCTTTCTTTTCCGTTAACCTTCTTCCCTCCTCGTCCTTTTTCTCTCTTTTTATCTTCTTCCTGCGAGCATCAGAATCATCAAACCGTCGCTGCGTCATTTAGCTCTTGGTGTTTCAGATGATCTTTGTTTGACTCGTCACCCTGAATCAGAGAAATCTCTGGATTTATCTTTAGACTTTATTCCTCTGCTCCTCTCTTTCCCCTCTCCTCGCCTTCGTCCCTCACCACCCGTAGTTTCTGTCCTCTTCCTCTTTTTTTTTAATGCTCATCCCCCCCCGTCCCCCGCCTCCTCCCTCTGATGGATTTAGTGCCGCCATGCTCGATTTCACTGGCTGCTCCTTCCATCCCTGCAGCTCTGAGCCCGTGGTGCGCTGCTGAACCACTTCCCCCCTGAAACAAGGGCCTGGGAGAAGAAAGGGCCTGCTGTGTGAGCAGGAAGAGGAGGAGGAGGAGGTGGGAGGAGGGGAGAGCGACCTGGGTGTTCCTTGAGAGTGGACCTCTCGGCTGTTTGGCTTTCTAATTCCCCTCAGCTCAGAACAGCAGGGGGGAAGAGAGGAGAGAGGAGAAGGGGGCCGAGGATGATGAGGGTGGAGGAATCATGTTTTCAGCTGAAGGGGAGTAAGAGGGTGGGCCGAGGGAGGGTCTGTGTGTGTGTGTGTGTGTGTGTGTGTGTGTGTGTGTGTGTGGACGTTGATGGTTTTATCTCAGCTCTGAGCGGAGGGAACAAGAAGTGCTGGGTCCCGAGGTGAAGTTGGTCACTTCTTAGGTCGTCTTTTCTTCTTCTAGCAACAGCACGAGCTGCACATTATGGATTTTATTGAACACTCAGAAGAAATGTTTGACCTTTCACCCCCAAGTTGACTCAAAAAAACTGAAGACGAGCTTTCTGAGTGAGATTTTTGACTCTTCTGAGGCTAAAATAACAAAAAGTCCAGGTGGCCTGAACGATTACTTGGTTGATAAGGAATCGCACGTTGATCAGGGCCAAAAAAAACGTTAAGAGGTCACAAATATAAGGTGGTGTCTCACCTTTTAGGGCTTTAAAAGGAAGTGATAACATCTTAAAATCAAGTCTAAAACCGTTTTTAAGATGAAACAGCGTGACATCAGAGTTTATCCTCATTTTTAGGGAGTTACACATGACACACACACACAGACAGACGTCACCTCCGTCTCACGTCTGGATCCAATGTCGATGTCATTGAGCTTCAAGTCTGGAACAGATTCACATGAAGGGCCCGGGTCCTCGTCTTCTCCCCCTCTTCACCTCAGCCTCCTCCCGTTCTCCCGGGTGTGTCCCCGCTCCCCCACCCTGCCCTTTACCCCCCGATGGCCGCTGCACACAGAGCTTTAACCTCCACAGCCCCGCAGCCCCACCATCATCTGGTTCTGCTTGCCCGTCCCACACCCTCCCCAAGGCCACAGGAAATAGCTGGAGAGTTTGAAGCTCTGCTGCCCTGAGGGTGGGATTAACAGGTGCACCAGTGTTTGTTTCAGCTCTCCTCCATTACCACTGGATAATGGTCATAATAAACATGGCGAGGCCAGGTGGAGCGCGCTCTGCTCCTCTGTCCTTTGGGCTCCGGAGTCCTTGCAGCCTTGGGTCCGTTTTTAAGGCCTTTATTTGAGTACTGTTGACTTTAAAGAGGAAATGAAACATGTAATTTTTGGCTCTGGTCTTGCTCATATATACACGAAAAAACAATCTGCCGAAAATCTGTGGTAAAAAAGTACCTCAATCCACAGATATGACCCATGTTATTTCACAATTTGACCTCACTAGAGAGTCAGCGAGCCGGCATTTTGGAGTGACGTCATCGTCTACGTAGGAGGGTTGGTTGGGTCTTCTGCCGCGAGTAGAATCCAGAGCGAAGAAGAGTTACGAACGGCCAATAAAACAGAAAAAAAGAAGAAAACTAGCCGAGAAAAGAATCAAAATGGAAAACGTGGAGTCACGGTGAGGAATAGTCTATTTAATTTATTTTTTTGGAGGTTTGCATCAGCTGTGATGACCTCTGGCGATGGGATCTAATGATGAATGATGTGGAATCATTTGTTTTGTTTTGGGACGGATGTGTTTTTTTAGTTGTGGTTACGTTTTAATTTTTAACAGTCATTTCAGACCAATCCTGTGCAGCAGAGATGTTCTGTTCATCCTCAGGCTGTGTTTCAGAGTGAGGAGGGTATGTTTGAGTGCTGCTGTTTGAGGTGAAAGGTGTGTTTCATTACAGACTCAAAGAGGGACAGAGTCAGAGAGCTGGCTTCCACTGATGGATGTTTGTGTGTAGTGTTATAGTCTATGATTTGGAGTATGAGCATTGGTGACTTGGAACCTGCTGACTTAACTCTACCTGTCTCTTCTCCGCTTGCCTGTCGAGTTTTGGCGTCCTGTCATGACGGTGGACAGATGCTGCTGACCCACTGTTAGAGTGTGTTGGCCGGTCAGTAGAGCCCTGGCTTTAGGCACTGAAACTGTAAACACTCGGGGCAGCTTCGGGCTTTAGTCTGTTGGTCCGGCGGACCACTAGCCTGCCGAGCTCAAAAGTCATCTGCTCTATAATCTTCCTCCAGAAAATGCTCACTACACACCCTGGAGTCCGGGCCCATCGGTGGGTTCTTCCTCTTCAGTGCCTCCAGCCAACGCAGCAGAACTGTTTTCCATTTTAGCGGAAGTTTGTGAAAGTGGACTGTTTTGTCCTCGGCCTTAACTTTATAAAATTCATTTTTACACCCAGGAGCAATACAGTAAGGCCCCCTAGTTTGTCTTTTCTTCTGCTTTGGCTCCTCAGTCTCCATCTTTCACTCTAGTCTCTTGCTCTTTCTTCCACTCCCAAGGCTGCGAACCAACCCCATGATGTCATGATGTCAGCTCAAAGAACTGCAAGATGGCGGCATGCTTGTCATGAAAGACAAAACGTTTCTCCGTTTTTCTTTAAAATGTTTATATTTGTCGCGTTTTTTTCTTTTATAATTATGGACAAGAATAGGTCTCAATCTAGTAAAAAATGTTTATTTGGTTGACTGTTTCATTTCCACTTTAAATGACAGAAATCCTTCAGGTCATCACTCATCACTTGTGCACCACATGATTTTATTTCTCAGTGTAAGTGAAGTGTAAAGATGAAGTCCTGATGCCAAAAACATCGTATTTATGTCAAAACTGGAGATCCTAGAATGGGATAAACCAAATAATTCACCTGATTTATCGTTTATTCTGAAAGAAAACTCTGAAGAAGCAGAAATCCTGCGTCAGAGATCTGCTCTGTGCACAAAGTGTCAAACCAAAGCGAAGTAAAGTGATCGCTCTGTTTGCATCCAAGCGCCTTCGATGATGTTAGAAGTTCTCTCTCTCTCTCGTCTTTAATTGGCGGCCATTACAGCAGGTAGATCTGTCATCTTCTTCTCATTTTACCCAGGATCCCCTCCACCCCCTCCTAAGTGAGCCATCAGGGCGGGTAATAGCAGGAGAGAGGCGCTTTAATGGCACACGGGGTCGTTTTGGAGGGTTGGAGGTGGGAGGTCAAATGTTGCCATAATCCCGGGCTCCAGGTTGAGTTCATAGAAGAGAGCTCAGGAGGGGGAGGGGTTAACTGATTGGAGGGAGGAGGAATGTTTCACCTGAACAGGAAGTGGAGCTGACATGCATTCAGTGGGTTCACAGCCAGTGTTGGATTAGCACACGTGGCGGCCGGGATCATGAGACTCACATGAAGAGGAAGGCAGTGTTAGATATTTTGGTGTAGAGTTTTTGATTTGGACTCGGTGAGTCTGCAGCCTGATTGGCTCTTACCGCCTCTCACAGCATCCATCACACAACCTGATCCAATCTCAGCGCCCGCTCTCAGACAACAAATGACGTACCCGATAAGGTCGCATTCTTGCGTTTGTTTTCATTGATAAACATGTTTTGATTGGCAGAACAATCTCACAGACAGACTGAGACCTGCAGGATATCAGGAGCGAGCGAGTGACTGACTGTTTCCTGTATAGACAGGAAGTGAGGGCTTTTATGAGGGCAGTGCATTGATTTCCTAACATGCCAGGTCTGGGAGTGCAGAGAAAGAGCCGCTTCCTGTTGAGAAGAATGCCGTGCCAGTTATCTGACTCTTAACACAACTGTTGGTGTGAGAGTTTGTGAAAGCAGCTTTGGACCGCTGCCCCGTGGGCGGCTTGTTCCACCGACCTGCGCCTCAAGGTGAGACTGAGAGGCCGTTTGTTCCGTGCAGGGTCAGAGAAACGTGCTGTAACTTCAGTCTGCAAACAGGAGCTCAGGTTCATCAGAGAACCAACGGGAGAAATGCTTTTCTGATCATGCAGTTTGTTTCTCCATCACTTTTTGAAAATGCTTTTTTTGGGTGTTTCAAAGGGTTTAAAGATAACTCCAGAGTTTTGACTGCGCTGCTGCTCCCAAGTGCTCTTAAAATTACCGTAAGTCCTTGAAAGCAAATTCAAACGGCTCCTTAAAGAAGAAACTTCAAACTCCACCGTAATATCCGAGGTATTACGGTACTACACCAGACTTCTTTTTTTGCCGTATTTAACGTTGGGGAATCTCTGAAACATCTGACGAGCTTAATGTCATTCGCTCCTTTTAACATGGTAACCATGGTAACCATATTAAACACACCCGCAGCTGCTGCTGTACCCTTTGTAATTACGTCACCAACAGAAGAAGCTCTGACTGCAGAGTCTGCGGTTCAAAGATTAAAGACGCTGGATCAACCACATCAAATTTTATCAGGCGCCTGAAAACTCACCTGGATAGCTCGGTCACATTAGCGCATATGGACGGTTAGCAAACATCTTTAGCTTAGCTTCACCTGTGTTTACCTTAGCATGCTACCAGCTTTGTAACTGAATATTTGAATAGATGAGTGAATGTTTGTTTGTTGCACTTATTTACATGACGCGGCATTAACATGACGTTTATTGAGTCGCGTTATTCATCTACGTGCCGTTACCTCCATCTACCGGCCAGTGTTAAACTTTTTAGTGTGTTAAACTAAATTTTTGTCTATATAACGTTAATGTTGCAGGTTTACCAGGTTACCATTTCACTTAAAACATGTCATTAGACACCTTCATCTAATGAGAGCGGCTCATTAAAACAAGAAGAGACGAGAGATTTATTTCTGAGAGACTTGAGGTTTGACTTGGACTCGAGACCAAAGACTTGTGACCATCTCTGCGTCATGGTGGGAGGGTGTTAGTGTGTTAACCCAGCTGCAGTCAGAGTGCGGCTGAACTCGGTCCTGTCTCTTGTATTGAAGAGGAGCTACTGCGCATGTACAACTTTTAACGAGAGTCTATAGCCAAAGATTTTTACATCCCGAAGAGGAAACACGTCACCAAACGGACAACACAGATGAACGAAAATCATTAACTGTAATTTTTATCTTTGTCATTTAAAATTGAGTATACATATGTATTAGAATCAAATTTTAATGTTTATTTATACTTTTATATCTTATTTAAGGTGATGTGGTAGCGCCCTCCGTTGGCCAGCCGCCACTGCTCATATGACATTTTTTCACTGCATCCTTGCATTCTCTGTCCATACACACACGTGTTATGCCTGGAATGCTGATCGAGAAGTCAACAGGCCACAAGAATCTGAAACTAGCTGTGTGTGATGCATACAGAGAACGTGGGGCTCTGAGAGCTGGGGGGGGGGGGGGGGGGGGGGGGCTCTGTTTGGATCTGCAACAATAAGCTTCAAACTCTTCTACTGATGCAGCATTTCTAAGTCCATGTCATACTCCAGTCCCATCATGCATTTCAAAGAGAAAAACAGGGACCACTCTTTGCAGAAGCGCTCCTCCACATCAGGACGTGATGTACTCTGCTGGTTCCCCTGAGACCTCCTCCATCCTTCCTGTCCTCCTTTTCTCTTCTAACATCCAGTGTCTTCACACCTCATGTCCTCCCCCTGCTCATCTCCTTACCTTCCTATCAGCCTACACCCTCCCTCCGCCCCCTCCCTCCCTCTCTCCTCCTCTCTCTCCTCCTTCAGCCTCTCAGTGTTTGCTGGTGGTCTCTGGTCCCGATAGGATTGATGGTATTCTCCTCCTGGACGTCCTGCAGGCTGGAATAGAAGTCTGACGCAATTCTGTCCATTACCCCAGAGAGGAGAGGGGCCAAAATAAGAAGAGAGGACCCCCCACCCCCCACCCCCCACCTCCTCCAGCTCATTTTACAGCACATGTATGCATATGTGCAGATAAGAACACTATGTGCATCATCGGCTTGGCTTTTATCCAGTAAGAGCCAAACGTCCTTAAAAATGGCGCTCTGTACGAGGTGATGGGCTGTTTACGCTCTCCTCAGCCCCCCCCTGTCTCCCTGTCTCCACGTCCCTCAGGTCAGGGGTGAGGGGTCGGAGGTGAAAGGCGAGGTCCCGGGCTGACTCTCCTGGAGGAGAGGGGCTGGTGTTGGAGGTCCCCTCGCCCAGCCCCTCAGTTTAGTCTGTAAGGAGAGGAGCCCCCCCCCCGCACATCTGGCTGCCCCCTGAATGCTCATTTGGAGGGAAAACAAGAATGTTTTTATTTCCCAGGAGAGAAGAAGAACTCCAGAGTGAAACCACAGAGTTAAAACACAGAGAGGCATCCTGGGCCCTCACACAGCCTGCGATGGCGAGGAGATCCTCCACTCTCACACGCGCTCTCTCCACCATCTTTCTTTTTCTAATCCTTAGTTTCCAACGTTTTCAGAGATCTTTGTACTCTTTATTTCACTTCACAACATGACGGACACTAAAGATTGAACCCCAACTCCTACAACTCGAGCTCACTCAGAGATACTTTTCGGGAAACTTTACTCCGTCAAGGTGAACATGTCTGCAGGTAGTTTCTGCCTACAGAGACTCTCAGCTGATGGATCCTGAGACGAAGCAAAAAATTGCTTTGTGCTTTTATTTTGAAAGGTTTTTTTTAAAGCTAGTTAAACCCGATTAAATGAGACATTGAGTTTTTTTTTAATTTAGGAAAAAGGAGGATGAATTTTTTTGTGTTTTGTTCAGCAACGTGAAAGAATGAAGCTGTCCAAACTGGCGTACTGTGATATGTTTTTTTAATATTATTATTTTTTATTTATTTATAAAAGAATATTCTGTACTATCTCGGGTTCAAACTGCACCATCTTTTCGTTAAACACATTTCAGAAGTTGAATATTTTCCATTTGTGTTGCAGCTTGTCGTAAAGTAAGAAGCATAAACACCAGGAGTGTAACCGTACACAAACATTTCAGTTTGTTATGGTTCTCAGTTTTGAAGCTTTGGTTCGGTACATTTTTGGTACAGAAATTTTCTTTATTATGAACATTTAGAACTTCAGTTTTTTACTCTAAAGCGTAGCATCGACAGGTTTCTTTTTAAATAACACTTTAAATTACAAACTACTGGCTCTGAATCTCTACCAGACTCTTCTCCTCTGTTGTTTCCAAATGGTGGAATGAATTACCCAACTCCATACGATCCACAGAGTCCACTTCTACTTTTGATAGAGATCTGAAGACTCACCTGTTCAGGGAACACTGGGGACCTTAATCTGACCTTCTCCTCTTTGTCCTCAGGGTTGAATGAATCTGAGGGTCTCAGATCCAGCTCTTAGTGAATGAAAGCACTGAATATTCAATGCTGTTGAACGTTGAACCATATTTCTGATGTTGAATTTTAGTTGTGGCTACATTAGTTCCATCGGGTCCTTGATGGCAGAGTACCTTTGGCCCAACAAACTTGAACCATTTCTTTGTGTGGACTAAGTTTTTTCCTTCCTGTTTATTTTCTTGCTTGTGTTGTCCGCTAAATGAAACTGTAGAATTCTAGAATATTTGATCTCTGTCTTTTAAACTGTTGTTGAAAACACAGAAGTCTGTCCTATAGACCAGTCCAGGATCAGATCTTGTACCCTTCCCTGGTTTAAACTCCATCTTTGTTGACTTCCTGCAGCTTCCAAAACACTAATACTGGATCAGCCAAAAGTTCCTTCAAGTTTGTTTCAGTTCTTGTAGTTTGAAATTTAGTCCCAAGGCGCAGGTGGCCTAGCAGTCAAGGTGGTGCGCCATTGGGTTTACCCTTGAGCCTGTGACCCAGGTTTGAGTCCAGCCTGTGGCCTGTTTCCTGCTTTATCCACTGTCATGTCCTCTCTGATTAAAGGCATGAAAAAGCCCCCAAAAAAACCCAAAAACAAACAAAAAATATTTCCCCTCAGTGTAGATGCTTGCTAAAGTTCCTCTAAAGGTTCCTGGTCCCTGGGGAACGTTCCGGTGGTCGACGCAGCATCGGACGGAATGATCGTCGCCATCATTTGTTATCGTGGTTTGTTATCAGAAAGTGATTTGCTTCGTTTCAGCTGCAGCCAAATGCAATCAAAAGCCAATTTCTTAAATTTACAAGCAGCTCGCCAAATCGTTCTCCCTCCCCAAGAAACACACTCATCCGTGGAACCTCTCTGACGCTCTGTGCACACACACACCCAACACACACTGAACACACTCCTGCGTACACAGCTGGGCTCTATTACTGCGATGTACAGTAGCCATCCCTCCACCCCGAGCGCCGAGCCCTCTCTGTGACTGTTATTGGAAATGTTGCACTGCTTCAGGAGCGAGCTCATGGTGGATTTATATGACACAGGTGCACGCTTTGGAAAGCACTCGTGTACTGTTCTCATTCACACACACACACACACACACACATTCCGTCTTCTACACACATGTATATCAGGAGGCATGCGAGTGGACCAGCCCGCAAAGACTAGATCTAATGTCAGCCACTTAATGTCTACACCACTCACGAGTCACAACACTCTTCAGGTTTACACACACTCACACACACACACACTCACACATGTGTCTGAGGTGCTTGGAGCTGTATCCAAAGCAGGCTGAACGTATCACCCAGCTCCTCTCGTCCCTGCCGGCTGGTTAACCCCATCTGATTCTGATTTCTGACTTAGCGTATTGAATATGACAAAAATGTCTTTAATTTTAACTCAATATATTTCCCTCTCTGCCCTCCATGTCTAGATCGCTCCTTTTGTTCTGGGAATATGCCAGGCATTTCCTCAGCGCGCTATCCCGGTTTTCCAATAAGAAGGGAGGCCGGAGGTATGTGTCGGGGCGGGCTGGGCTCCCCTCTCTCTCTCTCTCTCTCTCTCTGTCTGTCTCTCTGGCGTTCCTCGATGGCCTAACAGAGGCAGGAATATTGGGGATACAGTTTCCCTCTGGAAAACAAAGACATTCCACCAAGGAACAGCTCGAGTGCTTACACAGCAATAACGTCTGCTTAAAAACTCGAGCCACGTCGACTGAACCTCCCTACCTGTGGATCCCGCTGGGTTAAAGTTTTATGGAACAAATGAAGAAGTCAAGACAGAAGACGTTAAATGTGAAGCGTGTATTTGTGTTGGAGCGGAGAGTGTTTGAACAAATCTTTGCTCCCGGGGCATCGCTGTTTAGACATAATTTGGATCTCAAGCTGAAAAATATGAAACCCTTGACCCTGGGAGATTACCACTGTACACCGACATGTGGTAATGCAGCGTCAGACATGTGTCTCTCGTCAGCCCATCCTTTCTGATGTTCATCCCTCGATATTGAAGCGCAGAGGGCAGGGAGGCTCCCTGTGAACCACATGGCTCTGATTTAGCCTGTTAGCGTCTAGCGCCTCTTTAATGAACAAGCAGGTTGAGCTGTTTTTACTCATGTGTGTGTGTCACAGGGGCAGGGTTATGTTGCTTGAGGTTGTTTTGGGGTTTACATCTGGATCTGCGGATGGGAACTGTGGACAGAAATGTGTCTGTGCTTCTCAAATACAGCAGCAGCAGAAGGATGTAGCTCATAGACGAGCGGTTAGACGAACAGTTTCTGATGATGAGTTAAAATCAAGTCCAGAATCTATTTTGACAAAACTTTTCGCACATGGTAGAAAAAATAAACACAGAATAAAGATGCATATGTGGTAAAATCTCCAACAAACCTGCTCCTGCTGAGTTAGACCATGTTTACTCTCGAAAGGACATTGAGGTTTGAAAGCAACACAAAAAGTAATGGATAAACATAAAAACATTCAAAACAACAAGAAAACCAAATTAAAACAGTCACGACTTGAGTCACAGTAGCTGGAAACCAAGTGGGAATAGTTATTATAGTTAACTTCAGTGGAAAAATGGAGGGGCTTTTAGGACGAGCCAATCAGAAGAGTGATTCACATACAGGATCCAAACGCAACTCCAACAAGTCTGGGACATTATTTTACTACCCCAATTTCAATGAAGTTTGGACGTTGTGTAAAACATAAATTAAAACAGAATACAATGATTTCAAAATCCTGTTTAACCTTCATTCAGCTGAAGACACCACAAAGACAAATAACTTTAACTGGTTCAGGCTCATGTTTCCACTGTGTTCCATCACCTTTCCTTTTATCAACACTCAATAAGTGTTTGAGAACTGAGGACACTAATTGTTGAAGCTTTGGAGGTGGAATTCTTTACCATTCTTGATTGATGAACAACTTCAGTTGATCAACAGTCCAGGGTCTCTGTTGTTGTATTTTGTGCTTCATAATGCTCCATACATTTTCAATGGGAGACAGGTCTGGACTGCAGGCAGGCCAGTCTAGTACCTGCACTCTTTTACTACGAAGCCACGCTGTTGTAACACGTGCAGAATGTGTCTCTCAGCATTAATGGAGCCTTCACAGATGGTCAAGTTAGCCATGCCATGGGCACTAACACACCCCCATACCATCACAGATGCTGGCTTTGAGACTTTGACCTGAGAACAATCCAGATTGTCCTTTTCCTCTTTGGCCTGGAGGACACCACGTCCATGATTTACAAAAACACTTTGAAATGTGGACTCATCAGACCACAGCAGACTTTTCCACTTTGCGTCAGTCCATCTCAGATGAGCTCGGGTCCAGAGAAGCCGGCGGTGTTTCTGGGTGTTGTTGATATATGTCTTTGTCTTTGCATGGTAGAGTTTGAACTGTCACTTGTAGATGTAGTGATGAACTGTGTTAACTGACAATGGTTTTCTGAAGTCTTCCTGAGCCCACGTGGTAATATCCTTTACACAATGATGTTGGTTTTTAATGCAGTGCTGCCTGAGGGGTCAAAGGTCACGGGCATTCAGTGTTGGTTTTCAGCCTTGCTGCTTACGTGCAGAGATTTCTCCAGATTCTCTGAATCTTTTGATGATATTATGGACTGTAGATGATCAAATCCATCAATTCTTTCACATTGTACGTTAAGAAACATTGTTCTTAAGCTGTTGGACTATTTGCTCACGCAGTTGTTCACAAAGTGGTGAACCTCGCCCCATCCTTGCTTGTGAACGACTGAGCCTTTCAGGGATGCTCCTTTTATACCCAATCATGACACTCACCTGTTTCCAATGAACCTGTTCACCTGTGGAATGTTCCAAACAGGTGTTTTTGGAGCATTCCTCAACTTTCCCAGTCTGTTGTTGACCCTGTCCCAGCTTTTTAGGAACGTGTTGCAGACATCAAATTCAAAATGAGTGAATCTGTATTCATACTTTGCTGATGGTTTAACAGAGGCAGGAATATAAACTCCTGTTTCTGTGAATTATAAAGTTGTTGGACAAAACAAGTTTAATAGACGTATTAAGTGGAACGTGAAAGTGAGGTAAAGTACGTTCAAACAGTCGTTTAATCGTGATGTTATAAACTATTTACAAGCTGTTTTAACAGCTTTCATTGTGTCTTTAAAGCTGGAGGGAGAGAGTTCAGGAGGGAGGGGAAAGATGCAGATCTGGACGGGGTTAACCTTGAGTGGACCTTGCTGGTGGGTGGTATAGAACCAGACTGGCTTCTTAACATACTTGAGTTAAAACCTCGTTAAAATCCAATTAAGCAAAATAATAATCCACGCCAAATTAAACAGAAACTCACAAGCAGCAGCTCTGCCTTCTACCAAAATAAAAATGAAAGGAGATCATTTTGAACAAAGGAAATATGAGCTCCAGCACATTTTTTCCCCTCAGCGTGTATGTGAGTCTGTGCAGAGAGGCCGGTTCCCAGGCTTTTGGACCACCGGAGTGAGCAGGTCGAGCTCAGAGGCAATAAAAGCCCCCAGCACTGTAAAAGACACAGGCTGAGAGTGCCGAAGTGGACCGGTCTTCTTTCAGCGAGACGGTTTATGTGACGGACACGAGGGGCCGTGTGTAAAAATGTAACGGAGGCTAATTTCTGGGATTCCATTGGCTTCGGCGAATGAAGCGAGTGGCCGTAAAAGCACATGGAAGCGATTAGGCCACAGCGATAAGAATCAACAGTGTGCTCCTCTTTCACTTCACTCACACACACACCACAGAGCTACTTCACAACACGATGCAAAACAGGCGTCTGCAGCTCAGCGTCTGATAAACACGCGCTCTGAGGGAGCTGAAACACCTGGCTGATGACATCATACAGGTGTGGTGACAGCTAACAGCTAAATGTGTGGTTACTAACTTCTCATTCCTGAAATCACTCCCATGGATTTCTTGAACATGTAAAACCACACAAAGACCCTGCAGCTGGAACGATTAACGCACTCTGCAACAAATGATCCAATCATGTCTCTCCGGTTGATTTGTAGGTCTGTTCCTGACTCCATGCAAACACACACAGCGTTAATACATCATTATGAGCTTGTAACCGTGCACTCATACATAAAAACACTTTCGCTTTCTCACAGCGCTCCACTTGGACGGTAAAAACACGTATTATCACTTCACTAACACGGGATTATCAGGGCGACGTGCTTAACTGCATCAGTTTAGAGAATAGAATGTAAGCATGGAAACAAAGAGCAGGAAAGTTAGCTGCATTCATGTTCAAGTTCTTCTGAACAAACGTGTTCATTGTTTCTAAACGTGGCCCCCTGCAGAGGGGGGGGTTCCTGTATGTACTGAAATAACCTCAGATACCTTCTCACCCTGAGATACATGATCATATGAAGCCTCTGAGGACGTGACCGTGCTGGACAGCAGGGTGTCCAAACCTTTTTCAAAGAGGACCACGTTTGATTTTCTCAAAATGACCAAGAACCAGCAGCTCTTCCTGACGTTAATCAACCATGAAAGAGAAATATGAACGCTCTGTTTACTGTAAAAATCTGTCTCTAAGTGGCTCAAACATCCTCGTTCCATCATCACAGAGATGACCCCTCAGGTGTCTCACCTGTCCCTCAGGTGTCTCTTCATCCCTGATGATCAGTGGTCAGTTCTCTGCAGTGTTACCTGCTGCGTAAACATCAGCAAACTCTGCTTCAGACCAAGAACATGTTCTCCATTAGGGGGCGATATGGGACAAATATGTCAGCAGGTTTTTATGGCAGGATCAGGATCTGGATTAGATCAGAACTGGTTTTCAGATTCAGACTGTTTTGACCTGCAGACAGAGTAGAAAGGGAAGGTTGTTAAAATAAAAAAAGGAAAGAAGCAAGTTAGGAAGGACAGATAAAGGGGGAGGAAGGAAAAGAAAGCAAGGAAAGAAAGGAAGAAAAATCTAGGAAGGATGGAAGGAAGGAAAGTAAGTAAGGAAGTAAAGAGGAAGAAGCAAGATATGAAGGAAGAAGAATGAAAAGGAAGGAAGGTAAGAAGCAAGCAAGGAAGGGGGAGGGAATGAAGCAAGAAAAGGAAGGCATGAAGGAAAGGAGGAAGGATAAAAGGAAAGGAGAAAAAAGGAGGATGTAAAGGGGAGGAAGGAAGGAAGGAAGGATAGAAGAAAGGAAGGGAGGATGGTAGAAAAATGAAGAAGGAAGGATGCAAGGGGAAGGAAGGAAAAGGGAGGATGGTAGCAGAAGGAAAGAAGGAAGAAAGGAAGGAAAAACCCAAGAAAGGGGGATGGTAGGGTGAGGAAGGAAGGAAGGAAGGAAGCTATGGAAAGGGAGGAAGGAAGCAAGGGAGGATGGGGAAGGAAAAAAGGGTGGAAAGAAAGAATAATAGCAGAGGGAAAATGAAAGGGGGAAGGAAAGAAAAGAATAATTCTTTAAAAACAGTTCACCAAAGTCACATTTTCTTTGTTTATCCTTTTATTACGCAGAGCAACAAAACTACAACAAATTACCCCCGTAAACATGAATCCAACGCATCAAAACAGGGAAACACCCATCTCGAGTCGACACGTTTATTGTTTGTGACACAACGAATAATATCACAAACGCTCTGAAGTCGTCTTTAAGTGGAGTCAAACATAGAGTAGGAGTGTGGCGGCAGCTTTGGTTGGTTTGTGGAGATGATTCAGAGTCTGGAGGAGTTGACTCTACATGACAGCTTGATCCTGGTGGTGACAGATACGAACGCTTTAAGTTCCAGTTATGGTCCGTCATGGAAAAGCTGCCTCACGGTGAAATAACCAACCAGCGACACGAGGAGCACTCTGCTGATAAGGTGCAGCTCCCTCAGTGTGTCATGAAGTCACATCACAGCACATCTGGAGGATGAGAGAGGCTTTCCTCTCAGATCACTGATACATAAAGAACAATTGTTGTTGTTGCATAAGTGCTTCAGTCAGGCTGCTGCCTCCCTCTGAGTCTAAACTGTTATCTTATCAAAACAAAGGATTCTTTGAATATCTCCATTCAGGGAAACACCCTCGGGCCAATTGTGTGTGTGATAGGAAGGAAAATATTTCCACCTAAGTCTCAGCGAGTGTGCCTGTGGGGAAATTCAAAACACTCCTGTCGTTTGTTCTGTATCCTGCTCCCTGCCAGCTGTCGCTAGCACACAGACGCTGCTTTTGTTTGGGGAGAATTTCTGTGCACGTTCGCTGAGAGAGCTCCAGTTTGAATATAGAAGTGGTTTGAACAGTGATTTGTGGCGTAGAAACCGAGAGCGCATATCTTCACATAATACCTCGATTGTTGGGTGCAGAAGATTGTTTAGCGCTTTGGAACTGCACCGCTGCAGCGACTTTAACTTTTGGTCAGTGTGTGTGTGTTTACAGCTTGTGTGTGTGTGCAGGTGCGCTGTTACATTAACTCTCAGAGTTTATGCATGCTCATACAGCTGAAATTTACAGCTTCAGATGCCAAAACCTTTGGCCTGCAGTGATGAAATATGAAGCAGTTTCACTGATTTCTGCAGAAAAACTGCGAGTTTGACAGAAAACCTTTACTCCACTCTGACCAGGCTCCATCATGAGACCACTTCCCAAAAACTGCTGACTGGAAACTTAAAGGGTTTTCAGCTCACTGTATTCCAAACAAACAGGTTGTTCCTCCGACCCCTCGTTCTCAGGAGGAAGTGGGCCGTCCTCTGAGATGTGGACTTCCTTCGGTGACTCCCTCTGCAGCTCCACAGGAAGGGCTGGAGCAGGAGTGCAAGGGCAGAATTAGTGCACCCTCAGGCACCATCACTGGGATGGATCAGCTAAGGGTTTTGGTGGGGGGAGAGATGGTGGAAACATGAGAGAGGGATGCTTGTGTTTTTAGAAATGATCGTACTTTTTTACGAGGTTCGCTCTGTTGTTAAAGTACACTCGTCGTCTTTGGATATGGACTTTTTGGTCTGTTTTCAACTCATTTGTTTGAGTGATATTTGCATTTATTCAAAGAATTCTCTCAAAGCAGACGGAAAAACCTCGAGGAGCGTTAATGTCGTGATTGGTTGTGTCCCGTGCCGTCGTGAGCCTCGCATACTTGTGTACCGAAGTGTTTGCATCGCCCTGCAATACTCCATCTAAACACTAGTTGGCAGTGTGATTTCTATGCCTGTCATATCACCAGTTCTGCAACATCATCTGCTTGTCGTGCACAAGAAATCAACCCGACGTCTGAGGAGGCTGGAAATGTTGTAAATGCAGGAAATTATGAGGCTGTCCAGTGGACCAATCACAAAGCTTGCAGTCTGCATCGCACTGATGCATGATTGCAACTTTTAGGATGTGCACATCAGGCTAGAGCTATGAAATCCTGCAGAGTACGCTACGGCGTAGATTTAATATAATCCAGGCTGAACAGCATCAGACCTGTTTTAGTAAATTCACTTTGATTTGAAGCTACAGAAACAGAAATCAACAGTCATCAGTCACATTGATGTTGAGTTGTAGTCTTTCCTTGTCAACAAAAATTGAGTTAAGTTTCCAAGAAATTGTGAATTTGTCACAGATAACGGTGAATTTGTGTACAGTGAGGAGCTGAAAACAGCCTCTACGGTTGTTTTTGGTTTTTTTTGTGATGCATGTTGGTGACAGAGCTCTATGCTGTCCACACCATTTAAACTCTCCCTTCATATCACTCGGGGTAAAGAGCCGACCATGGGAACCTCTCTGCAGAGCCTCTGATGCACAGACGACCATATGTGAGGAATTCACTAAGGTCGGCACGAAGCAGCGAGAAAACGCTGGAACTTCACCGCTGCTTTATTGTCCATGCTCCCCTCCGGGTGTCTGACTGTAGAACAATCCAGAACAACAACCACAAGTACTGCAGAGTCCCAGAGATCCCGTACTGACACTGCCTCTCTCACCCCCCCCTCCCTCCTCCCTCTCATAGCCGGGGGTGAGGCATCTGTTTCCTATGCTCAGCATGCACAGGCACTACATTCAAAACACACACTGCTGTTTACACTACCCCTGTCTTATCTTACACACTGGACACATGACAGGAACATCTGAAACACACACACACACACACACACACATACACACCCCTCTGATTTGTTGAGGGATTGTGTGTGTGTGTGTGTGATCCAGTGGGCTGCTGCTCTGAATGTTTTGATTACTCCTGTCAGTGATTGTCCGTCCTTTGCGGCGTCACCTGGCCTTTAGTTTGGCGTTAATGTTCTGATGTTATCGAGAGAACATCAGCAGGGAAGCCGCTCTCATCTGATGGGCCGATAACAACACTGAGCCGGCCTTTTGTGTGTGTGTGATGTTTATTGAGCTCTTTGAAATGTCTGATTGTTCCAGCTTTATCCACCTCTGTGTCGGGATTAATAGGATTAGTTATAAGGAAGTTGGCTCCCCTTTAAATGTGAATGAGACAAATGTCTGAAGCTCCCTCGTAGTCTTCTTAGAATCATTGCTCCAGTCCTTTTTTGACAAAAATAATTCTTTAATTTTTTTATTATTATTATTATTATTATTATTATTATTATTATTATTACTATTATTACTATTATTATTATTATTATTATTATAGTAGTTTGTGCCTAAATCAACTCTTTATGACATGGCTCAGTTTTTTTCTGCTTTCTAAAAATCTTGAAAAATTGACCTATTTTATTTTGATTTTTGTTACATTTTATTTGTGTTAATTTTAAGTATTTTATTAATTTTTTATTTTATTTTAAGTATTTTTTATTTTATTATTTTTTATTTTATTATGTAATTTATTTTTTTATTTTAAGTATTTTAATTTAATTTTAAGTATTTTATTTATTTTTTATTTTATTTTAAGTATTTTATTTTTATCTTAAGTATTTTTTATTTTATTTATTTTATTTTATTTTATTTTACTTTATTTTATTATTTATTTTATTTTTTATTTTATTTTATTTTATTTTATTTTATTTTAGTTTAGTTTAGTTTAGTTTAGTTTAGTTTAGTTTAGTTTAGTTTAGTTTACTTTAGTTTACTTTAGTTTAGTTTAGTTTAGTTTAGTTTAGTTTGAACCAGCAGTGGGGTTGATTAAGTTTGTACAGTTTTTGAGCACTCAGGAGAAAAAAGCTTTAAGAGGATAAAACCCGCAGATTCAAGAAAAGTGACGGCAGATGAACAACTTTAACTCCTTCAAACAGATCTTTCATTAATACGTAGATGTGTTACTTAAACCTGTCAGTGGCCTGATTTTAAAACATTACTTTTAGTATCACATGACAAAGTGAGAACAACAACAATACATTGAATACTTTAAGTCAAACATGCACAAAGAAATGTGTTGTTAAAATAAGACGTGGGAAGGAATCTGGAAGAGTTTTTAAATTTGGATCTCATAAACAAAACTTGGATTCTTCTCTAAGTAAATTATATTTGAGTACAACTGACGCTTTGTGCTGCACGGTCAGAGCTCCTGCCAAAAACAACAGCTCATCAGTCGCCTCCAGGAAGTAAATCATTGTAAATCATCAGCTCAGGTGTGCCTGTCATTTAGCTGAGGTGACATCAGAGGTGTGCCATCCTGACTCTGATGTGAATAAATCCATCAGTGAACCTCTCTCTGATAAGCAGCGATGTTTTTAATGATGTGAGACACGCAGAGGGATGAGGCTGCAGCGGCGTCCAGCAGGTGATGGGAGATAACCGAGCTGAGCATAAATTCCCACAGGAAGCTCGCTGTGTATGTGTGTGTCAGTGTGTGTGTGTGTGTGTCAGGAAACAGAGTGTGTTCATGTTTGTGTTTCACGCTCCCCTCACTCCTGCAGCGGTCAGATAACGTTAATGAATCGAGAGTGAGAGATAAAGAGGATGAAAGGAGATTTTATTTATTTATTTTTAAATATTATTCAGTGCCAGTTTCACGTTTTGTGAAAATGATGACCGCGCTTTTTCCCAGCCGTCCCCACGGACCTCGATCGTCTCGCAGCGCTGCGTGTCACCCGGAGCGTTATCAGTGTTATCTCAGCGTGTGAAACCACCTCTCGTACGCCAACAGATCTGCAACTTGCTCTGATGTTTCTGTCAGCTCTGTGGAAAACTTACTGCAAATCAAAGAAGCTGTAGATTCTTTTTCAGTTTGTTTTGTTCATTAATGAAGCTTCAAAAACTGCTGGTGTTAAATGAATCAATCCAACATGGCGGTTGTTTTCCACAGGAGCACACAGAGGCCCCGTGGCCCCGTCACATCTTTAAGTTCAGCATTTTAAATATATGACAAGATGTTTGGAAGTTTACAAGCCAGGATTTTCTTCCACCTGCGGTTTTAGGAGCTCTAGCACTGCTTTCTCTCTCTCACACACACACACACACACACACACACACACTCATATCTCGCTCACACACCTGCTCTTGATTGTCCAATTTGTAAGCGGTGTAGGGGCCGCAGGGGAGCAGAGAAACAGTAAACAGGCTGATAGCATCTCATATGAGATCACTTTGGCTGGAGCTGTATTCACACACACACACATTCACACACACTCTAACACACACACACACTCTCACAGCTGTAAAGAGGAAAGCAAGCCTTGTTTCTGAGTGACAGGCAGGCAGCCGTGCAGCGTTTATGAGTCTTTACAGTGTAAGTTGAGTCTTCTTCTAGCGCTGCTGCTGCTGCTGCTCTCAGCCTCCAGGTCAGGGGTCGTGTTGGCTCGGGTCAAAGGTCAAACTTCACCCGTCGAGGAAGTCTGGAAATTCACTTCACAACACAGTTGAGATTGATGCTCGTACAGGTTGTCTAGAGCCTCCTCAGTCGTCCCGGCTTCTGGTTTCTCACTTATCTGTGCTGCTCTGCTCACTTTACATCCACTGACTTTAGACCTGGACCTGAACCAGACCTGGCTCCTGGATCAATAATCCTCTTGTCAATACCTTTTTACGGTGGCCCTGATAGACCACAGCACTACAACTTAAGAAAACACAAGCAAAAAGACAAAACACAAGCAAATGAAGGAAACGTCTTCATCAATTTAACTGAGAAAACGCGCTGCAAATAGACTGCATCACAACACATCAGAAAAACAAGCTGCAAAGACCACAAAACAACACATTAGAAAAACACACTGCAAAGACCACACTATCTACATTTCTCTGATGTGTTGTGTTGCGGTCTATTTGCAGTGCGTTTTTGTAATGTTGTGTTGCGGTCTATTTGCAGTGCGTTTTTCTAATGTTGTGTTGCAGTATTTTTGCAGCGCATTTTTGTAATGTGGTGTGTTGCAGTCTATTTGCAGTGCGCTTTTTTTAATGTTGTGTCGCGGTGTATTTGCAGTGCGTTTTTGTAATGTGGTGTGTTGCAGTCTATTTGCAGTGCGTTTTTCTAATGTTGTGTTGCGATCTATTTGCAGTGTGTTTTTGTAATGTGGTGTGTTGCAGTCAATTTGCAGTGCGTTTTTCTAATGTGTTATTGCGGTTTTTTTTGGAGCGGGATTTTCTAATGTGTTGCAGTCTTTGCAGCGCATTTTTGTAATTTGGTGTGTTGCAGTCTATTTGCAGTGCGTTTTTCTAATGTTGTGTTGCGATCTATTTGCAGTGTGTTTTTGTAATGTGGTGTGTTGCAGTCTATTTGCAGTGCGCTTTTTTTTAATGTTGTGTCGCGGTGTATTTGCAGTGCGTTTTTGTAATGTGGTGTGTTGCAGTCTATTTGCAGTGCGTTTTTCTAATGTTGTGTTGCGATCTATTTGCAGTGTTTTTGTAATGTGGTGTGTTGCAGTCTATTTGCAGTGCGTTTTTCTAATGTGTTATTGCGTTTTTTTTGGAGTGGGTTTTTCTAATGTGTTGCAGTCTTTTTGCAGCGCATTTTTGTAATGTAGTGTGTTGCGGTCTATTTGCAGTGCGTTTTTTTAATGTTGTGTTGCAGTCTATTTGCAGCGTTTTTTCAAATGTGTTGTTGCGTTTTGGGTTTTTTTGTAGCGCGCTTTTGTAATGTGTTGTTGCAGTTTTTTGCAGTGCTTTTTCCAATGTGTTGTGTTGCAGTCTATTTGCAGCACGTTTTTCTAATGTGTTTTTTTGCAGGTTTTTTTGCAGCGCATTTTTCTGACGTGTTGCAGTTTTTGCAGTGCGTTTTCTAAATGCTGCACATGTGTTGTCAGACTGATGAAGCTGTTTACTTAATCTGCTTGTGTTTTGTCTTTTTGTATGTGTTATCTTAAGTTGCAGTGCTGTGAGCTCTCAGGGCCACCGTACCTTTTACTTCAGTATACAAAACAATGACGCCACGTCATGTGACGCAGCCAGCATGACCAAGCAGAAGCTTTGTGATTTTAATTTAAACAAAAATGACGCTAACAGCAAAACATGTAGTGGTTACATATGTAACTAACATGCTGAAAGTTGAGTGCACGGTGTTAGGTATGTCATGTCACATCATCTGCATGTAAATAAGTCTGTGCATTCTGCTGGGCGGAGCTAACACAGCTAATGTGTAAATATGTAACTAAAGCAACGCAGTTTGGATGCATTTAGCTCTCGCTTCCCCAAGAACTTCTACAGCTTCTTGCAATTTCTGCAACGTAACTGTTCTTAATGATGGTATTAGCATTGCACTGTAAACGTGGGTGGGTGTATTCACCACCATGCCACAGAAAAACAGCTCTCTGCATCACCGGTGTTTCAGTTTAAACAGTGACCATGTTATCTGGAGACTTCCAGCTGAACGCATCAGTAACAACATCTTTTGGCTGAAACATGAAAAGAATCTTCAGAATGCATCCTTGTTTGTTTGTTTGTTCAACACAATAACAAAATATTAAATATCTCTTCGATGAGGGAGTTTTTTTTAAAAGTGATTCAAAGACACATTTGGGTGGAAAATCAGTCAGACTTGATAAAGAACTGGATCAAAGATCAGAATTCACAAGAGAGAGATTTAATTATTCCTCATCCTTTATTAAATCTCTCTCTCTCTCTCTCCTCTCCTTCTCTTCTCCTTTGTTCTACAAACAAGCAGACATTGCTCATCACTTCATCTCGTCTGTGTCTGATTCCAGTTTCCCATGACGTTATTATCTGATGTTTGCAGATGTCGTGGAAAGACTGAAATATTACAACTCCCACAGTTTGAACGGCATCTATCTCCTGCTATCAGACTTGTTGTTGCAGCCAATCACACGACACCATCACTGATAACAGAAAGTTTGCTTCCTGTGTTGTGTACATTGTTATCTCCACTTCACACATAATCAGGACTCAAAAACCCCTGATGGAAAAATTACTAAAACATAAAATAAGCCATCAATTTTAGCTCACTGAGTGGTGGAAACATGTGACCCGTACTCCAGTATCATAGAGTTAGTTTTATAGAATGTGACTCAAAACAAAGCTGGTATTTTTGTCCAGTTTCTACTGAAAATGTTTTATCGGACTTAATATAAACAATATTCATCTGAGAAGTCAAAAATTGAGGAAAAAAAATACTTGTCCTTTATTAATGTTTTTGAAAAATAAAGTCTAAAACTTAACTACAAAATTTTTCATACCCCATTTTCATATTTTTGTTCCTCTTTAAAAGCAACTAAGTCTTTATTTTGGCCCAAAATTAGACGATTATCTGGACTTATGAGGTGAACTTTGCATCTATTGACTCAATTATAGTTTTTTTCTATTAGCATTCAAACAAAAACGCTTTTCTCTTATTATTATTATTATTATTATTATTATTATTATTATTATTATTATTATTATTATTATTATTATTATTATTATTATAGTAGTTTGTGCCTAAATCAACTCTTTAACATGGCTCAGTTTTTTCTGCTTTCTAAAAATCTTGAAAAATTGACCTATTTTATTTTGATTTTTATTACATTTTATTTGTTTTAATTTTAAGTATTTTAATTTAATTTTAAGTATTTTATTTATTTTTTATTTTATTTTAAGCATTTTAATTTATTTTTTTTATTTTATTTATTTTTTTAATTTAAGTATTTTTTATTTTATTATATTTTATTTTATTATTTAATTTATTTTTTATTTTAACTATTCAAATTTAATTTTAAGTTTTATTATTTTTTATTTTATTTTAAGTATTTTATTTTTTTAAGTATTTTTTTATTTTTTATTTCATTTATTTTATTTTATTTTAGTTTTATTATTTTATTTTATTATTTATTACATTTTATTCGTTTTAATGACGTTATTATCTGATGTTTGCAGATGTCGTGGAAAGACTGAAATATTACAACTCCCACAGTTTGAACGGCATCTATCTCCTGCTATCAGACTTGTTGTTGCAGCCAATCACACGACACCATCACTGATAACAGAAAGTTTGCTTCCTGTGTTGTGTACATTGTTATCTCCACTTCACACATAATCAGGACTCAAAAACCCCTGATGGAAAAATTACTAAAACATAAAATAAGCCATCAATTTTAGCTCACTGAGTGGTGGAAACATGTGACCCGTACTCCAGTATCATAGAGTTAGTTTTATAGAATGTGACTCAAAACAAAGCTGGTATTTTTGTCCAGTTTCTACTGAAAATGTTTTATCGGACTTAATATAAACAATATTCATCTGAGAAGTCAAAAATTGAGGAAAAAAAATACTTGTCCTTTATTAATGTTTTTGAAAAATAAAGTCTAAAACTTAACTACAAAATTTTTCATACCCCATTTTCATATTTTTGTTCCTCTTTAAAAGCAACTAAGTCTTTATTTTGGCCCAAAATAAGACGATTATCTGGACTTATGAGATGAACTTTGCATCTATTGACTCAGTTATAGTTTTTTTTTTATTAGCATTCAAACAAAAACACTTTTCTTGTATCTGAGTCTATAATATTTATGTCCTATTTCCCAAATGTTATCAATACCTCAGAGGGAATTACAGTCACTCTCACAATGTGTTTCGATAGAAGTAAATTAATCTACTCTCTCTCTTTTTGTTTTGAAAAATTGTAAATCTAAAACCTGAACATCCTAAACAAATTAAAGAAATTAAACGTTTATCGTGATCTTAAAGTAGAATTCAGAGTAAAACCAGAATCTTGTTTTCTTTGAGGAGATAAATGACACTAACTAAATTAAAAACAAAAGACACTCATGAATTATGCCTTACGTGGAACAAAGGACTGGTCATAAAAGGTCAAATACGGACACTAAAAGACAGCCAAGAATTATGTCAAACTTCTGTAAATGGAATACAAATTTATAATAATCTGATGATATGTGGAAAAGAGGAGACTAAATATTGAGGAAATGGGGACGGGACTGTCTTCCCTTTCAGACATGTACAATTTGATCAACTATTGACAATGTGTGATGTTGAATAAGTGTGCTGACGTGACCGAAATAAGTAAATAAAATAAAATAAATAAATAAAAAAAAATTTGAAAAGAATTAACATGAAAGATCAATCAGTCCACAGATGAAATACGATGAATTTCTAACGTCTTTCAATCTACAGGGTGTCAGCGCATCCTTAAAACGTCTTAAATTCATTTAAAATGTTATATACTGATCCTAATTACACCACTCTTTTTTTTAAGATGTCACCAGTTGTACACAGATGTTTGACTAAATGTTTTATATTTTTTGTATATTTTATGTTTTTGTATATTTTTGTGCACTTGGTTGGAAAAATTTGGTTAAACTGAACTTGTACGTTCAGCTATAGAACCAGAGAGCGCTGAGTGTCACTTTATGTTTGATAAACAGACAAAACGTAAACAAGAATGAGTCTCAGAGTGACACACAAGCTGTAATACAGCAGCGTCTTAATTTTCAGTCCAGGTGGCATTAGAAGGGTCTTTATTTCTACATTTCAACCAACAGTTTTCACATCGATAGTCTGGTAGGTCCAATAATCTTTCTTCTATGTTGACTCTGCATCACTCAGCAGGTTACTGCATCCAGCAGGCAGTTTGTGTTGCAACATGAGAGATGCTAAAGTACATCTGAACTGACAGAGTGTCCGTTAAATCCAGAGCTCACGTCTCTCTGCTCGTGTTTGTTTTTCTCCCTGCTTTTTCAAAGAGAGCTAAATAAATAAAGTGCTTTTCTGGCCCGGGATCACTCGTCCCTGTGCTATCGATACTCCTTCTGACGGCTCAGGGTGTGTGTGTGTGTGTGTGTACGTTTTTATATAAGCATGTGAGAGTTTGGGTTTGTACGGTACGTTAAATGAAGTCCTTAAAGCCAGAGGGGCTATTTTAAACACCTCTCACATCCTCTGTGTGCTGCCTATTCATACCCAAGCTATGACAGATTAGCATGTAGCTGCTATATTTAACCAACTTTACTGGTTTCTGTGTGTGTGTGTGTGTGTGTGTGTGTGTTTCAGTCCCCCTTTCCCCCTAAAAATGGCTACACACCCACAGCAAATGAGAGAGCTCCTTTGAGAAATGTGTTTCTCATGTTCTCACGGTGTAAAAATGACGCTATCGCCCCGCTTGGAGAATCAGCAGCTCTGTCCACATTACATGGACCTGGGCCCAACCTGTGTGTGTGTGTGCGTGTGTGTGTGTGTGTGTGTGTGCATGCATGCTCGATTGAGTGTGCAGTGTGTGTTTCAGGGTTAAATAGTGAATGACAGTCTTTATGGGACCCCTTCACTTCCTCTGGTGAAAACATGGAAAGATTGTTTACTGAGGACTCACTGTTCATCCAGCCAGAGGTCACAGTCCAGTTCAAGTGTGTGTCTTTGAGTGTGTGTGTGTGTGTGTGAATCTGTGGACTTCCCCGGGCATGTGTCTATGTTTAGATGAACAAACACGCTGATCGTATCAAAGGTCTGGGTGCAGGCTTGATGGATGGTATGAACTTTACTTTAGGTGGGTGGAAGAATTTCTTCTGACAGTTAAATCTGTCTGCATATTTATCTGATGGGTCAGATATGATTGTGCTTCTGTGGCCGACTGAAGTCGAGTGTTTCTATTTTAAAATCCCAGACTGGAAATGTCATAAATACGTCTCAGCCGTTAATACGTATCTGCAGTGTTTGGAGAGAAGAAGAGAGATCTGATGAAAACGGAAACCATTCATAAAAAGCCACCAATAAAAACTTCATAAAGAGCTTTGAAGACGCAGGATGACTCTGCTTTCTCTCCGCTCAAACAACGCCGTATTGTTGTGGTTGAATACACACCAGCTGAGAGATTTCCACCACTGACAGAAGATCCAAAGACTCCATCCTTTCTGTTTGTTTTACAAATCCCTCCAAACAAGCCCATCAAGTACTTTCTCTGTGTGGTTGCAGCACAGGTGTAGCACCTCTCCCTCTGTGCAGACACACAGGTATGCTGAGTTATTCCTATTGATTAGAGATGTGCTCGTGCTGTACTTCATGAGAGGTGATTGGAGTCTTTGTTTCTGGTGAGAACAATAACAGAAGAAACAGAAGAGTGGAGTGTCAATCAGGCGTTCAGTGACGGTTTTACAACAACGCAAAGTATGTGAGAACGTCTTTGGAGATGCTGTTGGCTTCAGAGGGCATGTTTGTTTTATCGTTCATTGTTCAGTCTCATACCAGGATAAGTGCTGATCTTTGAAATCAAATTTTTCTTTGATTTAGAGTAGTAATAGACCGATATGCTTTTTCCGGGGCCGATACCGATATCGATTATTAGCCGTGAAGGAGGCCGATAACCGATATTTGCAGCCGATATTCATTTGCAGTAAAAGTGAATATATTGACATCAAAATTTTGAATAACACAAACTCTGATTCTTAACTTTGTTTAAATGCCTTTCAGCACATGTTTATTTAACATTTTCCAGGCTCAGCAGCATGTCTTCTAAAGGTAAATAAACATTTAAACAAATAAATAGCTCCCTTAAGTTTTCTACAGTATATAAACTGTTTCAAAATTTCAATACAACTAAAATGTTTATCTCTTTTATTATATTATAAATTGTATTATAAATTTTCTTTGTTTCCAGATTAAATTACAGTATTTATTATGTTTTTTACAGTCAGATTTAGAGCTGCCGGTTGGTGTTAAAGTCTAGAAATTCTCCTGTTATTTGTCATCGTGCTAATCTAAGATAACTCTCCCCAGCTAAAGAAAACTGCTAAAAGCAGACGTTTGGTAACATGTTTGCGATGACTCCTGATCCTGCTGTACCTCAGGGCAGTCAGGACTATCGTACCACATGACATGCAGCTCATTTTGGGTTTGATAAGTGACAGGATTTGGCTGACAATCACTCTGAAAGCTCATACTTTAAGATAATCTGTTTATTTTCAGGGACTTTAGTGAGGAGAAGCCGAAGCTGTCTCTCTGTCAGACTCCGTTTTGATTTAAAGTACTTCGTGGACCCACCAGAAGCAGAACTGTGTGAATCAGATGTTCTGGGCTCACTGTGACTGACTGAAACCCTCCTCCTCTGTCGGACCGCGTGACCTCTTCGGGGTAACGGCTTGTTGATGTCTGTGAGAGAGCATCCTCTGAGGTTCACCACGCCGCTCGCCTCGGCCTGCAGAACATGTCAGAGTGACACAGACAAAGCCGAGGTGCGGTCGTCTCTGCGTCATCCTCGACCGTGTTACAGCAGAGTGTGCACGTGTCTCAGTGTGTGTGTGTGTTTTGGGTGAAGCCGGAGTGTAAATATAGCCCCGTCTGTCTTAAACCCGACGTCCAGACAGTCTGTGTCTGACAAGGAAAAACGCTGCAGTCTCTGACTTTTTTGGTCACAGCATAAGAGAGGAGGAGAGGGGAAGGAGGGTGAGGGCGAGAGGAGGAGGAGAGTGTGTGTGTGTGTGTGTGTGTGTGTGTGTGTGTGAAGGGGATGGGGTTTAATAATTTCAGACATCTCTAAAAATAGAGGTCTCGGTAAAAAAGAAAAAGAGCAGTTCTGCTAAAAATCACAGCTCCAGAGCGGCCATTTGGATGATGTGTGCTCCCTGAGGTGGAGCCTGGGAAAGTTAGCTGTGTGTGCTAGCATGTGAATATATGTGTCAATGTGAATGATTGGGTTTCTAACAGTGCAGAGATTAAAAAACAGCCTTTCTGTGGTAGATTTGGGCTGAATTTTACAGGTCGTACGAGTTTAATCAAATCTGCCCCTGGTTCGGTCTGGTCTGGTTCCTGACACCGCCAAAAATCCACCCTGCCCTTTACTGACTCACTCCAGGACCATGAGGGATTGTGGGAGAATGCTTGCAGAGGGAGGAATAAAACAGCCCAGGCCTTATATGAGGAGGGATCTTGTAGCTGAAGATAACTGAGTTAAGTTTTATGAAATATGCTGGAAAGGAAAAAGACATTTGATGAAACTTTGGAACTCCAGGAATGTAACCCTCCAGAGCTTTTTTAAATGTCCAGCTCGATAATATCTGGACCCTCTGGCTGCCTGCTGGAAGGGTGTTGGCCTTCTCTGAGCTGAGCTCAGCTTCATTACAATATTATTTCTACCAGCTGCTGTATCACCCAATGACAGGTGGCAGGAATTGATCTCCAAACCTCAGTATCCACTTCCGCCTGCGGTTATCGACTTCTGGTTGCCACCGCAGACAAGCTAGCTCAAAACAACTCGCATGAAATCATTAATGCTCGACAGGACTCCATGTAAACTTATTATAAAACATCTGCACTATGACTCCACCTCAGATTTTTGCTAATTTTGTCACTTTCTTACTTTTAAAAGCCGGTTATTAGAGTGAGTATGACAGCTAGGCTAACATCATCAGCTTTGTGGTTTCCATGGCGACGCAGACAAAATGTTCAACCGGATGAACAAAATGTCAGGAAAAAGGTGAATGGTCAGATTTGAGAATCCAGTGAGGTTTTGTTGTAGAATAGAATAGAATAGAATAGAATAGAATAGAATAGAATCCTGTCCACTCACAGCAGGTGAAAACCTGCAATGTGGCGTTCCTGTCCAGTGTTAGCTCTGTTAGCCACGTCTCTTTGATTAGCATTATTCTACTCTGCCAGTGATCCCTCTGGTGATGGGTTAGCATGGCTAGCTTGTCCATCTTATTGTAGATAGATCTTATTTTGCCTTATTTCAGTCTTTCTCGCCCTCTTCTCTTCAGCTAGCAGGGAACATCAGGCCTAGCACATAGACGGTAAAAAAATATGGACATAGTCTTTGCAACGTCACCCTTCTGTTTGTGATACAGTCCAGTGAAGCTGATTGTTAAACGGGGCCATCTTGGAATATGACGCAGGCTTTGAGCTTCCTTTCTAACAGCTATAGGCCACCCATCAGTCACGTGAGCTGAGCTGAGCTGAGCCTCTGATTGGACAAACTCATAATCCTAATATCTTCTAAACTGCTGAATTAGAATTAGTGTGTTGATAGCAAAATTAGCTTTTCAGACCCAAGCTGGTTTTTAAACCAGGCTGTAAATATGTGTTTTAAAGCCATAAAAGTCTGTTTTTTAGCCATGAAAAGAAATGTCAGACTCCAAATAAAAAAAATATATATATAAAGAGAAGGAAAAGTAGGGAAAAAAGGGGGCAAGGAAGAGGTAGCTGCTGCAACAAGAGTAGCGCTTAGCAACAACAATGAAAATAAAAATAAAACAAATCCTGTTCACAAGCTTCCTAACCTGTGACTCCCAATGCACGGACAGTCCAATCTAAAAACAGACAAACACGAATAATGAGGAAAAAACTAACTCACTTAAGCTGATAGCGTGGCCCCTTACCAGTCTTTCACAGTCCCCCAGGGGGTCACGACCCCCACTTTGTGAACCACTCCCCTGGACTCTGTATAAATCCAGCTTTCTACCATTTATAAGTAAACAAGATCATAATTTAAAACAAAACAAAACAAGTTTCAGTTGGTGCTACTCACACACAGACATGAACAGCATTAACCAAACCCCGGTTACAACAATGACAGAGAGCCAGCAAAGGAAGAAGGGCAAGAACAAGATGAAGTGGACTGTGATTGGACTAACAGAGGGTCCACCTCTCACCTCTGGTTCTTGGGAAAACAGGACTTTCAATCTGCATCGGCAGAATCAGAGATATATGGGAGATCAGACAAACGTGCGGACCCCAAGACAACCGAGACCAGGTCAGCCAAGGGGACGAGTGGTCAGTGATGAGGGAGCAAGAACTGCACCTGGAGTACCCACCACCCAGGAAAACACGGACGTCCCACAGCAGACCAGTGGTCCTGCTGTCAGACGAAGGGTCAGACCACAAGGCCAACCGCAGCAGACTGGAAGGTACAACCAGCAGCAACAAGGTACCAGCAGACCGCAGAACGGAGGACGGGAGACTTCTGCCCAACAAGCCAGAGAGATCCCAGCCTTGATGGACATCGATCTTAGCGGTTACAGACCAAAGTGTCCATCCAGCTTGTTCATGTCCTGCGTACATGTGCATATGTGGGTTCACATTAGGCGCTCTGACCTTTCCCACAGTCCCAGATATAGATTGAGCAGAGCGGATGGATAAATGAATAACAACAACAAAAACTCCTCAATAAAAAAAATAGAATGAAATATTCAGAATTGTCTTTCACATTGTTTATATACTGAAACAAGTAAAGGAGAGGTAGAGGTGGAGTCACAGGCGGTGAGGTTAGTAAGGTAGTTCACATAATGGACATTTTTTTTGCCCATGCTTTTAAATTTTGATTATGAATTTAGGTTTTACTTCAGGAATTTATCAAACTTAGTTGGTCTTTGAGAGACGCATTTTAAATAATAAAAAAAAGAATAAAATAAAATAAAAAATTGGAGCTTCAAACTGCTATTTGCAGCTTTTACCTGTGAGTTTTTTTCTTTTAAAGAGGAAGATGCTAAATTTATAATTCTGTTACTTTTTTATTAATTAGGTTATGGTCAGGTGTTTGATCAACGACGCCTGAACATACGTTAAATTTCAGTCATTTTTACGTCTGTGTCACAATGTTTACACTCAGTCAGTTTGTGTGTCTGCTGTGCTCGCTCTGCTCTGGAGATTTTATTTGATCTCCACCTTGATGAGATGCCACTTTGTGCGCTTGTAGAGTTACACACACACACAGACACACACACACACACCTTGTTAGAGCCCAGAGGGCTGGCGCAGGGTGTGTGTATGAATAGGTGTGTGTTCTGTGTATCGTGGTGAGGACGTTCAGAGAACAAAGGGATCCTTTGAGCGCTGAGTTTCACAGGAAACTGTCAGACGTGTCCATTCTTCTCTAATCCCATGTTTGGGATTATCCTGCACTGTTATGGAATGCTGTTTAACACACAGACACACACACACACACACACACACACACACACACACACACACAATGTGTTGTCAGTCTGTGTCTACACACACTGTTGGATCAGGTGACAAACATACCACCTGTCAGATGGCTGTGAATGTAAACTGTGTGTGTGTGATGCAGGCGGCGGAGGAGGCGGAAGTGCTTTTTCTCCCTAGGAGCTGATTGGTTAAAAAAAAAGTATTTAACTTTAATCTGATGCCACCTGTGAAAGTGCTCTATATTTGTTTTGTTCATAAAAACAGATTAAAGTGAAGATAAATAAACTTTCATGTCTCCTTAGAAGTGCTCTTCATCTCAGAACCCCTCAGGGCCTCGATACCACAAAGAGTCTGCCAAAAAGTGATGAACTCATCGCTGAGAAATGAGGATGATGGTAAAAGACAGCAGCTCTGTTTGTGCCAGAGGATCAGTCAGTGCACAACAGATAAGACTCCACTTATATGGAGCAGTGGAGTAAGATCTCCAGGTTGGAAAAATGTCTTTGAAATGATGAAAACATGCATGAAGAATTATTTTTAAATCGGCTAAATTTCTCGGGGTGTGCATGTATTTGTTACATTTTTTTAAGAAAGATTAATCTGAGGCGCCGATACGAGCTTAGTCAAGCTGGGAGTAAAAAGGCGCTAAAGTGCCTTCATAGGAGCCAAAAATGTACACTAGTGCTGTCTTGGCAGCCAAAAACATGTGCTAAATTGCCCTCTTAGGAGCCACAATTGCACTAAAGTGGCCATACTAACCCATCACCAGAGGGAACACTGGCAGAGTAGAATTATGCTATTCAAAGAGACATGGCTAACAGAGCTAACACTGGACAGGAACGCCACATTGCAGGATTTCACCTGCTGTGAGCGGACAGGATTCTATTCTATTCTATTCTATTCTATTCTATTCTATTCTATTCTACAACAAAACCTCACTGGATTCTCAAATCTGACTATTCACCTTTTTCCTGACATTTTGTTCATCCGGTTGAACATTTTGTCTACGTCGCCATGGAAACCACAAAGCTGATGATGTTAGCCTAGCTGTCATACTCACTCTAATAACCGGCTTTTAAAAGTAAGAAAGTGACGAAATTAACAAAAATCGTAGGTGGAGTCATAGTGCAGATGTTTTATAACAAGTTTACACTGAGTCCTGTCGAACATTAATGATTTCACACGAGTTGTTTTGAGCTAGCTTGTCGGCGGCGACAGCTGTCAATCATCGGACTTGAACACAATGCAGCCTAATAGTATCTTCATATCACCACAGCATACGGATGTGAGAAACATTTCTATGAGGTGTATTGAATTTTTAAAGTTTGACTTTAGTCCATTTGGAATAAAGGTGGAGACAGAGGTTTTAACAGTACTCTGTTGTTTTTGTACAACATTCATATAAAGTTATTCAATAATCTCCAGTAGAAAACTTTGAAATGTGTTTAAACATATTTACAGCTTATGATCAGATTTTAGTTGTGGTTTCCCCGTGATATCCATGCTGTTGTTAGTACTTCTGTATGGGCAGTTCAACGCTAAAGCGATCACATTAAAACACACTTGAATTTATGCTAGAATTTCTGTGAATTTTGTTTTTTTATTTGTGGATTATTTTGACATTTGTTAAGAACAATAAATATTTGTGTGTGAGTCAGAAATACATTTGTGAATCCTTCTTTGTGCATTTGTGAATTTTGAGACTGATCTGACTCCATACTAAAGTGACTTTGTGGGAGCCAGAAGTGTGCGCTAAAGTGCCCTTAAAAAATCTGCCAAAGTTAGCGCCCTCTTTGGAGCCAAAAGTGTGCTCTGAAGTGCTCTTTATGGAGCCAAGAAACACTTTAGTGCCCTTCTGGGAACCATCATGTGCACTTCAGTGCCGTCCAAAATAAGCAAAAGTTGGTGCCCTCTTCAGTGGTGAGAATGTGCAGTATTTGCCTTTTTTTTGTCTTTTTTGTTTTCAAAAAGTCTGTGGGGGTCAGGATGGAGATCTGTAGATCTGTGTAGGAGACATGGAGGACGTGACCCCTGACCTTACTCATTCTCTGAGTTGTTGTCGTTCAGATGGAGCGGTATGGAATTGTAAACGTGATGAATGTGAGGTTAAATATAGTCGTGTGTAAACATCAGCAGCAGTAGGAGGTTATCTGGGCTCACTCTGGTATCAGTCCTGGAGCCTAGGTCATTCTGGAGTTGTAATTTCAATACTATTTGCCTAATCTCTGTACAAGATGGCTGCAGATGATTGCCAGTGTATCAGGGAAGTCATGGCCTTGATGGATGTGGATCCCAAAAGACCAGCTGATAACGCCACCGCGTGACGTAAGTGAGCGGCACAAAGCTCTGGTCCAGATGTGACGTGGATCTGAGGCTCATGTGTACGTCCACACGCCTGTGACATATCACAGCTGTGAGCGCAGGTCATTAATCTCATTATCAGAGGCATGAGGCGGGGCTGGCAGGCGAAGGTGCTGCGTCTGCTCCCATTCAAGGCTTCCCTCTGGCCCCCGCCAAAATAAGAGCACTTTTCTTCTTATTTTTCAGGCTTTAACATTCTTGCCTGGCAGCTGTGCAAGCATGTTGTGGAACAGAGCTGAGAACCTCTTAAGCTGGTAATGATCTGGAAAAGCCAGCTCTGCTCGAGGTCTGTTGAGGGGAAGACACGAACGAAGCTGCAGCTTCTCCGGAACTCAGAGTCTGAGTCTGTGGACTCCTTTTAGGTGGACTCAGGTGGTTTTAGGGAGTCAGAATAAAACATTTTGAATCAGTTTTCTTCATAATTTAACGTTTTTTCCACTTATGTTGCAAAATAAAACACATCCGTCATAGTTGCTGCTCGATGTGATCCCAAAAACCATCTGCAAAATATTAAAAAATATAGTTTTAAAAATGGTCCATGCTTGGTAAAATCGTATATGCTCGGCTCGTTTACATTTGTGAAGGATATCTGTGAATCTGATTGGGCCTCAGAGTACGACAGAGTAATGGACGCTCCTGTGAGACGACCTGTTAGAATTAACCTGTTTGTTTTTTTAAATACAATTAAATTAATTCAATAATTTAATCTCATTAATTAATGACTTTATTTTCATAAATCTACAACTTTATTCTTGTAAATTTTCTGGTAAATTTATGACTTAATACTCGTAAATTCTTGTAAATTTACGACTGAGTGTGTTTTTGTCTGATAAACTCCTCTTTGTCCTTTTTTTGCCCGTGCAGCTCAGACGGACATTGTGTGTGTGTGTGTGTGTGTGTGTGTTTTGTGTATTTGTCAGCATGTGGATACCTGTGTCCACATGCAGCCGTCTCAGCACACATGTGTGTGTGTTTGTGTGTGTGTGTGAACGCCTGGGGTTAATGGCATTAGCAGGCTGTGATTGGGGCTGATGACTCTCTGCAGCAGTAATCGCAGCTCCATTAAGTGTTTACTGTGAGCCATTCCACATGTCAGCTGCAGTCAGGGAGCAAGAGACGGAGGGCTGAGGGGCCGCGGCTGCCTGGGACTCTGGGAGGATGGAGGGAGGGGGGGGTCCAGATTAGTCTGCCAGAAGTGTCTTCAGCTTAGACTCTCATTTACTCACTCCGATTGTTTGCACACGCTGCTCCGTAACGGCATCAGTACGAGCAGATTTTATGCCTAAGCTGAGTTCACGGCCTGAAGCGGCGTATCTGCAGCCGAGTGTGTCACGGTGGTGGGAGTGCACTGTGTGACCCACACAGCAGGATTCTGAGTCAGCAGGCTGCCGTCAGTCTGAACCAGGGATTTTCCCGCAGCCTTCGCTCGCGCTCTATCAGTGCTCTTTCTGACGGAGGCATATGGAAAAGATTAAATATAATACACTTTCAAAAAAAAACAACAACCCACAGCTGAACACTGAAACCATGAAACTCCTACTGTTTGAGACAAACGCTTTCTATTTTTCTCCAGAAATATGCGTCCTCAGATTGGCTGGATTTTGAGGGATTGCTGCCTGCTTGGACTGGATGTGATTACAAGTTTTAGACCGTTTTAGGAATCTGTGTTTGAAGGCAAGTCTTTATTTTTAAATGGCAGAAGAAAAAGATTCACATGAAAGATTTTTCTGCTCATAAACGCTGATGGTGTGACGTATGACCACATTTTATTCTCATTAACCGTAACTGAAACATATCAGTCAGAGTTATTATTACTGCAGTTTTTAACTTGTTGCCTACTTATCATCTCCTTACTCTTGATTTCTGTTATTTTTCCATCGATTGAACTCAAGAAGTCAAATCTTAAATGAAAATAACTGAAATAAAACACAGCTCTGGACTTATATTTCTACTTTAGTGAGGACTCATGAATAAAATCTTCTAATTTGTGTCATAACTTCAAAAGACAAAGTAATAATCCTCTTTTTTTTTAACTCTTTAAGTTTGAATTTTGCAGCGTATAAGTACTCTGTGTAAGAGATAAACCGATATGGTCTAAATAAGGTGTTTCTACTGTTTTCTGCGACAGTTTGTGATGAAGGGGATTCAACTCTTCATCTCAAGAGACCACCTGTCAGTAAAAAAGGGGAGAATCAGATTTTCATGACACTGCAGTACACTTTTTGGCCACACGTGGAGCAACTTTCATGAAAGTCCCCCAATAAACACAGTTCAGGGTTCAGTGGAGCACTAACTCCTGTGATCCTGGTTAAAGTGGAGCAGACATCTTGCCAGAAAGGGTACAGAGCAAAGGGTACCGGGGCTGATGGTAGCTGACAAGCTGTTCATCAGTTGTAACATTAAGATCTGACTCCCGTCTCCTTCTAGACTCATGTGAACCTGATTTTTTGGCTCCAAATCACGAACTAGAGCTGCAACAATTAATCGAATAATCGATTATTAATCGATTACTAAATTAATCGTCAACTATTTTGATAATCGATTAAGTCATTTAGGTAATTATCTTAGAAAAAAAGTCAGAACTCTCTAATTTCAGCTTCATAAATGTGAATATTTTCTTATTTCTTTGCTTCTCTATGGCACTCCTGAATCTCTTTGGTATGCAAACCAGACATCTGATGATGTCATCTTGGAATCCAAAAAAAACTTTGACATTTTTCACCATTTTCTGAAATTTTACGGACCAAACAACTCCTCGATTAATCGAGAGAAAAATCGAAAGATCAATCGATTATGAAAATTATCGTTAGTTGCAGCCCTATCACGAACAGGGGATAGATTCTAGAAATGGATCCACGTTTGTTTCCCTCATAGAGAAATCTCTCATCATCATTCATCACAAAGTCATTTCAGGACCCAGATTAACTCTCATTAAGGATCTAATTTGAGGATAACAGAGAAACGTCTGATTGGACAGGTTGTAATTTCCTCTGCAGGTGTTGAAATGACATGCAGAGTCCTCCAGGTGTTGGATCTTAATGTCAAGAGTCACTGGTGTTTCACCTTCAATCCAAGACTTTTATCAACCTGGTACCAAATTTTAATCAGACGCCTCATTATACGGTGATCTGTCCTCTTAAATCACTTAATAAAGATAAATTAGGCAGATGTGTTTCTGGGTTATAAAACAGCTGATCCGTCCAGATTCAGCTTCTCATCGGTGTGAAATTCTCGTAAATCCAACGAAAACATTCCAGCACGCCGGTGCAATAAAAAACTGGCAGATTAAGATCTACTTTATTTCTACGGCACATTTTAAAAACAGCGAGGTTACCAAAGTGCCACAACACACACACAAAAATAAATAAATAAATAAAATTCAAATGTTAAGATAAATATATGTAAAAAAAGAATAAAAAAACAAAACAAAACAGGAAAATAAGAAGAACTGAAAAATATATAAAACACAGAGACCACACAACTCTCATGCTGGGTTAAAAGCCAAAGAATAAAAATGTGTTTTAAGACGAGATTTCAAAGTGTCTAAAGTTTTAAGGAACAAAGAAAACCAAACATGATGAAAACAGTGGGGTGCAGAAAAGAAAAAAAAAGAAGAAGAAGCTAAAGAGATTTAATTAAATCTTGTCCAGACTCTGAGGAACAATTTGCAAAGACAGCAAAAAGCAAAAATACTTCATAGAGATTTAAAAGTGAACTTTAAAACCTCCTGAACACTCTTTATGTGTTTTTCCAGTCCCTGAAAAATCAGAGCGTTTGAACTCTGGTCCCCAGGTTTCCCCCCTGTGTGTGTGAGTGTGTGTCACAGTATAACTCAGGTGTCAGGGTTGTGGGTGGTTGCAGGGGTCAGTGTGTGTCTCTTAGCTGGAGTCGAGAGCCGAGTGTGTGATGGGGGTCATCCTGTGGCCATGTGAACAGGAAGGTGCGGGTTCAGTGTGAAGGGCTGAACCTCTGAGCTGTTTATCAGATCGCTAATGAAGCAGAGCGATCCTGAGGGAGAGACGGAGGAGGGAACGAGGGGGAGAAAGGGGGTAAACGGAGGAGGGAGGGAGGCTGAAATGCAGGAACATTCGCAGGAGAGCCTCAGATTTATCCCTGAGTGGTCTCCCCGAGCTTTATTCCCATTACCCCGAGCTGAAAAATACACAACGCATTATTTATCACGTTTCCTGGTTTGGAAGCAGCAGAGGCCGCATCACTCAGCTCCTGCCGTAAACATTTTCTCTGGCTGCGAGAGAAGCCGAGCCACGCTCCCAAATCCCATCATCACGGCCATCCAGTTTACTGCAGGCCTCACATTCATCAGCGAGGTCTGCGGGACAAAGGAAAGCTTCATTACAAGTTCAAATAATCAGCCAGTCAGGGGATCAAAACAGCATCACAGAGGAGACGTCGGTGTTTGAAGGTTCTTCGTTTCCAGTGATAAATAATCCAGGAGGGAGAGTATTTAAAACGGCAGAATGTGAATCACCTTTGATGGATTCTCAGGCCACATTTCTGCTCTGTGTTATTTATTCTGCGGTAAATATTATAATGTAATACATCAAAATGTGACTTTTCAACTCAGTCGTTTGATCAAGGAAATGAATAAATGATTCAATTCCTCCAAAATGCCAAAATTAACCAAAACGAAACAGCAGAAGAAGAAATGTGATGCAGTACTTTCCAAAGTGCAAAGACTTCTGTTGAAGAATCTTGTAAATATTTGGACGTGTAGCAAAAGCTGCATCCTCCACTGAAAGACAAACGAGTTTGGTACCGTGTTCGATCCTCCTCACCCCAACAGGCGCAAAATACAGGAAACATTAGTAAACCCAGACTCCGATGTGTCTCCAGCAGTGGAAAGCTGCTCCGTTTGGTTTGTTACGCTCTCTCATACACCTCCAGAGCTATTATTGGCTCGTGTCGCCGTGCGAGAATCTGGTGTGTTCATCAGGGGCCGCGGGGTGAGAGGTCAGGCTCAGGGGAGCCATCAGCGCTGAGCTGTCAGGTGACCCAGAACGATCCTGAGATAGGACGGCCTCGCCTCCCAGAGGAGGAGCATTCCATCACGGCTGGAGAGTGTGTTTCGTGTGTGTGTGTGTGTGTGTCAGAGGGGGCATATGCTTATCCAATACCACAACTGGGACCCACAGACTGTTGGTGCACAGAAGTGGCACAACAATGAGCATCTTTTTGGACAAACATCAGTTTCTAAATTGGTTTCACACTCAGTGTAATGCAAACTAAGACGTGTACTTTTATCTTTGTTCCCTTTTTTGTGACATCAAACAGCAAATGATGCCACCAGGCCATAAAAACCTGCAGATAACCCTCCTCTGACTCTCCATTCAGGCCGAGTCAGGTCAGATTTCTCCACGTTAACAACACCTTCATGAAAAAATATCACAAAAACGAATCCTCAGATTTGCATACATTCAATCACTCATAACCCTCATAGCTGTTGTTCACACACATTTCTTCTAGCAAACAGATTTGAGCTTGAATATCATTTATTCTACCATAAATCTGTCGTTTACTTTTTAATCTTGTTCCTTAATTTAAACAAACGACGTTATTTCTGTCTCATCCTTTTTTTTTACTGAGGTGTAACAGACTTCTGGAGCTTCTGCTGGGACCTCTTTAGCGGTTTCATGTGTGTGTGTCTGAGAAAAAGACACACACACACACACACACACACATGAGTAATTATGCAGAGAGAACACAGAATCTGCTAAATGAGTAAAGGGGAAAAGCCAGAGTCTGCTCCATCCAGCTGTATCACATAAAACATCCTGATGTGACGGGATGGAAGACGTACAGAAAAAACACACTTTGTTCAAAACTCGTCTAAGTAGAGCGCGTAAACAGAGCTGATGGGCTCCTCAGAGAGAGAGAGAGAGAGAGAGAAGGAGAGAGTGTTTAAGTCACCTGAGTATAGACAGAAGAAATCAGCTCTGTAACGCAACCTGTCTAAAAATAGAACAGGCTTGAACTTTAACTGGACAGAAATGAAACTTTTAAACATGATGATTTTATTTTGAAAAGAAATTCTGAGAGGAACACCTTCCTCCATGAGGTTTTGTCTGTGCATCTTTGTTTATAAATCAGCTGTTTAAAATACGAGTAAAATGAATTGTAAAGTGCACAAAAAGGTGTCATCATTAAGAACTTTTCTTGTTTTCAAACGTGCCCTGAAATGATTTCAGTGATGGACTTTTGGTTAAGATACGAGCGGATACAGCAAATGCTGGATGTTAAAATGCTGAGCCCTAACCCTAACCGCAACAGTCCTCTTTGTTACCTAAGAACATCTTATGATGTGATGGAAATTCAACGTAAACAAGCGGGTTTCCCTCTTTTCCTTATGACATCATAAGCTGTGTGGTTTCCATGGTGACGGATAATTTTTTTGGAAAACGCTGCATATTTTTAAAAATACGAGAGTCGAAAATGTAAAACATACACACACGATTCTCCTGAACGTGCTGAACATTTTACAATTCGATCGGTGAAAATCAGTGAGAATTTGTTGGAGGATGAGCAAACAGAAAAATAATACCAAAGTCATATTGGTAATAAAGATAAGAGTAATAAGAAATAAGAGATGTTAAACTTCATCGTCCCCCCAGGGGGAAATTTGTCATGGATATAAGTGCAGTGCTGCTCACAAACAACACTTTCATCATACAAACAATCACGTCTGTTGTCAAATAGATAAAAAAAAAAACAAACAAACACTGTCACTGTGGCATGCCAATGACAACAAAACAAAATGAATGGAGATGCTGATTCATAATAAATGAAATGTAAACAATCCAGTTGTAATAAATGTTAATTAATCAGGTGATGAAGCAGCTTTATGTTGCACCAAATTAGAACAATAGTGATCACATGACACTCAGATTCTCAACCCAGACAATAACAGCCACTTATCATTATCATGACAGTTATTAGTGATTGCTTTGACAGCTTTAATGATAGCTTAGACTGACTAAGTCATATGGTGGTAATTACTGCAGCATTAAAGCTGCTCTGCAGCGACAGGCTGCCGCAACAATGACTGACCTGTGTGACAAGAGAGCGCGCAAAAACTCTGCATGACGGTTTACTCTACGGCCAGATGAGAGGATTTGACGTTCCTGTGCAGTCTCAGCTGAAAGCAGCATCACTAGATGTTGGACTGAGCCTGAGCCAGCTGGAACGATGAGCTGAAAGCCTGATCTTAAAGTAGAGAGGGTGTATCTGTAAGGGCAGATGTGTCCGTCTGTCCGTCCTTCTCGTCCCCTGATCAGGCTGGATGTGCCAGACGTCAGCAGCTCTGACCTCTTGGCTCCGGTTCATCATAAATGTTATGACACCACACACACACACACACGCCCTCACTCCCTGTTTCATATAGAGCTGGATCCGTTATCAGAATATCAGCCTTCCCCGGGGTCTGTAGGATGAAAATAAAACTTCTTGCAGCGTGTGGTTGGAAATAGTGTTCAAGCATGACGATCCTGTGCAAATCTGTGAGCGTATATTTCTGGACACGTGTCGCTTTTGCATGTGTCGGCAGCAAAGTGGACTTTTGGGAGTTCTTCGTCCTCCTTTCCCACGGTATTTGTCCCATGAGCCCCCCGCAGTGACGTCAGGACAGAGGTACAGGCAAATGCCCCCGCTCAGAGGTCGCAGGTTCACTTCCTGTCTGTCAGGAGCGAGCTTGGCAGCGTTCAGAGCAGAAAGCTGAAGCGTCACTCGATCACTCCGTGGTTTAACCTCCCCGTCTGTCTCTCTTTGTGTCTCTCAGGCCATGTGGCTGATGCTGCAGACGGAGGAGCCGGAGGATTTCGTCATCGCCACAGGGGAGGTGCACAGCGTGAGGGAGTTTGTGGAGAAGGCCTTCAAATATGTCGGGAAGACTATTGTGTGAGTGCACACACACACACACACACACACACACACACACACATGCTGCACACGGGCTTTTTAAAGCACATATGTGAGGATAATACTTCAGTGACCTCCAGCATCCATCTCTCCTGACGTCTGCACCAACAGGTCCCGTTCACACCTGGTATTAAAATGCAAACTGAGCTGATCCTATCACATGTGGACAGCGTCAAACACTCTGACATTAAAACACTGCGTCAGGGATCATGCAAATCAACACGCACAGCTTTTCATTGTGAAAACTGCAGATTGATGAAGGGCTTTGATGCAAACTTACATCAAAAGAGAGAGAGCGAGAGAGAGAGAGAGAGAGAGAGAGAGAGAGGTCGTGTTTACGAGGAAGAGGAAGCATTTAAAGAGGGACTGAAATATAAACATGATGAAGACTTTTCCCCCCGATGGTGATGTGGCACACTAAAGATGAATTCTTTCAGCAGAATATATTCTAATACCTTATGGGCCATATGATTAATAACAATAAATATAATGAGGTAATATTAATAATTGTATTTTTGCAGCCTCTTCAAAATAGTTGTTTAGAAAACAACGTTAGCTATCGCAGCGTTAGCTATCGCAGCGTTAGCTATCGCAGCGTTAGCTATCGCAGTGTTAGCTATCGTAGCATTAGTTATAGCAGCATTAGCTATAGCAGCGTTAGCTAAAGCAGCGTTAGCTATTGCAGCGTTAGCTATAGCAGCATTAGTTTGGCAGCATTAGTTATAGCAGCGTTAACTATAGCAGCGTAAGCTATAGCAGCGTTAGCTATCGCAGCATTAGTTATAGCAGCGTTAGCTATCGCAGCGTTAGCTATCACAGCGTTAGCTATAGCAGCGTTAGATATCGCAGCATTACCAATAGCAGCGTTAGCTATAGCAGGGTTAGCTATTGCAGCATTAGTTATAGCAGTGTTAGCTATCGCAGCATTAGTTATAGCAGCATTAGCTATCGCAGCGTTAGCTATCGCATCGTCAGCTATAGCAGCGTTAGCTATCGCAGCGTTAGCTATCGCAGCATTAGCGATAGCAGCGTTAGCAATAGCAGCGTTAGCTATAGCAGCGTTAGCTATCGCAGTGTTGGATATAGCAGCGTTAGCTATAGCAGCATTAGCTATAGCAGTGTTAGTTATAGCAGCGTTAGCTATAGCAGCGTTAGCTACAGCAGCGTTAGCAAGAGCGACTTCAGATAGTGATTTAAACTTTAACAAGGTCATAAGCACTTCTTTTTATCATCTTAGGAACATTGCAAAAGTAGGAACTTTTTTATTCCAGAGTGATGCTGAAATTTTAACTCCTCTTTTTATCACCAACCGTATTGATTGTTGTAACTCCCTTTTTAACATGTATAAATAAAAATGAGCTCATCACCCCTCGTCTTCAAACTCTGCTCTGGCTCCATTTTTCTTTTAGAACTGAGTTTAAAGTTTGTTTGCTTGTATTTAAAGCTCTACACGGCCTCGCTCCTCCATACGTCGCAGACCTTATTTCATTTTGCATTCCACCTCGATCATTACGGTCCTTGAATGCTTCTCTTTTAAATGTTCCTGGTGTCTCCAGAGAGCTTTCTGCTTTTATGCCCCCAAACTGTGGAACTGTCTTCCTCTGGACACTCCACCCCCCTCCTCTGACTCACCTTTCATTCACCCCCCACCCCCACCCCACCCTGCTAAAGGTGTGTGAGACAGTTCGCCAGTGACATGCAGGTGACATGTTTTGTCTGCCCGAGACGTTAAAGAAACAAAACTTCACAGGAAATAATCAAAGAGTCTCAGGACTGAGCCTTCATGCAGCTCCCGCTAAGGTTTGTGTCTTTGCAGGTGGGAAGGGAAGGACGAGCAGGAGGTCGGGCGGTGCCAGGAGACCGGGGTGGTGCACGTGACCGTCGACCCAAAGTACTTCCGTCCTACTGAAGTGGTAAGTCTGGTTTTCATTTTGGCGTTTCTGTCCTCGATGAACTCACACTTTGATTATTATGATGATCTTCTTGCACATTATGAGGTTTGATTCTGACATTTCTTGAAAGCAGTTTTTGTCAGCGTCAGGGGACCAGATGCTAACAATCGTTGGTGGAGAATGCACGCCATATTTAGAGTGCACCTTTCCTGCTTGAGTAACCTGCAATCCATGGAGTGGAGTATAATTCATGATGCTCATGTTTCCTGTCCCATTTACCTGACCTTAGCATGAATGTAGCGTGTTTTCTCTGCATGTATCTGATCGTCGGTCATTGTGTCTGGGTCCACACACTTATCAGCCATATGGGGTCCAGCTGACAGCCTCAGACTGCTTATTGTGTGCTTTTAAACGGCTGGAAACGAGCCAGCCGGCCTCTTTAAGACGAACTGCATCCTGCCTTTTGGTACCCAGTGGTTGCTCGTATCCAAACAAACTTAAAGTGAAGGTTTGATGAACTGACTCGGCAGTTTGAGGAGCTTTTGTGTGAGTTACCCCCCCCCCCCCTCTCTGAAGGTGTGAAGTGTCTCTGATATTCAGGAGGTCTCTCTCTCATCACTGTGGCCTCGGTTTACTGTGGCAGCTCCCCGAAGAGGGTGTAGAGTTACCCAGGGGTGCTGTAGCCGAGATTAGCCGTCAGGTTCTCAGTTTAAAGCCAGGAGCGTCCCTCTGTTGAGCTTTGGCCCTGGCGAGATTAGAGCTGAGATCCAGATGAGTGATGGCGGAGGATTAGTGAGGAGGCCGTGCTGACGGACCGCTGAGCCGATGGACGCGGCGCTCACACCTGGGCCTGTGTTCTTTCACGCCTCGCACCCTGAAAAATACCACCAGCGAGTTTTTTCTGAGACTGAAGGTGAAAAATCCAGTTTTTATGTCTGGGAACGTTTAGAGGAGCTCGGTTCAGGTCGATCTCTCTGGTCTGTCTCTGGATTTCTGTGGCGCGGCTTAAAGAGACTGAAGACGGTTTAACCTTTGACCCCTTCAGACAGGAAGAGGCTGACACCAGGCTCACAGCTCAGCACTGGGGGCTCTCCTGAAGTGGAAATACCTGTCATCGAGTGTGTGTGTGTGTGTGTGAGTGTGTGTGCATTGCATATCCAGCTGACTCAGACTCTTGCTCTGTTGGATTTGCTGTTTTGGTGCAAGAAAGCTTCAAGCTGGGGTTAATGTGTGTGTGTGTGTGTGTGTTGGGGTGTGTGTTGGAGGATTGAGTCCTCAGGCTGTGTGCTAATATATATGTAATTCATCATTATCCCTGTCAGTGTGTGTGTCTGACATGAACTCATTTATCTCTCCAGCCCCTTGGGACAGAAGTTAGCAGCCAGTGAGGGGGGTCAGTACACAGGTGTGCCTCACGTGTGTGTGTGTGTGTTTGGTCTTGTCTGTAACTGTTTGGCACACAAAGCCCCGAGGCTGCAGAGGTGACGTGGAGTTACTCTGTGGACACCGGAAGAGTTAACTGTGGGGTTGAAAAGAAGAATATCAGACTGAAGAACAGAATGTAAGAGAGAGAGAGAGAGAGAGAGAGGCGTGTGGTTTGAAGCTGTCGGGGATGTTTCGACAGAAAACTGCTCCGACTGTCATGGCTGCTGATGGCTTCCATTGTGTGTGCTGTGCGGAGCTGTCAGTCACAGGCTGAGGTTTGGCTCAGGTGAGCATGCAGCCTCTGCAGAGGTGTGTCAGGGTTTACTACGCCCTGTAAGAGTTACAGTTATTTCTAGTTTTAGATTCCAGAAAGTATCCAGGTCACAGATCTCTGAAGTGGTCGCTGTCTGGTTCTTACGGTTGTGTTTGGTGCACTTAACTGTCTTTTTTTATTCTAAATAATCATAATTTACAACATGAATGCTTTGCAAGGGTTAAGAGAAATTAAAGCTTAAGATTGAAACCTCAAATCAAGTGAAAGTTTCCTCTAGACGACAGGACTTCTTCTAGCATGAACTGTTCATAGAAATAATGCAGATTTAAGGCGGCTTTGAACTGAATATCAACCTTTTTTCTCTTTGTAAAGATTTATAGCTGCTGTGAGACCTCAGCTGCCTTCAGCTTCACCTTAAAACACCTTCTCCACTTAAATGTTCTTCACGAACTCTTCTAAGGTCGTGATGAGTCACTGATGGCTGAGAGTGAACACAGCTTTACGTTCACTTCATCAGATTTCTCCTTACAACACAGCTCATACCATCACCACTTCTTTTTCAACTTCAAGTAACCAAACGTCCTCGGTTTTCCTCGAGTCGGTGATGAAATTAACAGTCCTCCCCCCTCAAGAGTCCTTTAACACCAATGTTTAGAAAGCTGGGGGTTCCAACTTCATTGAAAACGTCCGAAAACTAAAGATTAATGATTGGGATTGGCAGAAACAACCCGAACGCACAATCCCGAAGATTTACAAAACCAAACTCTTTGTTTTTAACATAAATAAAACAAAATCTGAATCTCAGCAAAGCTGGAAACTGAAAACAAAGTGAGGTAACAACCAAGAATCTCAGTATCAAAGTATCAAAGAGACGCAGATTCTTACCCATGAGGTGAAAAACATTAAGGGCAGGGACCACAATCACAAAGGTGGAGAACACCAGGGCTAGTATGCACATCCAGTCATTACACAAACAGCACCGTTAGTCTTAAAGTCGGTGTAGAGCAGAAATAAATTTGTGTTATGAGTTTGTTGCACCACAGAAACGTGTCATCGCTCAGTATATAAAATTAGGTCTCAAACCTACAATGGAAGCTAGCGTTAGCAGCGTCATGGGACGGACCCAGCTCTACCTGTTTGAGCCATTTGAGTCAGATTTGATGTGTTTGTCCTTTCTCTCTCATTCATCATTTTCAGACGGTCTTGTGTTAGAAAAAAAAAAAAAAGCAAACTAACAATCACAGAAAATGGAAGTATCGAAGAATTGCAGTTTAAACTGAATCAGCGTCCCAAAAATCGACGGCTGTGGAGCAGTGTGAGCAGAGATACTGTTGTTGTTGTTTTTTTTAAAGGGCCTGATTGGTTGTTTTGGCCTCATTGTTAAGGCTGATATCACATATATTCATCTATTAATGCTGATTTTCTTTCGCCCTCCTGGAATGCTTTAATAAATCCTCCTCATGCTGTCGTTCATGCATGTTAAGGTGAATTATCTCATAATACCAAAGCACATTTATTCATAGATTAACTTTATCTGTTTCCATCTCTATTTTAATTTCATTATTATTATTAAATTATTTACGTTTACTCTTTTTTTGTTACTTTATCTTTTATTTTCAATTTATTAATTTATTTATGTTTTAAAATAAAAACATTATTCTTATTTCATTGATGTATCTATTAATCAAATAAAAAGAGTGTTGGAAAAAAAAAATAATACCAACGCACTAAAAGTCTTTAAAGGACTCTTGATGAAAATTTTGTACAGAATTGAAGAAAAATATCAAAAAGTTATTTCATGCTCTCATTTCCAGTAAAGAAGCCCTACACAAATGTGCACAATGAATAACATTTGTAATCCCCAGAAGATAATCCCACAACAAGAATTTACGTCACATGACAGATCCAACTTTTCAAACGACTCTTTAAAATTTAATCCTCTTTTTGTTTTCCTTCGGAACTTCCTACTCATCAGGTTTTTAAACTGTGCCAAAATATGTTTTTGCATAAGTTAGTATGTGCTGCGCTTTGCACCGGTGTGTATCAGTGTGCATGTACACACCTGTGTGTGTCCCTGCTAACGCAGCCTCGCTGTCATACTTCCAAGTTCATGTGTCGCTGCAGGGAAGAAACTGCTGCCAGGTGAGTGACGGCTCTGCGGTTTTTTGTCCAACCTCTCCTGCAGAGGAGAAGCGGTGATTAATGGAACGCTGTCTCTCAATCTGTCCTCGTGTCTCTCTGAGCCGTCAGTTTGCAGAGCTCTCTCGCTCTCGTTTCTCAGCTCTGAGGTTCTGTGTCTATTTGTGTCCTCAATGATGCAACGAGGAATGCGCTCCCAGGCCAGGTAAACCCCCTGAAAGAGGCAGACATTCATCCCCCACAACCAACTGGGCCTGCTGCAGAATCAGAAAAGGGTTTTAATATTTAGTCTCCTTTAGTGGAAAAAAAAAAAAAAGTTCTTAGTTTTCAGAAGCTCCTGAACATTTCGTGTTTTCTTTGTCGATAAAATCTCAAAGTCATCTGCGTATACTGACAGACTGCAAAGATTTCCATCTTCAAGCGAGCAGCACCTCTGCCTGAGATCCAAGATAGAGCTGTTTATTTTTATTACCTCTTATTCCATCAGGTAACCTGAGAGGGGAAGCTTTAAGTTGAAACGCTGTAAAAAATCAGAGTAGAAGTTCCCATCAGCTTTAAAAATGAAAGGCATGGGTCGACCAAAGTCGACATCGTGGTGTAATAAATGATTTCAAAGAGTAACCACTGGTACGGTTGTTGTTGTGTAATTTTAGTTGATTAATTACGCAACTAATGTGAAAATGACGCTGGCACGGCCTGAGTGACAGGCGCTCTGTGTTTTGATTGACGGGGAGGAATCAGCAGCTGAAGTTCCCATGAATCAAGAGCTCTGGATGTAAATGAAGCTCTGAGAGAGTCACGTACACACATCTCCTCCATGTTTGGTAACAAAAACACATGAATCATCAGCGTTTAGTTTGAAGATAAAGGCTGTGTCTCAGTTCAGGGTTCAGGATGAATTTTAAGGCTGATGATGTCACAGCGGTGCGTTGAATCTGGCCCATTTTTTGGGTGCAGCGAAGGACGGATTCGGTGGATCCTCCATAGCCCCACATATCCCAAGATTCATTGCATGTGAATGCTTAGGCCAAACTCCAGGAGGACTCCTGTTTCAGCCGGCTGTCAAGGACTTTTTTTTTTGTTTTACTGCGGAAAAATGAGCTGATTGGACTCTTCGTCTGTAATTTACAGAGGAAAAACACTTTTTCTTTCATTCTAAATATTCTTCTCATTACGGCAAAGTTCATCAATTAAGATACTCTGCAAAAGGGTTAGGATTAGGATTAGGATTAGTAGTTTTCAACTGAAACAATATATCCAATCATTTCAGTACTCTGAACAAAAAAAGCATTTAAAACTACAACAACATGCACTTTATACATTTTTTAAATCTAATATCCCCACTAACGCTTCTTCAAATGTCGAAATGTACATTTCGTTAAACTCTGTTTTATTAAATGTGATTTAAGGCCTGACGGATGTATCGGCCGGCTGTTTCCAGCCCTTTTTGATGCTTGTCTGGATTTTTTTTATACTTGAAAATTTCTCTGTTGTAAAGTTAAACAAATACTGAAGGACAAAATATTTTAAAAACAGTCAAAAGTTCTGCCTGTAGAAAGAGAAGTTTTTTTTTTCTTTATGTATTTTTAAAATCAATCGGCCGATCAATCAGTCATCAGATTTTTATTTTTATTTTTTTCTGCCAAATATCAGAATCGGCATCAGCCTCAAAAACTCCATATCGGACCCTAATGTGAATCTACATTGTGGTTTTATACTTAGTCACTAAAAATAAATGAAACTCCTTTTTGAAAAGCTGACTTTAGTAAGGAAGGAGGCACTGATAAATAAATTATAAAGGTGAAAATTGTTATGATTTGTGAGTCGAGAGCGACAAACATGAAACGCTCCGTGGATCAGACCATCTCAATCAGTTTGACCTCTGCGGTGTACGAAGGCCGGGCCGGGTCCTCCGAAGGCTGCAGCCCCCTGAGCGAGACGCAGCCGTAGGTTCATTCTTGTGCCGTGTAAACATCATCAAAATAATAGCTCGACAGACTCGGCTGCATGACTCAGGGTGTCGAGTGTTTTGTGTTCTGCGTTGAATAAACAGATTTGACTCCACGTCTATCAGGATGAGGTTTGTGGTTAGTGAAGAGAAAAGGCAGACGTGCTCCCGGTTATCTGGATTAAAACGCACCAAATGAAAGAGAACAGCAGCTGCAGCGCGCTCTGATGCAGCAGGCTCTGATTGGGAGCTGAATGTAGGTTGTGTTTGGGCAGATTTTGGTGGGGCACTTGCCCCGCCTGTTCTCTTCTGATTCAGACTGCAGGTAAGAATCAAAGTTTCCACTCCAGCCCCTAAAAATAGCCCTCCTTACACACCACACCTCTTCACCTGGCAGCTGCCTCTCTCTCTCTCTCTCTCTCTCTCTCTCTGAGTACGTGTGCATATGTGAAAGCCTGGATTTCAAGCTTCCTTCTCGCTCTGAATGTCTGTCATTCCATAAGTGAGGTGTGCATAACGAATTCAGCAGAAACACACTCGGCTGCATACTCTCATACGTCACGTGTCCTGTCGTCACTGGATGAGCGGCTCAGACAATAGCTGCACTGATCCACGCCAGTAACTCCAGCGGGTGTTGTGGTAACCTTTTATAACTGTTGGCAAGCAAAGTCAACCCACCTGTTGAGGTCATCACCGCCCCAAAGACACACCTGACTGACCTGGTTATTAAATAATGTTTTGCATTGTCGAGCTTTATTGAGCTGAGAGCTTGATTCCACCCTTGGATACGCTGACACAGTTAGATACCATCAGTGTCTGATGCTGAATGCATTCCTCGCGGCTTTGTGATGAAGTGTTGTGACCTGCCTCCACGATTTCAGTTAGTGATCTCACGGGTCTCACAGAGCGGCCTTTGATTCCTCCCACAGACGCAGCCTGAACCGAAAATACGGACGCAGGACCAAAACTGGCTTTCTAGAAAACAGGATTGCAATCAGGCTGTGGTTTTAAAAGCTCCACGGAGAGAGCCCCGGACATGCACACACAAACCACAATACCATGCAGTTAGCTCGTCTAGTTTTAGTTGCTTGTCATGATGTCTAATTAGGGTTGGAAAATCTGTGTTGCAAGAGATACACCAAAAAACGAGGAGTAATATGACATGCATCCTTTTTTTTTGTGCAGCGTGAACAACCAAAACATAGAAGCAGGCTCTTAAAACTGCATCATCAACATCAGGAAAGCAGAAGCATTTTGGTTTTTCAGTGTTGCTCTTGGAGATTCACAGTTTCAGGCTGATTTAATGTCTTCATCACCTCAGGATAAAACATCATTCAAGCTCTCGATACTGTGACCTAACCCTTTACCACCCGAGTATCATACAGGTCACCTGAACTTTGTTAATATGTGCTTCAAAGTTGAATTTTCAGTTGAATTTTTTCACTTGCCCAAGTAGTTGAAGAGTTACGGTAATGAGAACAGCCTGTATCAGTTATTGCCTGTGGTTTGAAAAGTTGTTGCACGTGGATTCCTATGCAGTACCGTTGTACCCCGGTCTTCGCTTTAAAGCTTGTCTTTTGATTTTCTCGCTAGCACAGGTGATAGAAGAGTTACGGTAATTTAAAGAGCAGTTGAACACTGGGATTCTTAAAGAGTTAAAATAAGAAATAATAAAGGAGGAGGGGGGGGGGGCATTTCTTTGCAGCAAATGCTGGATGTTGAAATGCTATACTGAGCCCTAACCCTAATCGCACCAGTCCTGTTTATAACCTTAGAACCCCTTATGACATCATCAGCTGTGAGGTCTTATGACATCATCAGCTGTGAGGTCTTATGACATCATCAGCTGTGTGGTCTTATGACATCATCAGCTGTGAGGTCTTATGACATCATCAGCTGTGTGGTCTTATGACATCATCAGCTGTGTGGTTTCGGAATCACACATGCACAGTTCTTCTGAACATGCTGAACATTTCACGATTTGAACGGTGAGAATCAGTGAAAACTTGTTGGAGGAGTAACGAGCCAAAAAGGTACAGAAGAATAAGTAAGGTTTGGGTTAGGTCAGGTTAACTCTAACCCTTGATTATTACTCGCCGGCCGATATTTCCTACATGCCAACATGACACCAGTCAGTGTCAAAGGCTCTTTGAGGACTTTATAAGTGATCTTGAAATAGTCTGAGTTTTATACGTCTGCCTGTTCATGAGATTATCAGCGTATCCATGGACGACCAAACCAATCCGTTTACGACACAAATTCCAAATTCCAAATGGCAAAACTACAAAGTTTGCTCGTTGTCGCATTTCAAACAACAGTTTTACGTGGCTACAAAATAAATACATTCCCTTGTTGCTTTGCATCCTGGAAAAAAATGGTCTGAAAACTAAAGTTAAAGAGAAGATCTGCTTTCAAAGCAATTAAGAGTCACATCTTTACGACAGTGGGCGATGGTGCTCATGGGAAACGTAGTCTTTATACCAAAACCCCACTTGGTCCTCACAGCTTCTTTAAACAACTACAACATATCTTTTGGCAGAGACTGTTCTTTGTCAGATTGTTCCTGACACTGATACTAAAAAACCACCTTAAAAAACTTCCTTAAAGACTCGTTTGTAGTTTTTTTACAGCCTTTGCTGAAAGACGTTACTCCTGCTTTTTAAAGACCATCACAGTATGAACAGGAGCCATCACTTCTCGGTCAGTTACCATCGGCACCAATGTTGTTTTTGTCCAACTTTTCACTATTTTAGGAGTTTCAGGCTTAATTTTCACTTTGAAAACACCCAAAATGCACTCTGGAAGGACTCAAGATTTCTCCCAATGGATTATTTTGGCCCTGATTTCCAGGACAAGCTCCAAACACTGGTAATCTGCCAATCAGGGTATTATCATTACACCTATTAACACGGCAACAGGAGACACGCCGGCTTAATTAAACGTGTCTGTTACATCAATATATAAATAACAGGTTTAGCTTGTATAACGGACGCATGTTGTTTGGATCCAGCCGCTAAGAGTCTTGTCTCAAAACTGTTATTTAGTTTAAGTAAGAGCTCAAAACAAAGCTGGAGGTTTCTGCTCTGACCCACCCCGACCTGAAGCTACATGAGGTTTAATCACTGCTAAATTCAACAGACTTCATAAAAGATGGAGCGAGGCTTCTTCAGGCGCTGGTGGGTCAGTTTGACGTGCACCCTGGCTGAAGCGTTCTGACACCTTTAGAGTCAGTTTGGTTTCTCTTATAGCAGCAGATATGAGCTGATGGTTCTCAGGCCTCGTTGGAGAAACAGAGTCGGTGTTGAGTTTCATACGACTCCATGCAGGCGGTCCAGACCTCATAAATCCACTCCCAGGATGCTTGTAGCGCTGTCTCCAAACACAGAACGAGTATTGCAGTTTCTGTCCTGACCCCGTCTTGAATCTTCAACGGTTACTGCTCTTACTTTCTGAACGCACACACATCTTATCCTCAGATACTCGGAGAGACAGTAGGATCCCTGCAGCAAGGCGTCACTGTCCGCTATGGAGCAAATTCTTCTCCTAACAATGAGAATAACAGGTACCAGTCCTCGTGTGTGTGTGTGTGTGTGTGTGTGCTGCTGACATAATGGCTCCTGGCAGGCAGTAACTCACACACTTCTGTCCTTCAGCCCCAGAGAGGATTTTAACAGTTGGCCTGTTTTGTTGTGTAATATCTGCTACTTAATGAAGCCTGAAATATGGGGGCTATTTCAGAGTTTCTCAGTATTTGGTTGGAGTTCTCTTTAAGCGTCTGGTTGAGATGTTTTAAATCACAAGAGGCTCTTGAACCCATCAGCTGTTTTATATTCTACTTCTTCCAGAGAGAATGACTTCTTTTTACAATGTGGGATGTGTTTTCCTGTCTGTTCCTCGGGGTTATTACAGACTTTGAACCGCTGAGTCATTATATAAGAAAAAGACGGGACAAAACTTTGCTCCTGAGAGTCGACATAGAGGAGCAAAGAAGAAGCAGCTTTTTTCATATTTAGCATCATTTCAAACTGCAGAAACCTTTGGTGAGGCCTTCAAGGATCAGACTCTGTCCCAACAGTTCAGTTGATACAACAAAGTAATGTGTTACAGTCTCTCTGGTGCAGAGTAACAACAGGGTGCAGACACTGAAACAGAAAGAGACACACTTTCATGACGGTTGGCAAGCGAAGTGGCTGAACTGGTGCTGTTTGGCACGTTGCTCAGCCCATTTATTCAAACCAGTTTCCAGCAGTGTGTGTTTTTTTATTCCTAAAGCCGGTCGCTTTTACGAGTGCGCTCAGAGTTTCATGATACATGTTTTAAATGTATTTACAGTGTGATACGATACATTCTGAATGTTTGAGTATGATTCAGTATGATGCCAAAGGATTTGATGAAATTCATGCAGGTTTACGATAAGATGTAAAAGATACCACACAGTGCCACGCAGCAGGATATTATGGGATACAGTCAACTGCAATAACATGCCTTACCATACGATGTGATACAGTACTATGCATTTCATTATGATATGATACAATGTGAATTCAATATGCCACCATTAAATACAACACAATTGTCAATACAATACGATAGGATACAATACTATCAGATATAAATGTTGAATCCACAGCTCTTAAAGGGGTAAAAAAGTAACATAAAACCAGAAATTAAGGCAGAAAAGAAGTTTTTACAAAGAATCTCTAGAAAACTTTGTTTACAAACAAAGAATCTCTAGAAAACTTTGTTTACAAACAAAGAATCTCTAGAAAACTTTGTTTACAAACAGGATCTCTAGAAAACTTTGTGTACAAAAAGAAACTCTAGAAAACTAAGTTTACGGACAAAGGATCTCTAGAAAACTAAGTTTACAGACAAAGGATCCCAAGAAAACTTTGTTTACAAAAAATCTCTAGAAAACTTAGTTTACAAATAAAGGATCTATAGAAAACTTTGTTTACAAACAAAGAATCTCTAGAAAACTTTGTTTACAAATAAAGAATCTCTAGAAAACTTTGTTTACAAAGGATCTTGAGAAAACTACGTGTACAGACAAAGGATGTCGAGAAAACTTTGTTTACCAAAAAATAATTCTAGAAAACTTTGTTTGCAAAAAGACTCTCGAGAAAAATTTGTTTACAAACAAAGGATCTCTAGAAAAACTGTTTACAAACAATAGGTTTTTTTTTTTTTTTTTTGAAAACTTTGTTTACAAACAAATGATCTCTAGAAAAACGTTTACAAAAAATAGTTTTGTTTTTGAAAACTTTGTTTACAAACAAAGGATCTCGAGAAAACTTTGTTTACAAAAAAAGAATCTCTGGAAAACTAAGTTTATAGACAGAGGCTCTTGAAAACTTTGTTTACAAACAAATGATTATAGAAAACTTTGTTTTCAAAAAGAATCTCGAGAAAATTTTGTTTACAAACAAAGAATCTCAAGAAAACCAAGTTTACGGACAAAGGATCTCTAGAAAACTTTGTTTACAAACAAAGGAAGGGGAGGCTTTATTTCAATCGTAAGACTCCGATCCATCAGTGAGCACCAGCGACCAGCCAAAACTGTGACCTGTGAAGTATGTGGAGTTAGCCTCCTAGATTGGGTTTCATTAAAGCTGTAGATTGAGGTGTTCTCCTGTATTTATCACTTATTATTCACTTTAATCCGGTCTTGGCCTCTCTGCTCAGTATGGAGCTATCTTTATGCTGCTTTATGTCTCTGGCAGCGCGTTGGTGTCAGTCAGAGGCCGGCGGGGGAAGCCAGGGGGCCGGTTAGGACTTCTGGCTCCTCTCTGAGGTGCTTCATCTCAGGGCCGAGGCAGCGAGACCTCCAGCTGAACCGCAGCCGGCTGGATTGAGGAGTGCTGAGGCAGCAAACAGCCGTTTGACAGGGTGGAGTCTCTAAACTGTACTGTACTGTAGGTCTTAAAACAAGAGGCTGAGAGCCAGACGCATGACTTTATTATCATACGAACATCATCCCAAAGCTCTGATTCACACGTCAGTGTCACTTCTTTCATTTTATTCCACACTTGCTTCTCAGCGGCGGTAGTTAGCACCAGCATCTGCGATCAATTTGTGGGATTTATGTGTCACAAATTAGTCTGTGTTTTAAAAGCAGCGTGTGTCCGTGTTTCACCCTGCCGTGCTGGGTGTTGGCGAACAGACTGCGCTCCAGGATTCCTCAGATTCCTCTTTCTAAAAGCCAGCGATAAGGGGAAGTGCGAGCTAAGGAGAGGCCTCAGCGCTCTGACAGCAGTTTGCAGCGTTGATGGATTGAGGTGAACGTTTGAACACCAGACAGACATAAAGAAGCAAAAGGCTTTTATGAGCAGCAAGATTTATCCGCTGAACAAGCTTTGTGGAGCTCCGCCTGGCTGAATTTATGACACTTGACACACGAGACGGTCTATCAGCGCATGAGTTTAGGATGTTTGGCAGAGGATCGTGGTACTTTTTACACAAAGGAAGCATGAAATATTAGCATTATTCTAAAAGGTTTCCGTATGAGAGGGAGGGATAGGGTGTCTGTTTCCAACACGGTTCCCTGTAAAGCTGTTCACTTTCCCCTTACCTGGACTTCAGCTGTCTGGAAACATCGCCGACGGCCAGGCTCGCTGCACGCTGCTGCTCTGGGTGGAAAATGAAGAGACGATAAAAGACGAGGCCGTGGAAGCAGTCGCACATATTTTTTTATTTGTGGTTAAAATTTGTCAGTAACCAAAACACCTTTTCAGCCAGTTTCCATTCATGGTAAGATGTGATGGAGCTCAGGTTTGTCCAAGAGCTCAGACGAAGTTTATTTACTGCGACTCAAACTGAGGATGAGAGTCATTATTAAGATACACGGAGAGGCTTTGTGATTTGTTAATGATCTGTTTTGGCCATTTTTTAGGGACTAGAGATGGAAACTTTGACATTTGGCTAACTAACATGTTTACAGTTTATTCATAAGCACTGGGTTTTTTAATTCAGTAGATAAATAAATAGAAACAGTGAAATCTGTTTTGGCAACCCCCAAAAAAATGAACAATCTGAATAGTTTTATAGACGCCTGAATATTTGTGCACAAAAACCTTTATAATTTTGCTCTCATTTACTTTATAAGCATAAAAATTGGCACAAATAATGTTCAGATGTCATGTTACAGTTTTTTAAAGATTTGGAGCCACTGCTGCATAACTATTACGAGAAAGGGCTTTTAATTTAATGGAATTTGATTTTTGAAGTGTTTCCTGCGTGCCAAACTTCATTTACACTCTTTTAAAGATACAACAAATGTTTCCTTTATTATAATATCTTCATTATTAAAACAGACCTTGTAGTTGAAGAGATATTCTCCATTGATTATGGGCATGTAATTTTAAGTAGGAACCCAAAAAGAGGCCACTTCTCAGCAAAACGTCCGAATGAAATATTTTTGGACGTTAATGAATATTCGTTCCATCATCAGCACTTTTTTTCCCCAAAAGATCTGATGCAAAACTAGGAAGTTTGTTCAAGTTTTTTTTCTTGTTTTAAATATATTTTTTTAGGCTTTTATGCCTTTAATCAGAGGACAGGACAGCAGGTAGAGAAGGAAACAGGATGAGATTAGAGAGTGACGTGCAGAGAAGAGGCCACAGGTTGGATTTCACTCGAGGGTTAACCTGATGTTGCTAAAACCCAAAGTTTGATTTGATTTGACTTGTAAAAAAACAATTATTTGGACTGTGTATCCACAAAAACAAAAAATAAAATATCACAGACACATTCAAAGTGTGTGTGTGTGTGTGTGTGTGTGTGTGTGTGTGATCAGAGCTGCCCTCACATTTCCATATGCTGTCCTATCTGATGATCCCAATCAGGTCCTCAGTTTCCTCTGACTGTTTACACCAGCTGTCGCTGTCTGCTCAACAAACGATTCTCACTTCAACTCCCTCTTTTCACTTCAATTCAGTGATTCTTTATAGATCATGAGCGGCTTTAAATCCGACCAACGCACAGAGACGAGCGAGAAATCTGTGAGAAAGGATCAGCTGTCAGTGTGAGTGACTTTAAGCTCTTCCCAGCTTGTGTCTGAATGATCGTCTGAGTGTAATTAAAAGGGATCATGTTCTTCAGGGAACTGCAGCCTGATTTAAAGCAGATCAGTGTTGAGTGACAGCTCAGTCACATGCATACATTAAGTCAAGGTGTGGTTTGTTTTTATATAGAAGCTGTGATTTAGAGTGATCTGCTGTCAGACGTGTGTACATCACACTAAGTGGATTCTTTGACTCGTATTCTTCTCCTGATCGTTTCAGAGGACAGCAATATAATATAAAATATAATATAAATTTTTAGTAACCTGATCCCAAGTGGCCCTAAAATGCAGATTTTTACCAGAGTGTAACAGAGACTCACCAACACAGTGACACAAAGAGGCCTCAGTGTGTTCAACATGTTCTCCTCCATGTCCTTTTCTTTATGCCAGCGGTCCCTGAGGTCAGAGGCCTGTCTGTCTGTCTGTCTGTCAGGGGGACTCCAAACCGGGTGTGTGGGAGAGGAGACGGAGAGTTTCCGACGGATACCACTCCCTCGCCACGCGTGAACTGATGTGAATTTAGGTGACAGGAGGCTTTAACCTCTGGGAAAGGATCCGTACGGGGAAAAACGCTGAAAAATGGGATTGACCCTCGACCCTTGGAGTCAGTAATGTGATCCTGGTATCTCTATTGTGGAGGCAGACGGGTGGGGGGGAGGTCAGCGGGGGAAAAGGGAAGGTAGCAGAAACGCTGAGCTGCTGATTAGGACTTCCTGTGGTCAGCCACAGCGCTGCAGCTATAGGAAACACACGTGTGCTTACATAGAGGTACATTTTACTCAAAAATACACTGATGGTGTATAAAAAAGGCAGAGGAAGGATAATAAGTCTCTTGTGAGGCAAGGCCAGACTCCAAAAAAGCTTCTACCAACAAACCGAACATTGTGAAATCTGAGAAAACAGCCAAACGTGCTGACGTGAAACTACCAGGTAACAGATCTGACTCAGGACAAGTGAATCACTGCTCAGAGAACTTTTAATACGATACAAATTTACAACCCGTAACTTGGCTCACTTGAGGAAAGATACACTTCCATTATTTAAGAGTAACTGATAAGATATGAATCACAGAGTTTCAAACGGCTCCTTTCATTTACACTCAGTCAGTGTTTGTGAACTGAGGACACTAATTGTTGAAGCTTTGGAGGTGGAATTCTTTACCATTCTTGATTGATGGACAACTTCAGTTGATCAACAGTCCGGGGTCTCTGTTGTTGTATTTTGTGCTTCATCATGCTCCATACATTTTCAATGGGAGACAGGTCTGGACTGCAGGCAGGCCAGTCTAGTACCTGCACTCTTTTACTACGAAGCCACACTGTTGTAACAGGTGCAGAATGTGTCTTGTCATTGTCTTGCTGAAATAAGCAGGGACGTCCCTGAAAAAGACGTGGCTTGGATGGCAGCATATGTTGCTACAAAACCTGTATGTACCTTTCAGCATTAACGGAGCCTTCACAGATGGTCAAGTTAGCCATGCCATGGGCACTAACACACCCCCATACCATCACAGATGCTGGCTTTGAGACTTTGACCTGAGAACAATCCAGATTGTCCTTTTCCTCTTTGGCCTGGAGGACACCACGTCCATGATTTACAAAAACAGTTTGAAATGTGGACTCGTCAGACCACAGCAGACTTTTCCACTTTGCGTCAGTCCATCTCAGATGAGCTCGGGTCCAGAGAAGCCGGCGGTGTTTCTGGGTGTTGTTGATATATGTCTTTGTCTTTGCATGGTAGAGTTTGAACTGTCACTTGTAGATGTAGTGATGAACTGTGTTAACTGACAATGGTTTTCTGAAGTCTTCCTGAGCCCACGTGGTAATATCCTTTACACAATGATGTTGGTTTTTAATGCAGTGCTGCCTGAGGGGTCAAAGGTCACGGGCATTCAGTGTTGGTTTTCAGCCTTGCTGCTTACGTGCAGAGATTTCTCCAGATTCTCTGAATCTTTTGATGATATTATGGACTGTAGATGATCAAATCCATCAATTCTTTGACATTAAGAAACATTGTTCTTAAACTGTTGGACTATTTGCTCACGCAGTTGTTCACAAAGTGGTGAACCTCGCCCCAAACTTTGTACTCGCTGCTCTCTCCTCATCGTCAGGCGTTCAGGCGAGTCATTTCATTAAATGTTCCATCAAAGTACGTCAAATCAGGAGAACACCCTGATGAAGATCGCTGCATCTCTATCAACATGTTCGCTCTTTAGTGGTTTGAGCTACATGGGAGTTTGTTTTCTCTTGACCTTTATCGTTTTGGCTCATTTAGATTTCAAGAAATATGAAAATAAGAGCGCGCTTATCAACGGGAGGCTGAAGCAGAGCCGAGCGTCAGCAGCAACAAACATGCAAAGTGACCCTGAGGTGTTACGTCAGCGTTTACCTGTGAGGATTTGAATAGTGGAGAGTTTCCGTCTTCCCCTGCTTGAACAGGGACACAAAATCCGCTTCACATCTTGTTCTGAAGTCACAAAAAGCCTCTAAATGAAAATCTAGAGACGAAAAATCAGCGATGCTCTTTAAAAACTCAATAACCTCTCACCAGCCCGAGCAGAGCGGTTGTGATTCTTGGGACCAGAAGCTCGACTCTGCAGTGATTTATTGTTTAATTGAGCCGACTCGTTAAAGTTAGCTGTAATTGAAGCCATTAAATGACTGGCTGTTGTCCAGAAGCGCTGCATTGCGTAACACTCAAGGTTTATCATGCGAGCTATCACACCAACACTCCACTACAGAGAGCAGCTCTTTAGACGGCGTCTTTGTGTTTCAGCTCAGACACACGCTGCGAGGAAGGCTTCTTACTCCGAACGGAGAAAGAGAAGGAGAGATTGTGGATTGTGTGTGTGAGTGTATGTGTCTGGCAGTTTGGTATTTCCTGAAGGAGTTTCCTCCTACCGTCAGAGCGGAACCACCCTGGGCCCCTCAGCAGTCCAACCCACAGACTGACCCGGTACTGCTCCCACAGAGAAACACAGAGGCATGAGAAGCAGTGTTGGATAAAGAGGTGTAGGAACAGAGAGGAGCGTTGATAGAAAGATGGTGACACACAGTGAAGAAGATTGTTATTAAGGCAGAAATGCACGATCTCGTCGGGCTAACGCTGAATCTACACTTCTGCTCAAGGCTGTCAGCAGCTCTCCAGAGTCTGAGAGTCTGGTTTGGTTCTGCATCCCCTGCTTTGAAACTACAGCTCATCAAACTGTGACGTCCAAAGATTGGCGAATACGCGTATCATTAGCACCATCAGTGATCGCAAAGGGACCTCGAGGTCCAGGATTCCTGTGCTATCAAACCGCCTTCCTCGATGCTGGGCCTGACGAGAGAAACCTGCCAGACGAGAAGGGGGGAGAGAGAGAGAGCTGACAGGGTGAGGGAGAGAATGGTGCGTTATGTCAGCCTGTGTCTTTGCCCCTTTGTCCCAGCTGGGCTTGATTACCCAGAGTTCTTTGCTCAGCTCCTTCAGGGAACGTGGATGTCAGAGTAACAAAGAAGACAAAGTTCTGAGCAGGTTTTGGACCTCGACTCCATGAGCTGCTCAGGGACAAATCATACCCAGATTTTCTACCAAATCTTTAAAATGTATCGTCTGAAATAAAGTCAGAAATCAGTTCTCAGGGTCTCTCTGAAGTTTTTAAATCTTTCTAAAAAAATATTGCTCCAATCACATTCGTATCCTAAGTCACATCTTGCAAATAAATTAGTTGTTTGTTCTCAAAGAGTCCGTAAGTTTAGGTGTTTTTGGACCAGAAGGTTCAGGAACTTTTAGTTCCAAGTGAATTGTTCCCAGGAACTTCAAGGTTCCTGTAGTTCATTGATTGTCTGTGTTTCCATCACAAACTGAAGACCAGGGTACATAATGGAAAACTAGAGACACCTAATGTTGAAATGCGAAGCCCTAACGCCTTATGACAGCATCAGCTGTGTGGTTTCCATGGTGATGGATCATTTCCATTCAATTTAACAGGCCGAGAAATTTTTGAAAGTGCTGTATTTTAAAAAGTATAAGGGTTAGAAATTTGAATCGTACACGTATGATTCTCCTGAACATGCTGAACATTTTACAGTTTGAATGGTGAAAATTGGTGAAAATTTGTTGGGAGGAGCAGCAAGCCAAAAAACGTAAAGAAGAATAATAAGTTTAATGACAAAGACGTCTTTTGAAGTCGACTGCCAAAACATGAAGCGTAAAGACAGCAGAGATCTACTGGGTTTAAAATCGAGCTGCTTTAGATCGTCATTAAATCCTTATCTGATGAGGAGGTTTTGATACACTTATGAAACTAAACACAGCTGTATTCAGAGGACTTCTTCTGTGTTTGAACAGCTGCTGTAAACTGGATATCCACTGACACGTTCAGCTGAAGGTCACCAGTTTACAGGGTCACGTTTTAAACTGGAACACCGGGAGCTGACAGAGACACATTCACACTATCAGGCTCAAAGAAGACCATTGATTAGGAGGTACTAAACCAAGTCCATCACAGCTGGGGGGTCAGCTGATTGTGAACGGAGGCGGAAATTAAAACCCCAATTAGAAAAGCTCAGCTTGCAGGCTCCACCTTCCAAAGTTCCTGGACATCTGGAACTTTCAGGGGTAAATTTATCACCCAAGAACCAAATTTAGACCCAAATCCCTTCGTTTTCCCTTAAGATTCCAGCAGCACACATATTCATATCCAAGTTTATATCACCCATCCAGAGAGCAGCCCCGATCATTGATGGACAACACACTCAGGGATGGAAACCTTGGCAGGGAATCTCCAAATCTCAGATGTTTGTCTAAATTGTGTTGTACATTGTAATTTTATCCTCGTGCGCTCGGCCGCTGACAACAGCGCGCCTGCCAACATCAGATTTTTGTGGCACAAAACAAACTGATTGCAAAACAGTTGAGTAATTTGATTTTATGGTTTGTTTTTGTTCTTTTTATTGCTGCGTCATCTCTGACTGAGTGATGCCAGTTAGCGAAGTGTCCATGTTTAGATGTGTGATAGGAGCTCTGAAGCTTTGGGTGATCTCATGAACTCAGTATTGATTTACTGTCAGCTGTTGCTCCTATCAGGTATGAAGCTGGATTAAAGTGTGCCAGAAGAGGAGACGGATCACATCCTTTAATGTCGCAAGGCAATAAAAAAAAAAACGTCAAACGCATAAAAACATGTCACACTGTGCACAAACATCCCTCCGTTGTCTCTTCTTGTCTGGACTTCGATCGCTCACAAAACATCCGAGCAGCTCAGAGTGGAGTCTTTGAGAATGACAGGAAAGGCAGGAAGGAAGGAAAGGAAAGGAGGAAAGTGAGCGAGGGATGGAGGTGTAGCTCAGAGCGAGTGGCTGAGATTTTAATGTGAGTTTCTGTGACTGTGTGTGTGTGTGTGTGTGTGTGTGTGTGTGTGTCCACGGAGCGGTGTGTTTATAAATCTGAGAGTCAGGCAGTGTGTGTCTTGCAGGGCCGGTGTTTCCTGCAGTGTAATCTGAGTCTCTGGTGGAATGTGTGAACCACATCCGACTCCACTCCACTCGAGCCCCCGACTCACTCAATATCCCACTGTAAACAACCCGGCTCTGCCAGGGTCTCTGGAACGGGACAGGTAGACTCACTTAAGCTCCAAAAATAACAGAATACAGGAAATGCTTCAAAATAAAAGCCCATCAGATTGAGCGGTCAGCGAAAGTCGGTCCTGGAGGAGGATATCGAGCTGTGACATTCCTTTACGGTCTTTTCTGCAACGCTACCTCCACCTCTGTGATTTCTCCTGACTGTGTGTGTGTGTGTGTGTGTGTGTGTGTCGGGTTGAGACTGAGGGGTTAATTGTAGTGTGACCTCTCTAATGTCTTTCCCTGGCTTGTTATCTTGATTGGGTAATTAATTCTAGGACTGCTCTCCTTGGTCACCCCAGTATTCACACACTCATACGTCTCTTTTTCACACACACACACTTTCGAACCCTCCTGAACTCAAGAGCCCCCACATTCTTGTAACCCTGAGGCTGCTCTCTCTCTCTCTCTCTCTCTCTTTCCTCTCTCCCAGTCTTGCTCAATTTATTCCTCTTTCTCTCTGTCATTCTCTAAATTGGCTCGTCTGTCTCATTGCGCTCTCTCTCCCTCTCTCCCTCTCCCTCTCCCTCTCTCCTCCTCCTTCTCTGCTTTACTCAACCTGATTCATGTCAGTCCTTGTAAAACCAAAACAAATCAAATAATCCGAGTTAAGTTTATGACTCCAGATTTAACCAGTGTCAGATGAATGCGTCGGTAATTTGAAAAATAAACTCTAATTGTTGATGTAACTCAGTACGATGAAGGAAGCCGATTTTATTCTTGTAAATCTATGAATTTATTCTCGTAAATTTATTTATTTATTTTTTTTTACACATGGCTCTAATCCTCGGTCATAAATCGGTGACATTACCCGCAGTGAAACCAGAAAATCAGGCTGTAAACTTTTATGATTGCGTCCAAAAGAAGACAGATGTCAGGCTTGTTTTCACTCCTAAGAAAGTGAAGATATTTGACCTCATTTTTTTTCTTTTAATATCTTTGAAATAAGACGTGTCTCTCGACTTGACAGTTGAATGCAGCTCAAATCAAGTATAAAAAGACATTTTTACTGGAAATAAGACAGAAATTCTTACTTAGATTTCATTTTTGTCTGTTCCAAAGCTCTGGTATCAAAATCACAAACATTCTTAGTTTGGTTGTATTTGTTTAGAACACCAGTAATTATACGATACAACAAGCTTGTGAGAGACGGAGCAGATTCCAACATGATGCAGGGTAATAAATCAATCCTCGCTGCGATTCAGACCTCATGTCTCAATCACACATCACTGGAGGCCTAACCACAGGTGAAATGTTGAAATCTGTCATGTTGGGAACTCGACACCACAAATTCTCCACTCGCTGCATCAGGAACAGGATTCAGAGTTTGGAAGAAGATGAATGAGGTGAAAATGTTTTCTCTCCAGAGCAGGTTTGATGCTCGCTTGGTTATCCGTCAGAGTCAGTTTTGACACTTCATGTAGCCGAGCTAGCTTCTCTTGCTAATTCTCAACAGTGTTTGATGACAGGATGCACAGTTATGCAGACGATGTGTTTTTCTCAACATGCTTATCAATTCAACAACCGAGCTACTTTTAACTGTACGCCTTATTACAAGAACATTAACAGACTCATGTTGCGTTATTTAATGAGATTCATTCGGCTTCGGCTCAGTGGCTCTCCCATCATGCACCTGAAGAGACGCTCCAGGACTTTAATGCTGCATGAACTGTGAGATGAGACTCCAGATAACAGTTTCTTCACATGCACAAGATAATAAAGAGCGATCTTGTTGTTGAGGGAAAAAGCTCAGAAGAGAAGCGTTTGTGACGCAGATTGGACTGTTGGTGGGAGTGTCCTTCCAAGTTGGTTACCATTCAGATCTGAGGTTTGTTTAAAAACAGGAATCAAATTATAATAACTGTCAAATAGATGAATTTGGAAGTCTAATATTTACCTGTGGAATTAAGTGATTGAGAGCTAAAATGGAAACACTCAAGTACGTTACAAAGACCCTGAAAGATGAACCAGCGCCCAGAACTTTCTTAAAAAGTTGAGTTATTCTGCAGCGCTGCTCTCTCTCCCCTCCTCTCTCTCTCTCAAACTCTGGATTTTGGAGCGACCACTTCCTCTGAGCAACAGACAGCTCTCTGTTTTTTCCCCCCCGGCTTTATCACTCTATCACCAGCCAGCAGACGCAGAAAAAGAGAGAGTCAGTGTGAGAGTGTGAGCGAGCGGGCGGGCGGGAGAAGGAGTGACTTCTCACTCTCTCTCTCTCCTGAGCGCTCACACTCTCCAAAGGTTTCGCTCTCCCTGTTTGGGCACGATGAGAGCGGCAGATTTTAGGAGCTGATAAGACGAGGAATGCTGCTGAGAGAGGAAACGCCGTTCAGGAGGAGATGTGGCCCTCCTCCTTCCTATATATCATCCAACCCCCCCAAAAAAACACGAGCACTCGTCTTTTCCTCCCCGTCTGTCTCCTTTCACGTCGGTGTTGGAGAATACAGAGGAAGGAGGAAGAAAGCAGGGATTTAGGTTTAGTGACCCAGGACCGCTGGGCATGCTCAGTCAGGCCTCTCTCTCTTTCTGTCTTTACTTTGGGAAACCATGACGACGTAAAGTCAGGAGTGTTCAGAAACACTGCTGCAAAGCTTGTTTTTAGTACGTTAAAGCAAAATTTTGCATCCTTAGAGGCCGATTTGACAAATATGGAACCAAACTTACATTTTTCATCGCTCTCCTTCATCCAAACTGCGTCTACATTAATTTCACGTCACTGCAAACAGATTTAAAGCTCTGCACATAGGAAGAAAGAGGTTTCGTCAGTGTGTGATGGCATGTTCGGAGAGCAGCTGAGGCAAAAAAGAGAGGCAGAGAGTTAAATATAGTCGTTTTAGGGAGCTGAAGGCTGCAGATTTTGTGTAGAAGCACCTCGTCTAACCCTGACATGACCGAGCGCTCAGCCAAAGCCGGAATTAGATCACATTCATCAAATCTATGTAGCTGTATGTTTGTGCACGCGGTCCTTCAGCCATAACTCTTCTCTCTCTCTCTCTCTCTCTCTCTCTCTCTCTCTCTCTCTCTCTCTCTCTCTCATATCAAACTTTTCTGTCACTGTTCTGAGAAACAGCTCCTTAAATGCAGTTTGTTTTATGAACACTTCAGTTTATATTTGTGACGGGACTCGCCTGCAGGGCTCAGCTCACGTTTCCGTTGGGTTGAATCTCGGACTGAATCTCTGACAAATCCTCGTTTCCATCTTCCACCGGGCTCAGGGCGCCACAGACTGCCGCGTTTCTAGTGAGCGACGCAGAAATAAAGTCCCGTCTCTTCACCTGCACCAAGCTAACCCGAGCACAAAGCTAACTCTGTCAGTCTTCCTGTTGGGGACAGAGTGGACTCCATGTCCTGTTAAGGTGGTATTTCTGCATCCAGCGCAAACACAACATTTAACCATCTCAACGAACGGACAAATTAAATAGTACACTGAAGAAACACAATAAACACGACCTGAAACGCCCGCTCTGACTCTCTACCACCTGTCATACACACAGTCAGAGAACGAGAATCCCCTTTGCTCCGTCATACGACGCCATGTTGGGAAAAAAGAGCGTTTTAAACAGTTATACTAAAAACAGACACTCCTTTATCTGGTATCTGTCTGGTTGGTGATGTGATGGTTTTGGCTCAGCGTGCTCTGTCTGTTGATTTACTATATCTCTAAATAAAAAATCATAGTCACGTTTAGTTTGACTGAAATCCCGATTATTAACCTTGATTATTCATCGATTTCAAAACTTGAGTATTTATTGAACCACAACTTAAACGAACAATAAAAAAATTAGTAAGTATTAAAATAATGATAAAAAAAAAAAGTTTTTAATCTTTTTTCTTCTATTATATTTTTTATGATCTTGAGAAACCAAAATCAAAATGATGATCAATATTCCACTAACTGTCCGGCCCTGCTGCTATGATGAATGTTCGGACCCAGATTTTCTCCAAGACCGAGAAATAATTCATCAAACCCTGAGCACCTCTGGGTGCTTCACACAGATTATAAAACAGTTAGGATCAGATGTTCCTCTCTCTCTTTCTCTCTCTCTCTCTCTCTCTCTCTCTCTCTCTCTCTCTCTCTCTCTCTGTGTTCTGTTCGTCTCCTTCAACATTTAACAAACGTAAACAGACTGATCACTGATTCACTTTCTACCAGTGAGGACTGAGCTGCAGACTTTCAGTGCACAGTCACCTGAGCCCCGTGCACTTTCCCCCCCTCTCTCTCTTTTCTCCCCTCCATCTCTCTCTCCCTCACTCGCTCGCTCGTTCGCTCAGTCTGCAGCTTTCTGCTGACTCCAGGAATTATGATCTGTTTCCCGTCCGCAGGAATAATAGAGTACAGGAGGAGGAGAGGGTGGTGGAGGGCCGGCGTGGTGGAACAGCAGTGAGGAGTCCAGCTCCACTGTGGTTACTCTCTGCAAATGCGTTTAGATCCAGATGTGAGAATGTGCGATATTTTCCTCTTCATTTCCATAAACTTCACACATTAAATGATTATCCTTGGACGAGGACACACACACACACACACACACACACACACACACACACACAGAAACAGAAATCTAAGCCTGATTACCGGTTGTAAATCAGCGCCCTCCTCCAGATATCTGCGCGGTAAACGAGCAGGCGGTGTGCGGTGGGATCTCTCTCCTTCAGGCACTTAACACTATCGGCAGTTAGATCCAGCAGCTCGAGTGTGTTTGGAGTGTGTGTGGAGTGTGTCCTTAGCCGCGTAAATATTTATCACTCAGCTCCCCGAGGAATTTTAATGAGCACTGATGGAGAGCAATCAACAGGAGAGAGAGGGAGAGAGAGAGAGAGAGAGAGAGAGAGAGAGAGAGACAGTTTCTACTGTTTCCTGCAGATTCACACTTTTCCTGCTTTCCTGCAAAGTGTGTCCTGTTTGTGTGTGTGTGTGTGTGTGTGTGTGTGTGTGTGTGTGTGTGTGTGTGTGTGTGTGTGTCGGTCTGTAAATCAAGCTGTTTACTCCTTTAAGATACAAGGCTCCCACCAACACACGTCAGTATTTCCCCCGTGTGCGTGTGTCTGTGTCTGTGTGTGTGTGTCTGTGTGTGTGTGTGTGTGTGTGTGTGTGTGTGTGTATGTGTGTGTGGTTAAAGTAGTGTACGGGCTCATCAGGGTGACAGGGCCACCCTTTAGAGGTCACTTAACACATTGTGCACAGGCCAAGCTGCATGGGGAGTCAGGGAAGGAAACCTGAGCTATAACTCACACACCACTCTCTCTGCCTCCCACACACACACACACACACACACACACACACACACACACAGACTACACCTGACCTCTGACCTCGTGTTGGGAGTGCCTAATAACTGTCTTGGATTCCTAAAGTCACGGCATCTCGTGGCTCATTTTAATCGTCAGAGTTGTTTCACAGAGACTGAAACGGTTAACCTCTCCAACCTGAGTCGCCCTGAATCAGAATCAAACCAGCAGAGCTTCAGTTCTGAGCTTCAGCTCCGGGTCTCCTTCAGCTGCTGATATCTCTGATCGAACCTTCAGGGTTTCTTCTCCAAGCAGCCGGTAGAAAATACATCCTGAAGTTTCTCTACGCACGTCCAGCCATCAGTGAAGAAAACGGACCGTTTGTACTAATGTAAAAAAAACAAAAACAATGAGTGAGATTCATGAGCCAGTTTAACGTCCCAACTAATGGAGGTAGACCCCACCTATACAGGTGCTAACAGCAGGATTACCTCACCTGATCAGCTGTTGTGCTCAGGTGTCACCGTCTAAAGCATGGTTTATGCTTGACACATCCGTGAGGGGGCATGTCCTCGCAGCAAATGCTTTATGTTGAAATGCTGAGCCCTAACCCTAACCCCTTATGACATCATCAGCTGTGTGGTTTCCATGGCAACGAGTCATTTCCATTCTTTTTAACGGGCCAAAAAAAAAAGGAAAATTCTGAATATTTTTAAGAAGTCCGATGGTTAGCACAGTTTTAATGAAAATGCCGATAATTTTACAATTCAAACCGTGAAAATCAGTGATGATTGGAGGAGTAGTGAGCCAAAAAACATGCGGAATAATGATGAAGTCGAATCTCTTCAAAGTCAAAAATAAGACCATAAAGTTATAATCCAGAAGTTTTAATACTGGTCTTCAGAAATTATGAAAAAAAGAATTCTTTGGAGAAAAAATATTCTTTATTATTTTTTTTATTTTAATGCTGCTGCCATGTTTAGAACCAAAAATGCCTTTGAAATAAACAAAGGTAGAAACAAACATAGTTATTTAATATATTATCATCTGTTGATTTGGTCAAATGAAGCAGAAAAGAGCGACTCCAACACGTCATTACTGGTCTCACGTCTCGAAAAGAAGTTTATGTCTCCCGTCGTCTTCTTTTCTGTCCTAAGGTTTATCATGTGACAGCCCTCAGCATCCTGTCCTCAAGCAGGTCAAAAAAATAGTTTTTAAACTGATGATTTCTGACAGTTCACTCAAACAACTTCAGACAAATTCAAATCCAGCTTAAAGTGGACTCGAAATATTCGAATTCAGAAGTTTTAGGGGGAAAAAAGGGAACTAAAAGTTTGCTGGTCTCTGGTTTCATCCCTCCCTCTCTCTCTCTCTCCTCGGTTAAACTGTGGGCTTTTTGTGTTTTAGAGGAAGTGATAAGTTGAGGCGATGCTGGTGGAGGTGTGTTAGAGACTAAGCAGTGACAGATTTGTGACTCAGGGTCTGAACAGAGCGATGAAGCTCTTCAGAGCACGAACACGTCTCACACACCTGGTCGCCTCTCTTAGACAGACTGGCATTTCCTCCCTCCTGTCCTCGTGTCCTCGTGTCCTCGTGTCCTGGTTGCTGTTGTGATACTCGGTATAAAAAGCCCAGGATCAGGGTTGAGTTCTTCCATTAAAACCCTGGCGAGGTCAAAGGTCAGAACATCCCAGTTTGGTCCAAACATCTGGGTCTGCTGGGGACATGCAGACCGAGCGCCCCAGACTGTCACAGCCTCTTCAGCTGCTCTATCTGATGCTCTTTGAAGTCTGTGGAGTCGCAGCCTCGTGTCCACTACTGTACAAATACCAGAGACGCTACTGGACTTCCAAAACCACATCATAGTCTCCCAGCGTGCAGGCCTCAAAGAGAGAGAGAGAGACAGAGAGAGAGAGAGAGCTGTTTTCCTGAGAGCGTTTGATCCGTCTCCCGTCAGTGGGTGGGTTCCCAGCAGGACAAAAAATAAATACAATTTATGGACGTTCAGCTTTTTTTTCTGCTCCGTACAAGAGCTGTATGTCCTCCAGTGTGTGTGTGTGTGTGTGTGTTCCAGGCGGCTGCTTGTTTGTGTGTGCGCCCTCATGTGTTTGGGGGTCACTCCCAGTGTGCTGTGTGATTTATTGAAAGGCCTCGCAGTGATACCAGAATTCCTTTGCGTTAAATGCCTGCTTTGAGAGCTTTTTACTGCCTGTGTGTGCGCTTTATGGAGCATGATCGCGCTCCGCTCGTCTCTCACATCGCTAAAGATTATTTTTTACGGCCTCTCCTCTTTATTGGAGTGGGGACAGTCGGTGGGCGAAGCTGTGGCATGAATGAAGTTCAGGAGAAGAAGAAGCTGATGGAACAAAAACATCAACACACTCTGTGCATTCGACAACAACCGATGGTGTTTTTTTCCAACGGGTTTTGTTGTTGTTTTTTACATAAAAAGAAGAAACTTACTATGTTGCCTCTTTGAGTGGGGCACACATAGATGGAAGAGGACACAGAAGAGGGAATGATGGTGGTCTGGGGACTATTTTTAACGGAAAATTCCAAAACCACTCGAACCTAGGGGTGTGAAAAAATATCGCTATCGCAATATATCGCAATATATCGCAATATATCGCAATATATCGCAATATATCGCAATATGTCGCAATATGTCGCAATGTATCGCAAATATTACAATAAATCGTAATATATCGCAAATATTGCAATATATCGCAATATTTTGACTCCCAATATAATATTGATATTTCAAATCTTAGTATCGATATTTTTATAATAATAAAAACTCATTATTCATTAGAATTGGAAGTAAAATAAAACTTCTAAATATGTATGCACAGGTTTTTTTTCATGTGTTCAGTTACAGTTTGAGCTGCACTACAGGTTAGGATGATTTTAACGCTTTATTAAAGGGAAAACAAGAACAATTTCTTTGCTACATCAGTTTAATTGACTTGATGCAGTCTGTGTATTTATGTAACGCTGCATTTGACATTACAATAACAATAAAATGGAAAGTTACATATTCACTGTCTCTAGGTTTTTCCTAGTTTACGGTAGAATATCGCAATATATCACAATGTTGTGATATCGTGATATTATCGTATCGTGACCAAAGTATCGTGATACGTATCGAATCGTGAGGCTCTTGTTAATACTCAGCCCTACTTGAACAACAAACAGTTAACAGTGACGATCCAACAGATTATTTGCCTGCACTTTCTACATCTCCTCTAGATTCTGTATCCCACTCCAAGCACAGAAACAAACATCTGCTTTCAAGTCGTTTCTACATACCGATGCATAAAATTAAATTTCCACCGCTGGTCCTCATCCTCTGAGCTGAAAACAAACAACTTCTACAGATTCTCTGCTCATGCTGCGCCTTCTTAACCCGAGGGTCTGAATCCTTAAGCTTCAGATGCTGTGCCCTCTGTGCCTGGTTTTTGATTTTATCATTGAAAGTGTAAAACTGATGTTGGGGATCTGTTACAGGACGTCAGCATGGTTTGGTCACCTCTCCGCTGTGAGAGATCCATCACGTACAACCTGAGGCTCGTTAAAGTATCAGGAGAAGAGCTGCAACAATTAATCAAATAATCAATTACTAAGTTAATCATCAAATATTTTGATAATTAATAGGTTTAAGTAATTATTGAAGAAAAAGAAGTCTGAATTCTCTAATCTCAGCTTCATAAATGTGAATATTTTCTGGTTTCTTTGCTTCTTTGTGACCGTCCCAAATATCTTTGGTTTGCAAACAAGACATCTGATGATGTCATCTTAGACTCAGAGAAACATCAACGTTTTTCACCATTTTCTGACGTTTTATGGACCAAACAACCACTCGATCAATCGAGGGAATAATGGATAGATTAATCGATCATGAAAATAATCGTCAGGAGACTTCAATCATGTTACCCTCTCCTCCAGCTCGACTGGATTTACAGTTTACTGATTGTAGACGCCTTTAAGGCCACCACTAGGGCGGGTCAGGTGAGGTCAGATCACAGCCTGGTTTTCCTGCAGACCTGTTGTGGACTCTGTGTACTGAGGCAGCCTGTAACTACCCTCACAGTCAGGAGATGGACACTAGAAACAGTGAGTGAGCTAGAAACAGACATTTTTTTTTATTGTTTTATGTGTTTTTTATAATTTCACCTGCCAGACACCTGAATTAACCTTCATGGGTTAACAAAGTACGCTCTGTTCTATTCTACCTGCAGGCAGACGGTGCAAACCATCCAGATTCCTTCTTAATAATGTTTCTGGAGGCTGTGAGGGTTGTGCATGCATCAGGGCGCTCTCAAATCTTTTCTCTTCCTCATTCTGTTTTTCTTTTTGCAGACGTTGTGCGTTATGAGTAACGTCTGATATATGTTTTCTGTTTCCTGAGCGTTTCTGCGTCTGTTGTTTGTTTGTCGTGTGTTTATTTCTCCGTCGTATTCTGGAGGAAGTTGAGCATGTGCAGCGCTCTGAGTTTACTTGGAGGCTCGGGCTTCCGAGAGAATCAGATTTTATTTTGGATTCTGAGGCACTGATTCCGTGAATGCTGTTGATCGTGAATTCGTAGGAGCTTTCGTGGATCTGGTGTCTGAGGGGAACAGAGACTGTGGTTTGAGTTTTATGTAGCACAAAAAGATCTTGCTTCCTGGGAGGGAAAAGCCTTCCCGCACCATGTAGGAACATTTGCAGATGTTTGCACCACGTTGAGGTGGTGACAGCGATGGGCATCTTGGTGACAGCTGGGATTTTTTCAGCTTTAATGCGACTCTGATGGCTCTGAATCCACAGAGACATCAGAACGAATAAAAATCCTGCTCTGACTTTCCCTGGAATGAGTTAACATTTGAGATCCATGTGCGTTTTCTTTATCTTAATCCCTGCTTCTGATGCTCACTCAGATGCTTTCAGAGGAGCCTGTTGTTCATGTTATTTAATCTCTTAAATGTGTCTAATGCTCCCAGGGTGACGAACACATTCAGTCACGGCTGATTTTCAGCTTTATTCCACCACTTGTTGCAATTATCGGAGCTGCATGTTTGCAGACACGGGCAGAGCGCTGCTTTAAACAGGATGTACCAAAACATTGGGTTTGGTTTCAAATGGGATCCATATGAAGATTATTCTGTGCCTCCATCTGTTAGTCGTTCCTGTGGAATCATTCGCTACGCGCTCTGTTTTGGGTGAGTTCACTTGGCCGTACGATGCTCTCGTTAGCAGTTTGGAAGCGGCGCTCCGCAGACGGCTCAGCGAGGGCCAGATCGTCTGTCACCTGCAGAAATCCGGCCTGAGAAAGGCCAGGCGCTGGATTAGCCCCTGGATCCTGAACCGTGTGGTTGTCTGCTAAGACGGCAGACTTAGCAGACGAGTGTTTGATTTCCGCAGATGTTCTTCAGGAGTCTGCTTTGAGCATCAGTGATGAAGAGGATGATGATAACGAGAAGTAGCTTGTGGCATCCGAAACTTGTCTTGGTGAAAATATGATACCAGAGTGAGGGTGCATAATTCAACATCCTGTTAAAGTCAAACAGAAGCTTAAACACTTCTTTTCACACCATCCTGGGTTTTATTCGCTTCTCTTACCTGATTTAAAAACAGCGTTTTGAGTCCGCTCTCTCCGCCGCCTTCAGATTCTGCTGTCGGAGAGTTGAGTTGGATCACTTCTACACTGCAAAAACGTCAAAACTAAAAGAGCATTTGTGTCTTATTTCTATTACAAAATGACTCAAAAGACTTGAGTTAAGCTCGACTCTAAAGAACAGAGAAATGACTTATTTTAAGATATTACAAATCAGAAAATGACGCCTGAATTGCTTATAACTCGTTAAAAAAACAAATCTGTCAACGGAAAAAAAGAAAAAAAATCCTCATCCATATTTTAAGAAACTAACACGTTACTTTTTATTATTCTTCCGACACATTTAGTCTCGATGGTCTTAGAAATGAGACCAAATGAGCTCAGTTTTGAGATTTTGTGGAGTTACAGGCCGTTTCTTTCCACATTAGCATTAGCTCATGCTACGACGTAGATTTTTCACCTGTGTCGTCTGCAGGTTTCTCTGAGTTCTGAGTAGCAGCGCGGGTCTGAACTTTATCTTCTTACCCAAATCGAGATCCAAAGTGAAAACCTGAAGTCTTCCTTTAAGATAAATCACAGAGGCATCAGTGATAAAAACCTTTCTTACCAAAACTTTGAGATGCTTTCACCGCCATGAACTCCGCTCTTAATGTAAGAAAAACTGTGATAACAAGACCAACAAGATGGGACCAAAAAAATATCAAGTTAAACTTCAAGTTCATGTCGTCGTGTCATTAAGTTTTACGACAGAAATGCACCTTCGTTTGAAGGTCGTCTGAAATCAAATCTCCTTCTCTGGTTTTCATCTTCTGTCGTCAAGAAACAACTTCTGAAAACAATCTGCAATTTTTTTATTTTTAATCTTTAAATAAAACTCATAATTTCTGCAGTTCTGTAATTTCTTCAGGTTTAAATAATCCTGATTTAACAAAAAAAGTTTGTTTTTTCTCTAAACTGAACTTTGTGAATAATTCTCAGTGCTCTTCAGTAAAAACAGCGTTATGATACTTTTATACTGTTTCCCCACATTTCTGTACAATAACTAAAATATACCTCCTCATCGTTTGACAATTAAAGACAGCACATTTACATTCAACAGTGCTTTTGCACAAGCCAGTTTACAGTTTAAACACAATAAAGACGCCAACAAACTAAACAGCAGAACAATAACACCTTCAAACAGGAAACGTGTATATAAAAGAGAAAATACAAGGGGAACTAAAAGCAGGAACAACTGCCCAAATTTTCAAAATCTTTTAAAACTGATTTATTTAAATTGATTTCAAAAACTTTTTCAGTGTTTGCTCCATTAAAGCTACTGAAACGTCCTTAATTTCATTTGCATGAACTTAGTTTTACTTTAATGATAATTTATTTCCATCAACCCAAGAATGAAGCTTGACCATCTCATGTTCAATCATTTTAAGATCATTTTTTCTAAACTTAATTTGTCTCATCTGCAAATAAAACAAACTGTAGTAAATGTGAGATTTCAATCAATCAATCAATCAATCTTTATTTATACAGCGCCAATTCACAACAAACGTTATCTCAAGACGCTTTCCAAGCGTTAACAGGTCTAGACCTGTAAATGGTTATAAAACTTTATTAACAGAAACCCAACATCAAGACAAGACAAGAAGTCTGATCTCATCTTAACCCACCATGAGTACAGACCTTTACAGCATTCAACAAGTTACAATGGAGAGGAAAAACTTCCCTTTAATGGGCAGAAACCTCGGACAGAACCAGACTCATGTTAGACAGACATCTGCCTCGACTGTGTTGGGATTAGAGAGAGAGAGAAGGGGGGAGGGGCAGAGAGACAAAGACACAGAGTCCATATTTCTGTGTTGTAGAGATCACAAATTTCACAAATATAGACAATAAAAAGTTTGGACCCTTTGCTGCTCCTGTAAGGAAATTTAACAAGCAGACAGAAATCCACACAGATAATACACGAAGCAAGAGCTCCTCGTTCTGCACAGTGAAAGACTAAAACGATGACCCTCACCTCCTGCATGCAAAGTGAAACAAAATATAAGACGGATTCATTCGTTTCCAGCACTCAAACTTTCTTTGACCTGCTTTTCTCAGCTTTTATTTTGGCGGGGCCTCCTCCAGGCTCCTATCAGATAAGACCCGCCCTCATGAAGTTAATCAGCCAATCAGGAAGGGGGAAAAGTTGCATAATTTAAGTTTTATTCTCAGAGCAGCTTCAGCGTCCCTGATGAGGAGGTGGATGTCTGTTTCATCCCAGCTCTGAGCCGCTCTGTCTCCAAAACTTCATCTGAGTAATCACAGAGCGGCTGGATTATTAATGTAATGGAGGAGCAGGTCACCCTGTGATAATTACACTCAGCCCGTGATAAATTATGTCTCATTGCTGCAGGTAATTAGTCTGAAAATGGTTCCAGTTCTGGATCCAGAGCCAGGAATGGAGGTGAGTAATGCAGCGAGCGGCTCACACGAGAAAGAGCCGTTTGTCCTGCAGCTTTCATCTGAAAATAAAAAGACCGCTCAGTCTGAAAACCTGGTTCAATCACAGGGTGAGCAGTGTGAATCAAACACACTCTGTGTGTGTTTAGTGATCCTGGTTCAGTGTGAGAAATGAGATCCCTCCCAGAAAACGACATTTTTAACAAGTTTATCAGTTTGGAGAAACTTCTTTGGTTCAATAAAAAAAAAAACAACTCGATATTTGAGCCCTCATCCCAGCATGCCTCGCTCTGTCGAACCCCTTTGGTGTCTCGTGGACGTCAAGTAGAGCGTCAGGCGGTTTGTTTGGTGAGGTTTAGGCACAAAAACGACGTGTTTGAGTTAAAGGAAAACAGAGCCGGGTTCTCCGCTCTGCTTTGTGGGAGCCTTGTGTCTTTTTTTTCGACTGTTTTCAGTCTGTGGAGGCTTCCCAGCACGTCACGAACATCAGCTGAGGATTGCTCGGTGTCGCATTTCTGTAAACAATCCGAACCAGCATCAGAAAATAAGCAGAGGTAATACGTCACAGTCTGCTCCTCGGGTTGAATCCCTGAGGCTGCAGCTGGTGCATGATGAAGCAGACTCTGATCCACCTGTACAGAAACCAGGATGAAGAGCGGGCTGCAGGCTGGGGGCTTGGTTGCCTTCATCTCCTGCAAGAACGTCAGCTCTGATTTGTCGTCTCAAACCAAATGTAACTGACCTGCAAACATTTCACATCGTGTCTGAAAGGATTCCTGGCAAACAGAAACCCAAAAACTGAACCAGGGTACCTTGTGGATTTGTCTGAAATACGGGAAGCAACATTATAGCTCCATCATGAGCTTTGTTGCTTCACTCTCGCCCCTGAACACACGTCATAAATCAACCCTGATGCTCTTGTGGATGAACTTAAGCCTATTTCTGCGTCCAGGCTCCAACAATTTACACAAAACCTGCTCAGGAGAGAGCCGGGTGGTTTTAGAAACGAGCCATGCCCAAAGTTTGGGGCTCAGAAAATTCATGTAAGAGAAATCTGTGCATGTGATAATGACTCATACGGTGGCCCTGAGAGGTCACAGCACTGCAACACAGGAAGGAAGCACATAAAAAAGACAAAACACAAGCAAATTTAAGAAAACATCTTCAACAATTTGACAACAAAAACGCACTGCAAATAGACCGCAACACAACACATTAGAAAAAACGTGCTGCAAATAGACTGCAACACAACACATTAGAAAAACACACTGCAAATAGACTGCAACACAACACATTAGAAAAACGCGCTGCAAATAGACCGCAACACAACACATTAGAGAAACGCGCTGCAAATAGACTGCAACACAACACATTAGAAAAAACGTGCTGCAAATAGACTGCAACACAACACATTAGAAAAACGCACTGCAAATAGACTGCAACACAACACATTAGAAAAACGCGCTGCAAATAGACCGCAACACAACACATTAGAGAAACGCGCTGCAAATAGACTGCAACACAACACATTAGAAAAAACGTGCTGCAAATAGACTGTAACACAACACATTAGAAAAAACGTGCTGCAAATAGACTGCAACACAACACATTAGAAAAACGCGCTGCAAATAGACTGCAACACAACACATTAGAAAAAACGTGCTGCAAATAGACTGCAACACAACACATTAGAAAAAACGTGCTGCAAATAGACTGTAACACAACACATTAGAAAAAACGTGCTGCAAATAGACTGCAACACAACACATTAGAAAAACGCGCTGCAAATAGACTGCAACACAACACATTAGAAAAAACGTGCTGCAAATAGACTGCAACACAACACATTAGAAAAACGCGCTGCAAATAGATGGCAACACAACACATTAGAGAAACGCACTGCAAATAGACCGCAACACAACACATTAGAAAAACACGCTGCAAATAGACTGCAACACAACACAGAGAAACGCGCTGCAAATAGACGGCAACACAACACATTAGAAAAACATACTGCAAATAGACCGCAACACAACACATAAAATCATGATTCACATGATTCAGATGTTAGCATAATGGCTAAGAATGGACGTGTGCATCACTTTTCAGTGTCCTCTGGAAACACTTCCATTATGTTTTGGTCTTTGCAGCGCGTTTTCTAAATGCTGCCCATGTTGTCAAATAGATGAGGATGTTTTCTTGATTTGCTCGTGTTTTGTCTTTTTGCATGTTGTCTTAAGTGCCAGTGCTGTGAGCTCTCAGGGCCACCGTAGAATCAACTGAAACGGTGGAAAGAGTCATTTCAAAGTGAGGTGAAGACTTTTATTTTGCTAATATCTGCAGTGTCTTCAGTATCTGTCTCACCACATTTTATTAGATCTCTTGAGGCCTTTGGAGTGTGTTTCTGATTAAAAATTACACGTCTGATGTCGAGAAATGTGAAAACCTGTGATGGAAAGAGAAGAAAAGGAAAGAAAACCACAAAAGAAAGAGAGACAGAAAACTTTTTTTCCCGTCTCTTTGGTGGTCTCGAGCCGGTTCTCGGTGGATCCTGAACCTAGTGCAAAACACAACAGGGGGGGAAGAGTAAGGGGTTGTTGAAGGGGGTGTGTGGGGTGAGTTTTAAGGGGGGGTTACACCGCCAGAGTCCCACAATTCATCATCCTCTGGCTCCGACAGCGTCTGTCTGGACAGATCGGTGGTGGGGAGCCGAGAGGGGGGATTGATGGCCAGCGAGACTCTGTGACCTCCATCATCCCCAGAGAGGGGAGAGAGAGAGAAAGAGAGAGAGAGAGAGAGAGAGTGTGTGTGTGTGAGAGAGAGAGAGAGAGAGAGAGAGTAATCATCACCCTTCATCCCTCCCGTCCTGTCAAAGACGTCAAGTTTGGACATTAAGCTGAATCCAGAACGTCTCAATATGAGGACGACACGTCAGATCAGACATGACAGATGATTTGTTTTTCTTTCCTCCCTCTCTCTCTCTCTCTCTCTCTCTCTCTCTCTCTCTCTCTCTCTCTCTTTTTCCATGCAGGACTACCTTCAAGGTGACTGCACCAAAGCTACTGAGAAGTTGGGCTGGAAGCCGAGGGTGACTTTTGAGGTAAGAGTCACACACCTGGTGGGTTTGGTGGACATGCTTCGAGAGGCAAAAGAAAAACAAACACGAGCAGCTTCGTGATTAAAAATGAAAAAAAAAAAAACACGACTTAAAAGTGGAAGAAGAAGCTGCAGAGGACGAGAGTTCGTCTGTTGGAAGGTGATGGAGGAAAAATGAGAGAGAGAGAGGGGAGGGCGTGGAGAGCAGCTGGGTGATTTTATTAGGGTTGGAAAATGAAAATGACAGTGTGTAGTTTGAATCCCAGGAAAAAAACAACAACACAGGACTACTTTAAGTCCCAAAGGGGGGTCATTTACATAAACCTGCTGGAAAACAAGGAACATGAAGTCGTGTCCTTTATTGCAGTGGTCCCCGGCCCCCGGGCTGCAGACCGGTACTGGTCCAAGGGTCATTTAGTACCGGGCCACACAGAAAGAATAAATAACGTCCATTATTTCAGTTTGCTTTATTATCTGAGTCTAATGATGTTTTATTTTGAAAATCCACCAGAATCTCTGACTCATTTTAGACGCATGGATTCACACTGATGATTATATAATAATCTATAGAAAACAGCAGGTTTTCTGTATTTATCTGCTCCGTCTTTACAGATCGGTCCGTGAAAATATTGTGTCGTAAAAAACGACCGGATTTGTTGGGAAGGATTTTAAAGAAAACATCTTTCTGCAGAAGGATGAAATAAAAAAAAATATATGTTCAAACCAAAGAAAAGAGACGACGTCTGTGAATGTTTCATCTCAGGATCCAGACTTCAGTATCTGCTTTACTCCTCATCACCTCTTAAACGATCTAAGTTTTTAATCAGTCGTGATTTTTAACGACCGAAGCGTTACTGGAAGCTGAAGTCGTCTGACGTTTGGAGTCGTCCGCAGCTGCCGAGGAGATTTTCTTCAAAAAATGTGCAGGAAACAAAATGTCAAAACGTAAAAGAGAAAGCACAATTTTTTTCTGCTCAAACGTGAAACATTCATAACAGATTTTTCCTTCTCAGTCCCAAAAATATGAAATCCGTCCCCTCAAATAACATCAAATATTTTCTCCTGCATCAGTTTTGATTTCTTTTTTATTTTTAGCGACAGAATAACCGTTCAGTTCACATCTGAGTATCTGGAAAATGTTTAAATAAAAGTGTGAAGTGCTGCAGAATAAATCTCTCAGGAGGGCTGACATTCTGGATTTTTCTCAGCATCTTTTAGACGGTCACATCCTTTAATCAGCTTCATTTCTAAAGGCTGAAACAGACTGAAGTTGGCCTCTGGACAGACATGAATAAAATGCTGAAACGTTCGATAAAAGACATAAAAATGAAGGAGCGTTATTTGCTTTTCTTTGGGTCGTTTCCTGTCTTTTATCTTCATTCCCACAAACGTATCAAAGTGACTCTCCCTTCCTTTCTCCTCCTCTCTGGGATGAAACGCTGACCTCTGACCTCTCTGTCCCTCTGCAGGAGCTGGTGAAGGAGATGGTGCACGCAGACATCGAGCTGATGAAGAAGAACCCGAACGCCTGAGTCCGGATCAGTCCGGTCCCTCAGAGCAGCATTCACACTCCTTCCTTTCTGAGCACTGAGAGCTTTCGGTGGAGGGAACGTGTTTTTATGACTTTTACAGAAAGATGAAGTGATCGCGTCCTTTTTTGTTTTTCTGCTTCTTGATGAGCTTCGACAGAAACTTAAACTGCCTTTGTGTTGTTTTTGATCTTGTTTTATTCTACCGTCTGCCTTTTTTTTTTTAAATTTTTAAATCTGATCATGTCGTAATTTATGTGAAAATGAAGGGTTTATTTATGGTTTTTATTTCTTTGGATTGCAGCTGAACTGATTTTTATGCCGAAGGTGACATTTCTTTCTCGCAGAGGAGGAAACTGCAGATTGTGTAAACTAAATTTGAAACAAAGGAAGATTTTTATCTTCTATGTGAAAAAAAATGAGCAGGTATCATGAAGAAATGAAGCATTTGGTACAATAAAAAGAGAGCTTTTTAAACGCTGTCCTGTGGTTTTCACTCGTCCTGATGTTGGAGGGAGACACGGAGGTTTTACCTGCTTGATTATTTTCTCTAGTTTGTTTGTTTTCAGGTCTCAGTTTGTGAGCTGAAAATCCTCCTCCAGGGTTTGAACGCAGGTACGTCTTCACCCAGGTTGCACAGAGGTCGATCGATGGGCTCAGTCTCTCTCTCTCTCTCTCTCTCACTCACTCACTTTCCAGGGTTTTTATTGGCGAGCACACTGCGTTCTTTTACCCGGACAGGAAGCACGTTTTTCCCCGGGCCTGGAGTCCCACAGTCCCGCTCTCAGACGCCTGTTTGTGCAGAGTCTGGATCTGGACCCGCTCTGGTCCAGATGAACGCTGGTTTATTTCTTAATCTGATCCAGTAAAACCAGATCTAATCCCAGCTTTAGTTCTACGTTTCCATCCTCCAGATTTTAATACAAATTTAAACTTCTTGATAACTTATTTTTCTTTTTACAACCACATGACTTTTCACCACAATAAATCACACGAAACGACAAATATCTCATTAAAACTCAGGTTTTTGCACATTTTGTCGTCTTTATAACGAGGATGTTGGATAAAAATATTTTAATTACATATTTTACTGTTTAAATCCCTACTTTTTATGTCTGCTTGAAAAAAGTTAGAATAAAAACTAAGATCCATTTATTAATCTAAACTAAAATCTGACAGAAGAAGTGGTTCAGATTTTATTCGCTGCAGTTTGTAACTTTCTTTCGGTTTATTTTCGATTTAAACTTAATGAATTTTCCTTATTACAGATAAAATCGTTCAGATCTTTAGAGCTCCGTTTAATCCAGTTTATATCAGCATCAGGCGCCATCACCTTTAAAAAGAAACCCCATACATCAGAAAACAATAGTAACAGTATCAGATGTTGAAGGCAGCATGTTGTAGCAGCTTCCTGTCCGAGTTTTAATATTTTATTTATTATTTCAGCTTCATTTCTGAACGCTGTAGCTGGTTTTAATGCATATTTTGGTTGGTTTAAAGATCGTTATCAATATTTATTGACCTGATTTTGCTTTTTTCTTTCTAAAATCTTCATGTTTCAAAATAAAAGCTTTCTTATATTTAATGTAACGAAGCTTAAATGAGGATTAACGCAGGAGGGAACATAAAAACGTGACTTTGTTAAGAAGTGGGCCTGATTTAGGACGCGGAGCGGTTTGACTTTGACCTTGTACGGAGGCCCGCAGGTCTCAGTGCGCGCTGTGAGCAGGGCGGGATGTCCTTGGTGTTTTTGTGGGACAGCACCTTCAGGACATTAGAGTCTCTCTCTGATCGTCCTGGACAGCGCTGCGTCTGTGCGCGCGCTCAATCAGAACCAGATGTTGCTCTGAGGCTGTTTATGCCTCTGGAAACACACACACACACACACACACACACACACACACACACACACACACACACACACACACACACACACACACACACACACACACACACACACAGTGAGCCTCACAGGTGCACCGAGTCCAGCCCATAACAACAATTAGAGACAGGTCATGTGATCGGTTTACTGCTGGCTCGCGCTGATGTGGATCTGGAGCGCGGACTGAAAGAAATCAAACCTTTCATGCAGCTAAACAAACATCTTAGAGAGATTATGCAGCTCTTACGGTCAGTTTGAACTCTCGAGGTGGTCACGGACTCCGAAAAAAAAAAGTCTCGGTTGGAAAATAATGTGAGGTTTTCTCTCAAAAGAAAGAAAGAAAGAAAATCCACTGGAAAGAAAAAAAAAAACATCAAATTTGAGCTTCAGGGTGAAGAAAAGTTGCAGCTTCGGGTAAAAAGTGGAGCTTTAACACAACCTGACATCAACTTAAAACCTCAAAATCAAAACAGAAAAAAACAGTCAATGAACTTTAAAAAAAAGGGTCAAAGTTCGAAAATTAATTTATGTTTTGAGTTGAAACCAAAGCGCAACACTTTTTTATTTTATCTTTGACCTCAGTCAGTAAACGTGAATCTAAAGAGGCGGAATGTGAACGTAAAAACATTTCTGAGACAAAAGATAATAAATTAAATTAAACTTGGAGAATTAAAGCTGACTGACGAATCGTGTGGGGAAAATTGTAAAACTGAAATTTTGCTGTCAGAAAAAAGAAAATCCAAGCTGTAATCCCTACATCAAAAAATAAATCCATGGACTCGTTTTTAAGATTTATTTTTAATTTTATCGACTTTTGTTTTTATGTTTTGCGTTAATTTGATTCTTGTTTCAGCTCAGCGGGGCCCTGAAGTTTCTTTTTGGGGGGCCTCAAAATCCAACAAACGAGACTGAAAAGAAGAGAAATCATCGTGTTTGAGCACAGCTCCATATTAAACCAACACGGACTGAACCACACACACTCACACACACTTTCTATGACGTTGAGGAGTGTGTGAGAGATGCAGGATCACTTTTATTGATCGAAATAATTTTTTTTTAAAAATCCACCCAAAGGCCTGAAAGGAGGATAAATAAAAACAGGGAAGCAGCCGCCGCTTGATGAAGTCAGAGCGGTTCGAGTTTGAATATTTACGCGCTGAAACGAGGGTCAAACAGCCTCAGCTGGAAATTATAATTTCAGTGTTGCTTCTAAAGTCGTCTTTAAAAAAAAATCATAACTGGTCTTTGTGCCATGAAAAATCTCTCCTCGCCCTCAGGTGTCTCTAGGCCTCCTCACCCGAACCTTCAGCTCGTGAGATAAGAGCGATCAGGTTGCTGCGCTCGTGATGCCTCCAGGCTCTGTGTGTTTCACACTGATGCTACACATGAACTCTAAAACGCCTCTGACACAATAACCCAATAAAACCCTCATCATCCCTTAATGACTTCTCCTGAACGCGCCTTTTTACGCGCACTGGCAGCGCCTCCATTGTGAAGAGGCCTCCTCTGCTCCTCGGGGACTCTTTTCGTTTCTACTCCGCGCGTCCTGAAACCCTCACAACAATCCCGCGGCCTGCTCTGCGCTCTGCAGCCTGGAGAAGCTGCTTCAGATAAGGCAGTGACAGGCTGTGATGCAGCGCGCCTCCCTGAGGAGCATTGTTGACATCCTCTCCTCTGACCTCCATCACCTCCTTCTGTCTCGTCCTTATGATGAAAAATGATTCGTCTGCGTTTTCCTTCCTGACCCCGAAGTGCCGCATCAATCACACAGACGTGTGTTTACGCGCAGTAATCCACCTTTTATTGATATTACCAACAGCTTTCTGCGCCTAATCGGTTGTGATTTTACGCGTCTTTGCGCCGCTGGCTCCCCTGTGGAAGGTGCAGCCGTGGAGCGCATTGTTTACGTTAGTTTTATGAGGTTGACTCATCTGACTGGAGGCCTCGGGGGAGCGTTTGTGAGCTGGAATCTGACTGGAGTCTCCCTGACACATTTAAACTTCATCCACGAGGGCCTGAAACTGACTGTCACGTTAAAACTCTCTCTCACACACACACACACTCTCACACACTTAATGTCACAGCCTGATGCCAATCAGAGAGTGAGATGGTGACTGGGCGAGGACAGAGGGTAGAGGTCAAAGAGCTCAAATATACACAAACACAGAAACTAAATAAAAAGGTGAGAGCTGGTTTAAAGTTTGGTGCGTAAAGACGCAAATGACGAAAAGTAAAGAGCGTCACTTTGAGACGCACTGGGAGTGAAAACAGCCCGTTTATTATTCAGTTATTATTTTTTATTTTATAGAATCATATTATTTATTTTCCCCTCTACTTCAATTTTTTTCTTTTCTTTTTTTGTGAGTGGCCTGTACCTTTAAATTCCAGGCACTAAACAAAACCTCTTTGTTGTCCTGACAAATTCTGTGATATTTCATAAATTCAGGATAGTAAAAGCTGTAAGATTTTTTTTTTTTTTTTTTTTTAAGTAAAAATAATGAGGAAAAATCAGGCAAATAAAAGTTTTCTGTGTAATAATCCGGGTCTTTTGAGGGGGGGGCTGGGGAGCTTTGACCCTCTTCTTAAAGGAAGTTTACAGACAAATAAATAAACAGGTGACAGCAGCAATGAGCTGTTTCACCCCATCAGAGCAGGACGCACAGCTGCCTGAGAGCTCCAGCCTGCAGGAGCCGAAATGCAAAACAATCTGAGACCACAGATCCCATCAGTGGCACCAAATCCTCGTAAAAAAAAAATGAAGCTGCAGGTTTTTCTGCACCCAAGAAGCTCCTGTGATTCAAACACACACACACACACAGCAGTCAGACTGAAGCCTGGGCGCACTGCTGAGCTGCTGCCTGCCTGCCGCACGTGTGTTTATTTACCGCTGCTGTTTGCACCTGGATGGTGAAAATGTTTCACCTGCAGGTTGGCGTTTAGCTTTAGAAGTTTAGAAGTCACATGTTCAGGGGTGGTGGGTGAGGGGGGGAAGCTTCGACTGGGCGGCTGCGCGCAAAGAAAGGCCTCAAAATCCCTCACAGCTTAAAATCACGTTTTCCCTCCTGAACCGAACAGCTCACGTGAACCTAGAACTGTCAGTTTGTTTTTATTCTTTAAAAGATAAATTTTGGATTTACAGATAAAAAAACTAATCCTATTTTATTTATTTTTTTTACAGTTAATACTGAAAAAAATTAGATCCGTTTTCTTTTAAACTCCCACAAATAATTCCTCCTTTAGCTTAAAATTAAAGACTCCAATTTAAAATCAAATAGACGGCACTTTATTAAACAAACAAAATGTAATGCCTTCAAAAAATAGTTATTTAACAAATAAGACAAAAGGAATAAAATAAGTCAGTAACAGTCTACACAGTGCCCTCTCTATTTCTATACAAGAAGAGGGACAAAGAACAGGAGCGATAAGAAAACCGGGAAAACTTTAAAGTGTTTGGTCCTCAACAGCCAACCACTCCCTTCTCCTACAAATAAATTACTATATTAGGCTATAATTTACAGTTTACAGTCAGAGAAGCTGGAATCTGAGCGTCTTTACGAACAAGTCTCGAAGTGAGAGGAGGAAGAAAACTTACGTGTTTGTGGTCTTACACGCGCCTGGACAGAAAAAAAAGAGTCTCTGATTGTCTTTATGTCCCTTCGGGGTGAGAATAAAAAAACAAAAAGTACAAAAAATATATAAAACATATATTAGAGTTATTAATTTAAAAGGCGCGGTGGCTCTCAGAACTTGCTGCAGTCATAAACAAAAGCTCCTGAGGTGCGGTACAGAGACTGGCCGGACGGGAAGGCCATCTGACAGCTATTATTCCCGTTCACAGGGGAGCCGTTCAGACCGATCCTCTGGGACTCAAACATCTCCCGTACTGAGTGAAAGTTCTGCTGCTGCGCAGGGTAACCCGGGCTCAGGTGGCTCAGGTCCCCGTACCAGGACGTGAGCCGTCCTTGGTGCGAAAGGTGGCCGTCCTGGCTCGCCTGGCTCAGGTTGCCATGTCCGAGCGGGGACGCGGTGGTCGTGGTGATGCAATAGTCGGGCAGAGCCTCCTCCACCGTGGTGGACGGGGCCAGGTGCCCTCCGGAGGACCTGTCCCCGGCGTAAAGGCTCATGGCCTGCATGTTGCAGTGGTAGGTCGCGTTGGAGTTCGTGGAGATGACGTTCTGGTTGCAGCTGGTGGAGCTGTAGGCGGAGGTCTGGTTGGGGGAGTAGTTGAGCGACAGTGAAGGGGTGATACCTGTCCGCGAGGAGGCGATGAGAGGCGGGGAGAGCTCGGCCTGCGGAGACCCACGCAGGGTGGTCATGATGTTATCCACGCTGAAGCCCTGCGCCGCGGCCTGGCCGTGGTGGTGCTCGGGTCCGTCGATGCTGAGGGAGCGGGTGGAGGGCACGCTGTGCGGGCTGCCTGTGGACATGCTGCTGCTGCTGTCCGGGCTCTCGATCTTTGGGACGGCGCTCAGAGTCGGGGAAGCGGCCTGTGGGGGCGTTGAGGTGCCATTCTCAGTCTTTATATCCTGGATCCGCACCGGCTGAGAGCCCGGTCCCGATGGATCCTGCTCCCTGCCCGGGGTGCGAGCAGAGGGGTCTTTACTCTGCCGGTCTCGGTCGTCCTTGTCCTTCTGAACGTCCTTCTTTTTGAATCTCCTGCGGCGCCTTAAGAAGCTGCCGTTCTCAAACATGTTGTAGGAGTCCGGATCCAGGGTCCAGTAGCTGCCCTTCCCGGGCTTCTTGTCGTCCCGGGGAACTTTAACGAAGCACTCGTTGAGGGACAGATTGTGCCGGATGCTGTTCTGCCAGCCCTGCTTGTTGTCCCGGTAGAAGGGGAACCTCTCCATGATGAACTGGTAGATCCCGTTCAGAGTGATCTTCTTCTCCGGGGAGTTCTGGATGGCCATGGTGATGAGGGCGATGTAGCTGTACGGGGGTTTGACCATGTCCTTCGGCTGGTGCTGCGGGGTGTACGGCCCGTACGCCCGGGCCATGCTGGCCGGGTACTGGTCGTGAGCCGCGTGAGAGTACATGCTCATGGGGGCAGGCATCCCGGTGTATCCCCCGCCGGTCCGGTAGTAGCTCTGGTCGCTGCTGATGTAAGGAACAACTCCTAAAGAGTTGGGACTGGAGACGGAGTAGCGCGCCTGCATCCTGCGCTGTGCGTAAAACCTCCCCGAACTGTTCCTCCACAAACTCTCTCAGCTTCGGCGCGTCCTCCGGTTCTGATCCTGGTCCTGTTCCCCTCTCTGCTTAAGTCTCTTCTTTAAGCCTCAGCTCGGCACCGTGAGCCGGAGAGAGCGCGCACAGTGAGCATTTGGAGAGTGAGAGGGCTGAGGCTGGAGGAGCATGAGTCTACACAGCAAGGAAGTTTTTTTTTTTTTTTTTTCACCCTTCACTTTTTTTTCTTGCCTTTTGGCTGCTCGGGCTGCTCCTCCCCGAATGTGTGCTCCATCATCCAATTGGAGGACGAAATGAACCTGGAAAAGCTGCATGGCGACAAAAGTTACTACACCCTCCTCCTCCTCCCCCTCCTCCTCCTCCTCCTCCTCCTCCTTCTCCCTCTGTCCACAGCTTGGACACAGAGATATTAAAATGCTGCTCAGGGTGTGCCCAGAATACGGACAAGTTCTCATCATGGTCCAAATGATCGGTCATGTATTGTTAGAACTGATTTATCACCTCATAATAGCGTAAAGTAATGTCTGAGAAAGGGAGTTTTTGTTGGGTAACGGGTTCATAAAAGTCTGGACGAATTGGTGAACCCTCTCCGGGATTTAAAACGTGTGCGTAAAAGTGAAGAATCCAGCGCATAAATCCTGGAATAGAACAGAAACAGGCCTTCCTGAGCACATTTAGCGGATGTTTATTCTCGAGGCCTTCATTTGAGGCCTTTCCCACATTAACACTTCACATATGTGCTGTTAATTATTAAGGAATGCCAAGAGCTCAGATCGAAGCAGAGGTATTAGCGATTAGGAATGCAAATTGAGCCATCAGTGTGTGAGAAACTTCATCAGCTGCGGCTGAGCCGCTGAATAAACACGCGGACATGAAAGAGTGTGGATGCTCCCTCCTGCTCCCCGACAGCGCCGGTGGGCGGTGTGTGGAGTCTAATTAAAGGTTAAATGAAGATCGTTTGGTCGGGATGGGTGAGAGGAAAGGGGTCCCCTGGGTGTGGAGGTGGGATCTTTAAGATGAAGACCTCCAAATGTCATTCACACTGAACGGAGTGTTAACAGAGCTATCAACATTCCCCAAAGGCCTCCACAGAGGTCTGCAGGGCTCGAGTGGGTCCAGACTGAAGGGGGGGGACCGGCTCAAAACAAAGATGGAGGAATCCTGCATGAAGGCCTGATCCACCTTTAAAAAAAACAACTTCAAAAAATGAATAAGTAAAAATAAAAAATAAAAGTTTGTTTTAAATATTCATTCGTTATTATTTCTTCTCTTTGAGGCGGAAACTGAACTTTCTTGTTTACAGTATTTCAAACCATCTAAAGGCGTCTGAAGATCTCTTAGAGTTTTTTTTTCATGTTTGAGTTTAGCAAAGAATCAAATTTTTACACCTTAACTGACGATAAAATCATTTCGAATACACGAATTTGCCCTTTATTTACCCTCAAAGTGCTTTATTTGGAATTGTTGACGTAATTTTTTAGACGATTCAAGAACTAAAAATAATGTTAATCAACTAAATTTTGACAGGATTATTCTAAATCAGGAATTTTCTTCGTTTTTTTTCTTCGAAGTTTTTGGCTTTAACAAAAATATATCCTTACAAATCCGTTTAATTTCCTTTAGTCTACATTTTTTAAAAGACTCTCAGAAGAAAATCACGAATTTTATATTTCTTAATCTGTAGAATTTTGTCCCATCACTTCACATGTTCCTCAGGAGGAATAAAACAGTTTAATGAAGCTGCCTCTATACGCGAACAATAAATAAAAACAAAACAACGAACGTCTACTGTTTATCTTATCTTTGTTTCCGCGGGCAGATTTTCAGAGAACAGCAGGTAAAAAAAGTTGACATAAAGTCTCAGAGTCCTCTGATAAAGCAGAGATAACCTCTAAGAGGAGTTTATTTCTCACCTGTTTTCTGCTCTTTGTTCCGTCATTTGCATGTGTTGGAGTCCGGCCTCTTATCAGGAACCGTCACCTGTGAGTCCTCTGAGACCGAGCAGAGAGGCCCCCTGACACCGGGACACACCGCGAGCTCTGCCGCTTGGTGGAGGAGGGAGACCCGCCAGACCTGCAGGGAACCAGAGGACAAACCTTATATCTCCACTTTTCCAAATTATACCAGAGAGCACCAAACACATCCTGAGATGTTTAGAAATACCAAAAATAATCAAAACTTAAAAAAAAAAAAAAAAAAAAAAAAAAAGTTACACCATTTTTCTATTTTCTTTCAAAAAAATCAGAAATTAAAAGCTAATTGAATTTTTTTTTTGTGGATTTGAAGCTTTGAACTCCAGCTGACAGTAAAATGAAGGCCTCTGTGGTCTGCAGACACTCTCAATGTATGACACACTCCTGACCCCTAGCGGCCGGTTTGTAAAAGTGTATAAAAGACGCATTTTGGCCTTTGGAATAAATGAGCAAAAATAAAATAAAATAAAATAAAATAAAATAAAATAAAATAAAATAAAATAAAATAAAATAAAAAAAATAAAATAAAACGGCGACCAGTTTTGCATCCATAACTGAATAATAATACATTTATTATAAAAGAAATACTTCATGAACAGCGAGGAGGTGAAGAAAACGTTCATGCATGTTTTAGTTAAAGCCACCATGAGAGGTCTGAAGCTGGTTATAAATGGTTATGACTGAATTCAAAGGAAATGTGAGGATTTCTTCATGCATCATGCAAACACAGCTGCAGATTTAAAAAAAAAACAACAACGAAAAAACAAACAAACAAACAAAAAAACATTTCTTTGGGCTGAAAAGAAGCTTTTGGGGATGTTCAACGGTCTAAAATACTTGTGTCTTAAACCGCGCTAAGATGGCAGCGTTGTGAGAGGGCTCCTGTCTGTGCCCATTCTGAAGACATCGAACACCAAAAGGTGAGATTCACTTATAAATGTGACTCATCTGAACAGGTGTAACAGTGCCAACTATATTCAAATGTAAGAAAAGTTCACCGTCAGCAGAAATAAACAAAGATGAACCTGAATGACATGGTGGCCACCCCGCAGCTAACGCTAGCAAACATGCTAACGTACAGGCAGCTAACGATGAGACCGCGGATTTGTACTTGATTCTTCGGGAGCTGAGGGGATTTCGCCAAATAACCAAAAGCAGCTCCCGGATATTAAGGAGGAAGTTGTGAAAAACTCACACTAGACTAAATGAACCTAGAAGAACGAATAATGAGACAGAGGAGAGAGTCCAAACGTAGCTGGAAACGGTAAAGATGTAAAGTAAACTGTACTGGATGCAGCCACCGTTGTCTTACATGTGTCATTTCTTCCCCCTTCGTCATGCAGGTGTTGCTCTGCCTTTTCTGGCTTTGAGGAGGAAATTTTTCGATAAATTAAGTTTTCTAGCCCAGTTTCCTGAGAGGGCTGTTGATGTTCACTGAAATGCACTGAAAAACAGAACCTTCATCTGCAAGATAAAAACTGCATGAACCTCATGAAGAGTTGACACCTAATGTGGTGTTACACTATGAGAACAATGCAGACAAGGTTAAAAAGAAAAATACAATATTCAGCTGACAATTTTAAACGCAGTCATTATAAGACAGCAACACAAGAATATTTTTCTGTTTTTATTCCAGAGACCAGAGAAACCACTTTCATCAGACCCAGGAGTGTTTTTCCAGGATAAAGACTCCGTTTCCCATGAGCACCATCACCCACTGTTGTGAGGATGTGACTCTTACTAAGGTGCGCAGATCTTTTTTTCTTTGTCACTTTGTAGTTTAATTATCACAAACAGCTCAACGCCTGTTTTAGCCTTTAACTCGTGTTTTAGCTTTTAGCTCATATTTAAGCATTTAACTCATGTTTTAGCCTTTAACCCATGTTTTAGCCTTCAGCTCGTCTATTAGCCTACAGCTTGTGGTTTAGCCTTTAACCCATGTTTTAGCCTTCAGCTCGTCTATTAGCCTTTAGCTCATGGTTTAGCCTATAGCTTGTGGTTTAGCCTTTAACCCATGTTTTAGCCTTTAGTTCATCTATTAGCCTTTTGCTCTTGGTTTAGCCTGTAGCTTGTGGTTTAGCCTTTAGCTTGTGTTTTAGCCTTCAGCTCATGGCTTAGCCTTTAGCCCATTCTCTATCATTCTCCATGGTTAGCTTTTTTCTTCTCTTCTTTCCTTTTTCTGTCTGACAGTTCAGCTCCACTGCTAAATTAACCCCAGAAATATTTTTCAGCGGAGGAAAGGGGAAACTGACCACAGATCCTGAGAAATAACAGTCAGAAAAACCATATTTCGATGCTGATAATGTCATTTTAAATTATGGATTATGAGCATGCAAATATATAAAAGTGAGACTATTTAAAGATCACAAGTCCCCACTGTGCTGTTAGTAGTGAGACAGCGCCCTCTGCTGCCACCTTGATGCACACACAGATCTGGATTGTTTCTGGTTATGCAGAGGACGACCTGGTTATAAATATCCATAAGCTCCTGAGCAGCTCTGAAAAGGAGTAACTTGCTTTTCCTTCAGAGCTTCTAACTCCTGAGGGAAACTTTGCATCAGATTTTTTCTTTCTGCAGGAACTCCGCTGTGTCATTGGCAGTGTTTATATTAAGTGCTTAATTAAACACAGACAGATTTCTAAAATATCTTTGGATCTCAAAGCCGTGAACCCAGAGAGAACATTGGAATCGGTTCTCAAATAAATAGCTGCCAATCATCCATGTGCAAAACATTAATCTTGTGTTTGGTGCTCCGGCTGCGACTGGTTTGAGGAGGGTGAGGCTGTTCTCAAGGACACGGAGCGCCTCGCAGCATGGCAGCTTTTACATTCTTTACCCCCAAAAACCTGGAGTTTCAGACAAGACAGACGAGCAGGAATACGGTCTGCAAAGATCCAAATAAGGCCATGAGAAACGTCTCCTTCAGGGTGAGCTGTTTCTGATTGAGTGGCCCTGATGGATGGCATAATTTCCTCCCAACATGACACAGAAACCATCTTATCTCTCTGTGTTTGCACGCAATTTCAAATTTGATCAAGATTAGCTGAGGCCGGAGACAGTTTCAGAACTGTTTGCTTCAGCTTTTGTTCAGTAAACTGTTTAAAAAAGGCTCCTCTGAACTCGGACAAAACGTCAACAGCTGGATGGTTATATAGATTAAAATCCCTCCACAGAAATTCAGTAACTCAATAACGTCCCCGGCCTCAGACTCTGAGTTTTGCTTCTATGTGAAAAACAAAATGCAGAGTGACACGGCTCTTATCAACTTCTTCAGGACTACTTTCTAAAAACCAAAAAACTTCCCTGTTTGTCTGCGGGTTCACTCATCTATCTCACTCATGTAAAGCAGAAAATTCAACAGATTTTCTCAGTTTTATTTAAAAACGGAAACGGGCAATCTCCCATTTGAGTAAAACTGGGGGGGGTTAAGAGCTGCTGACTGCAAAGAGGAGCCCAAAACTTAGCTCCTGAACTCTGTTGAACTCTGCCCCCTGGTGGATCCCCTGAGAGACAGGAGGAGGAGGAGCAGATAAAGATGAATAAACTGCTTCTTTTAAATCTCTTAACTCATCAAACTTTAGTTTACTGAATATAAAAACATTTTTTTTTGTATTTTGCAACAATGACTTTTACTAAACAGGGTTTTTTTTTTTTTTTTATCTTACTGAGCATCTTTTGCAGGAGCCAGTTTCTTGGACAAAGCTGCAGCAAAGGTTGCAGAACGCCGTTCTGGTGGATCAGCTGCAGAAGAAGAGACGGCTTCATGAGATCAGTAAGTAAAGCCAAAGATCGCACTAACTTACACTGCATGAGTGAGTTCACCACCACATCTCCTGTGGGATTCATGTCATCGATGTGTTAATTATCTTGTCTCTGAAATGAATCGTGTTTCTAAATGATGTGAACATTTACATTTTCTGTCAAAGACTCAAACCGAACCAAAGTCTGTCACTGAGGTCTGACTAAACTCCATCTGGACCACAAAGCTGAAGCTCTGAACATTCAGCAGAAACTCAACAACTCTTCCAGCTAATGTGTTTTTAAACTCTCTAATTTCCTCATCCTGATAAAAACATTAATTTAACGACATCAGAGGACACAAGACCAGATTAAATTAGGAAACAGACCAGATTAAAGTTAGGAAACAGACCAGATTTAAGTAAGGGAACGGACCAGATTAAAGTTAGGGAACAGACCAGATTAGTTAGGAAACAGACCAGATTAAAGTTAGGAAACGGACCAGATTAAAGTTAGGAAACAGACCAGATTAAAGTTAGGAAACAAGACCAGATTAAAGTTAGAAACAGACCAGATTAAAGTTAGGAAACAGACCAGATTAAAATTAGGGAACAGACCAGATTAGTTAGGAAACAGCCCAGATTAAAGTTAGGGAACAGACCAAATTAAAGTTAGGAAACGGACCAGATTAAAGTTAGGAAACAGCCCAGATTAAAGTTAGAAAACAAGACCAGATTAAAGTTAGAAACAGACCAGATTAAAGTTAGGAAACAGACCAGATTAAAGTTAGAAAACAAGACCAGATTAAAGTTAGAAATAGACCAGATTAAAGTTAGGAAACAGACCAGATTAAAGTTAGAAACAGCCCGGATTAAGGTTAGAAAGCAAGACCAGATTAAAGTTAGAAACAGACCAGATTAAAGTTAGGAAACAGACCAGATTAAAGTTAGGAAACGGACCAGATTAAAGTTAGGAAACAGCCCAGATTAAAGTTAGGAAACAAGACCAGATTAAAGTTAGAAACAGACCAGATTAAAGTTAGGAAACAGACCAGATTAAAGTTAGAAACAGACCAGATTAAATTTAGGGAACAGACCAGATTAAAATTCGGAAACAGACCAGATTAAAGTCAGGAAACAGACCAGATTAAAATTCGGAAACAGACCAGATTAAAGTTAGGAAACAGACAAGATTAAAGTTAGAAAACAAGACCAGATTAAAGTTAGAAACAGACCAGATTAAAGTTAGGAAACAGACCAGATTAAAGTTAGAAACAGCCCAGATTAAAGTTAGAAAACAAGACCAGATTAAAGTTAGAAACAGACCAGATTAAATTTAGGAAACAGACCAGATTAAAGTTAGGAAACGGACCAGATTAAAGTTCGGAAACAGCCCAGATTAAAGTTAGGAAACAAGACCAGATTAAAGTTAGAAACAGACCAGATTAAAGTTAGGAAACAGACCAGATTAAAGTTAGAAACAGACCAGATTAAATTTAGGGAACAGACCAGATTAAAATTCGGAAACAGACCAGATTAAAGTTAGGAAACAGACCAGATTAAAGTTAGGAAACAGACCAGATTAAAGTTAGGAAACAGACCAGATTAAAATTCGGAAACAGACCAGATTAAAGTTAGCAAACAGAGCTGATCAATAGCTCTGAAAGAAGGATCAGAAATGTTTAAAACACTTTTTCCCTGTTCCTTCCTTCCTTCCTTCCTTCCTTCCTTCCTTCCTTCCTTCCCTTCCCTCGTGTCCTTTCCCCTTTCCATTTTTCTTTTCTTCCTTCCTTAGATTCCTTCCTATATTTGTTCTCTCCTTTCCTTCCCTGGCTTTCTTTTCCTTCCTTCCCTTTCATCTGTTCTTCCTTACTTGCTTTTTTCCTATCCCCTTTTCCTTCCTTCCCTTTCTGCTCTGTTTTCAGGTCAAAATAGTCTGAATTTGATAACCAATCCTGATCAAATCCAGGTCCTTATCAAATCCAGATCTTGATCAAATCCAGATCCTGATCCTGATCCTGCCATTAAAACCTGCTGACATATTTGACAGCCTGTGATGATGGAATGAGGAGGTTAGCTGGCCTCAAGTGGCCTCTTGAGGAACTGCAGTTTTCTAACTCTCGTTTGCCTTTTTCTTTTTTTAGTGTCGGCCATCAGGGCTTGGATGAGTTTGATGGGCCACACACTGGAGGAAAGATGACACCTTAAAGCAGCTGGATAGATCGCCCCCCAGTGGAGTAGAAGAGGGATGGAGAGGCTTCATATCTTCTGTAAGTAAAGCTAAAAAGTACATATTTAGATAAACTGTAAGATGAGAGGCTAACAACAATCAGAAAAGAGAAATTTTAAAATTAAAAATAATGACATGAAAAGATGCAAAACGAGCCTGATGACCCGAGTCCAGCGCAAGAGCTGAAAAAGTCCAACCAACATCATTCAACACCATCCGTCTTTCTGCTGCAGAATCTTTAGGACAAAACTGTTTGGTATGAATCGTTCATCATTTTTAAAACTGTTTCATGAAAGATAAATGAACTTCAGACCAAATGAACGTCTGTTGAACCGGACCGTCTGGTTAAATCTGGTTCCAAATAATGTGTTGATACAGGAAACGGACCTGCATACCACAGGTGTCACTCATTAGCTGAATTTATACTCACACAAAGCCTTTAAACCATCACGATCAAAGAATTCATCACTCAGACTAATACATTTATATCTGTTGTTCAAACTGATATAAAAACTGGGAAAGTTGAGGAATGCTCCAAAAACACCTGTTTGGAACATTCCACAGGTGACCAGGTTCATTTGAAACAGGTGAGCGTCATGATTGGGTATAAAAGGAGCATCCCTGAGAGGATCAGTCATTCACAAGCAAGGATGGAGCGAGGTTCACCACTTTGTGAACAACTGCGTGAGCAAATAGTCCAACAGTTTAAGAACAATGTTTCTCAATGTGAAAGAATTGATGGATTTGATCATCTACAGTCCATAATATCATCAAAGATTCAAAGAATCTGGAGAAATCTCTGCACGTAAGCAGCAAGGCTGAAAACCAACACTGAATGCCCGTGACCTTTGACCCCTCAGGCAGCACTGCATTAAAAACCAACATCATTGTGTAAAGGATATTACCACGTGGGCTCAGGAAGACTTCAGAAAACCATTGTCAGTTAACACAGTTCATCACTACATCTACAAGTGACAGTTCAAACTCTACCATGCAAAGACAAAGACATATATCAACAACACCCAGAAACACCGCCGGCTTCTCTGGACCCGAGCTCATCTGAGATGGACTGACGCAAAGTGGAAAAGTCTGCTGTGGTCTGACGAGTCCACATTTCAAACTGTTTTTGTAAATCATGGACGTGGTGTCCTCCAGGCCAAAGAGGAAAAGGACAATCTGGATTGTTCTCAGGTCAAAGTCTCAAAGCCAGCATCTGTGATGGTATGGGGGTGTGTTAGTGCCCATGGCATGGCTAACTTGACCATCTGTGAAGGCTCCATTAATGCTGAAAGGTACATACAGGTTTTGAAGCAACATATGCTGCCATCCAAGCCACGTCTTTTTCAGGGACGTCCCTGCTTATTTCAGCAAGACAATGACAAGACACATTCTGCACCTGTTACAACAGCGTGGCTTCGTAGTAAAAGAGTGCAGGTACTAGACTGACCTGCCTGCATCCAGACCTGTCTCCCATTGAAAATGTATGGAGCATTATGAAGCACAAAATACATCAACAGAGACCCCGGACTGTTGATGAACTGAACTTGTTCATCAGTCAAGAATGGTAAAGAATTCCACCTCCAAAGCTTCAACAATTAGTGTCCTCAGTTCACAAACACTTATTGAGTGTTGATAAAAGGAAAGGTGATGGAACACAGTGGGAAACTTGACTGTATTCTTTTTTTAAATTGGAGGTTGTACACCAGATGATATCTCACTGATATAAAGGCAGAGGCATAACTGTTCTAGTTGTTCATTACATATCAGACTGAGCCGTGTAGAGCTGCTGCTGATGTTGTTGTTGTTGTTGTTGTTGATTACTGCTGGATCCAGAGGTCAGAGTTTTACTAAAACAGGAGAAAAGTTGCTCCCAGTTGTTTTGTAAACTGGGTCTGTGCAGCAGAGTCTCAGTCCAGAGTCCTGCAGAGTGGCCAGCTTCTGCCACTAGATGGCGCTGCACTCCACCACATTACAAGCACCACACACAAATCCTGTCATGGAAAAACCAGCAGCTGCAGGGCCACTTAAGAGTGACTTTTCATCATGGAGGGCTGCATCCAGGAAATGAGAAAAAGACTGTTGTCTGCTGAAATATGAAAATATATTTGGGGATATGACTCCTGATGGGCTCCTCTTTTTTTTCCATTACTAATCCTGCACCAATCTTTTTAGTTTGGAAGTTTTCAAAAACACCTCAGGGAGGCCTCTCCACTTAGACCAGGAAGTCAGTCCTTCAAAAACCGCTGACACAGTCTGGATTTGAAGTTTGCTTACATGCAGTTTATATAAATCTGTATGGTGACGTTGCATCAGGGCGCCCTGAGTTAAAAAAGCTGCAGGAGCTTTAAAGGGAGGAGTCGTCCATATGTGAGCGGGTGTCAAACATGTGGAATTTAAAACACTTTTAATTTGAAAAAAAAAAAACCTCATCGTCCACATGTGGTTTTTATTTAGTTTAATCATCTCATCCCGCACAGCAACGAGAAAAAATATGTTTGAAAGATTGAGCCTTAGAGGAAGACTTTAAAACACATCGTATTTAAAAATGAAGGTAACAAATAAAGAGCACTTTAAGCCAGTGGCTCAGAAAGGATCTGCCTCCACCAGAGCAGGATTTGCATGTTAGCGAAGAGCCTTTCTGCATGGGAACCATGACTAAACAGCGCCTGTAGACCAAAGTGGAGCTGCAGAAACCCTGATCCGCTCTCTGTTTGTGTGACGAGGCAGCTCTCCGCAACTCTGATCTGTTTACCGCGCTCTAAAAATACCACTCTGTTGCATTTCCATAGACGCTCAGGCTCTGTCTCCTCATTTGTTTATACACTGTCCTCAGATGTTGCAACCCTGGACGCGCACATGGAAAATAACAGCACCAGGATGCTGCGTGTGACAGGCGGGAGGAGGCTGTAAATCATGAGAAACGTGGAAACATCCAAACTCAACATCAGATTTTTAAGGAATTAGATTTACTCCAGAAACCAGAACACTTTCCACTTTATCTGAAAATGTTTAGAGCTTTCATTTCCCTCTTTTCATCCTCCCATCTCATCTCATGTCATCTCATACGCTTACAAATGATGTTTATCATCAGCCTCAGAGTTTATAATCCTCATTATAATAACTGAGCTTTTAATTCTAGAAATAAAGTTCAGATACTCAAGTACAATTCAGAAGTTTTTGTATTTAATTTAATTTTAATTTAAGTATTTCTCGTATGTTACGTTAAAATCAAATCCGCTACGTTCAGATGAGAATATGATGTTTGTCTTTGTTGCGTAAATTGTACAAATGCATCAGTGTTCAGGAAACAGTTGCATAGATTATAATCAACAGAGGCCGTTATTAAAAACATACTGTTTGCAGCAAACTTACAGATGGATTACTGATGCAAAACTTTTACTTGTGAAGATTTAAAGAACATAAAAATGATTTCTTTTGCAGGGATGTTGTTCTTTAACTTAATGTGAATACTTTAGCAACTCCGCAAAACTCTCATCATATTTACAACTGCACGCCAGAGCAGAAGATGTAAGAAATGTCCCTTTAAATTATTCCCAGAATATAAGTTTAGAATGCACAGTTTAAGATTTTACAAGATTACAAAAAAAGATTCAAGGCTGAGCTTTTAAAACGCATTGTTATGTTGCTCACCAGTCCTGAGCGAACATCAATAATCTTTGAGGAAATTAGGATTTGAAATAATCTGAGCGTTACTGCAAGGAGAAATCATCAGATTACAAGAAAGTAGAAATAATTTAATACCACTTAAAGTCCTGCAATTTTAAAATAACCTAGAAGTATCAAAAGTAGAATTTCTCATTTCTCATTCTACATCCTGCTCTGATTTATTCTTTTTGAACCACTGATGTGTCCAAAAAGCTGAATTTAAATGCTGCAGCTGCAAAGAAGAAAACAACACTGAGTGTTTAAATTTGACCTGTGCAGCGTGCGATCAAACGGGAGCGATTTAAGGATCTGATCTGACTCTTAGGGATGCGTAGCCTCATGAGAGATGATATAAAGAGCTTCTTGCAAGTGTTTGAACCTGCCTTTGAAACCCTCATTCACTCAATAATAACAACATACAGAATACTTAACCATGAAATGTCTATTTACAACAATAACACTGAATAATCTGTGTTTCACGCCACATGATGTTGAAAAAAAGATGGAGGATGGAATCACCTGTTTTCCAGGTTCCAGTAATTAATCCAACCAGATGTATTTCTCCTCCATGAACGAAACAGATAAACAAATTTAATTTATTAATTTAACAGACCTGCAGAATCAAACATCTGGTTGGGCTAACGCCTGCCTTTATAATAATTTTTCCAGCACCCCTGAAAAGGATCTATCAACGCCAACGAATTGAGGAAATAAAACAAAATAAAAACTGCTGCGAAGCTAAAACTCAAAATTTAAATGTCAATCTGACGACTTTAAAATTTTGCACAATATGTGTTTACAGTTTCTCCCTCATGAATGAAATAAATCTTTTTTTTCACCTCTTAAATTGTCACAAATTAAACTGAAATTAAACCTCAATCCAACTTCTAAAATGTGCACATGAAAAATGTTCATGCTTCTTTTTATAAAACACTTTGTTGTGATAAATGCTCTTTCATGACGTGATTACAGGAACGCTCTTATCGCGATAACTGATGGATTTGTGTTAAATTGCGCAGCCGCAGTAACACCTCAATCTGAGGTTGGATGAAGTTTGAGTTTTAAGAGTAGAAATCTCTGAGATAATGCGCTGACGTCACTGAGAGAACTGGAGAACCAGGTGAGTGTCCTCTCCATGAGTTTCAGGTAAAGACGGAGCTTCTTCTGAATGTAGCCTAAAATATAAATCAGCTTTATTGAAACCGTTTCAAAGACAAAAAGTAGGCAGGGAGGTTATACAATAAGTGCAAGGTTCGTTGCAGGTCATGTTAGCCTAAAGCGTCACGTGTGTAGTTACAGGATAGAATAAAGTTACATAGAATATAATTTGTTTGCACGTGTTACAAAAGCAAACACATTAAAGTCGTGTTTCTGAAACTTCTTTTGAAGAAGGAGAAAAACGCTTGTCAGGGTTCATACAGGCAAAGTGGTTTTTAAAGGCCTCTGGGGGGGTTCTTCATTCATTTCCTTCAAAGTCCAACAAAACAAAAAGCTACTTTGGCTGCATGTAGGAGGAGGCGAACACACACACCGCGAGACATCCAGGTGAGAATCCTCCACACATTCAGTAACAGGTTTAAAAACAAAAATCATTAAAAGTGTCTGCTTCGTTGTGACGGAGCTGCAGTTTCACTGTCACCGTCCCGGAGTCCAGAGCGCAGCGCGCGCGCGCTCGCTCGCTCACATGACGCAGGGTTTGATGTCCTGACAGACGCTCTGCGGGTGGTGGTGGTGGTGATGGTGATAGTAGGAGCCACCGGCGGAGGGGTGGAAGGAGGAGATGCCGTTAAAGTTTAAGACGAAGTCTTTCCGGTCGCACACCGAGGAGTGGCTCTGGTAGCGCGGGATCCCCACTGCACACATAGGGGGAGAGAGAGAGAGAGAGAGAGAGGTCAGGTGTGTGTGAGGTCAGAGATTAAAACATCACTTATTGATTTACTGCATTTAGTTTCTCATTTTTGACCCAGTGTTTCTTAAATTTGACCCACAAAACGCAGCGTGAAAACTCGGTTCTCTGGAGCAGAAATAAACATTTCACGTGTCCGGGATTTTCAAAATAAAATGTCACGTTTTTAAAAATTACATCAGAGTTTATTTAGTGACTTAAAATGTGACTGATAGGGCATAACAGGGTCTGCAGATAAAAAGGCCAAATTAAGCACCATATATAAATTACAGAGACCCTTTCAAATTAAAATACACACACAGGAATAAGTGTTTATGTTTAAGATATTTTCCGCGTCCCTCTGAATTTGTCATGATTAAAAGAGAATAAACTGTTTTTACTGTCTTTATTATTATTATTATCATTATTATTATTATAAAAACACTGATTCATGATAATTAAGTAAAATGTGTTTTTATAACAGTGGAATAAATGTCTTTTTGTCATTTTTAAATCTTCCACAGTGAGACAAACGCACCTCTTGCCACTCATTTGGCTTTCTAAAAGTGTTTTTAAAACAAAATTAATTTTTTAACGTTTTTTTCTTAATTTCTAACTATTAATCATAAACCACATGATTGATTTCGCCCCAAACTTTCAGACATATTTCAATCAGAGTGTGTGCGCGTCATTTAGCGTCTGTAAGTCAGCCTCTACTTCCACAGAGAGAAAAATAAACGTGGATTCTGTGGCTGCGTCAAGGTCATAAGGACTCCAGATGTGACTGTTTTTCAGGGGGAGACAGCAGGCTCTGTCCTCCGGGCCACAGCTCGCTGCCCTACATAACCCTCTGACTGTCAGTCCAGTGTGTGAGGCTGCGCCGCGCACACCGGCACATTTCTCCTCCTACAGGCTCAATTAAGACGCTGCGTAAAGTTTAACAAGGCCCTCCGTCTCTGGTGGATACTCAGCGGTTTGAAATCCTCCGCCGGTGTGGTCCGACCTGCACAGTCTTTGTTTGGTTAACCTCTGGGACCCTTTCGGGGCTCCAGCGTGGTTCCTCGCCTCGGTGAAATCCCCTGACTTTCGTAAAGCTTCGGCGTGTTGTGTTAAAGTAAATGAGCGTGAACAGAGGAGGCGAATCACTAAATAGCTGCTTTTCTTAATCTGATTATTAGGAAGAATATCCCGTGAAAACTCGCACAGATGTGGCTCAGAAAACCTGCAGACTTTGGAGAGAGGACGCGTCCAGCGGATCAGACACAGGAGCAGCCTCTGAGGCTTGAATCTAAATCATCTTTAGGCCTTCAAACCAGACCAAATACCCGCTTTATTCCAACGAAATCAAAAAAATAAACGAGGCCGGGTTGTTTAACTGTTCAGTCTTCTTAAAGTTCTGTTTTAAAACTCAATAAAATGAGTCTTAAGTAGAAGATTTATTCCTCAACGTTTGGACAGAAATAAAAGAGTAAATACGGATGTTAGAATTAACATCTCCACTAAGAAAACTTGTTATTGCTCACTTTAATCAAATGTAAAAACTTAGGTTTTGTGTTATTTTCTCTATTAATAAGCAAAAAATATTCTGATTTTGTTCTTGTTAAATTTGCAGAAATTCTTCTCTTCATTTTGGACATTTTTAAGAGTTGAAAACATCCTGAAATGGTTTCAGGACTCTGCTGAAAACAGAAATTAAATGTTGCAATAAGCAGCCTCTCTGCCGCTAAGAGATTAGTTTTTATTTGGGGTTTTTTTATGCTGATTTTTCTGTTATAATCCAGATAAGTTTGAGTTTAGCGCCGCAGATGAGTCAGACTGTACCTGATATGTCACTGGAGTGGCTGTCTCTGCTGTTCTGGTGGAGGTAACTCTGCTCCAGGGAGTAAGGCGACATGCCGGAGTGTAAACCGGAGGATGCGGGGGTGCTGGAGGTGAGAGGCTGCTGTTTGATGTAGGGGGACCCTCCGGAGGACGCCCAGTGTGCGGACGTGCTGGCGTACGGAGAGTGTCCGTCCAGCGCGCTGGCCATGGCCGGAGATGAGGGCACGGGGCTGCTGCTGCTGTCCGGTCCGTACTCCCCGTTTGACGGCACTGGACAGCTCGCCATGTACGTGGACCCGGGACTCGGGGACATGTGGGGTACATGGTGGCCGCCGCTCAGCCCGTCGTAGCCCCCGGTCATTGAATTGCTCATCATGTCCAAGTTGTAGCCGTTGCTGTGACAGGCGAGGGTGGCGGAGGGACCCTGAAAGTCAAAACTCTGCGGCAGGATGGAGGTGCCAAATCCTATCCCGTTCATCATCCGGTACATGGGCTTCAGAGCTTGGCATTTTCTTCTGAAGCCTCTCGGTCTGCGCCGAAACGAGCCCTCCTCGAACATGAACTCACTGCCCGGGTCGATGGTCCAGTAGTGGCCTTTCCCCGGCCTGCCCAGCCCTTTGGGCAGCTTGATGAAGCACTCGTTCAGCGACAGATTATGCCGGACCGAGTTCTTCCAGCCCTGATATGAACCCCTGAAGAAGGGGAAGCGCGCCTGGAGGAACTGGTAGATCTCACTGAGTGTCAGTCGTTTGGTCGGGGAGCTCTGGATTGCCATGACGATGAGAGCGATGTAGGAGTATGGAGGTTTTTCCGGTCGCCGTAAACCGGAGCTCGCCTTCTTCCCTTTAATGGCGCTGGACGAACTTTCTGAGGCGGCTTGTGGACTCAGCATGGCGGGATGCAGGACGCCGGACGCCGGGCTGGATCTCAGGGGAGGCGGAGGGTCCAGCTGCTGCTGAGGGGTCTCGGTCGTCATGTCAGCTCTGACGTACAACTGGCGTAGAATGAGGAGAGGGAGGGCGAAAAGACGAGCCGGGAGATGTTGAAGAGGAGAAATTTATCGAGATCCAACGGTCAGTGTCCGTGCAAGTGAGCGTTACACCACCAGTGGTCCTCAGAATCCAGGCGCAAAATGGAGAGAAATCTGTCTCCTGTTACGCACGACTCTCCCGTTACGCACAGTGCTCCCTTGACGCACGGCGAGTACGCACTGACAGAGAGGAAGAGGAAGAGAGAGTGGGGGGAGCTGCTTATCCACTGGAGACTGAGTGTCCAGGACACAGAGGCTCCACTGGGTGTCACAGCGACGCTAAGTGGTCCACCGGGTGGCCACCGAGCGTCCGAATAGTTCCTCAAGTGGAGGAAACACGAAAACCCTCGGACTTATTGCGCGGAACAGTCCAGTCAAACAAAGCTCGACCACCTATCATTTCATAAATCTTTGTTCCCTCTGTGAGAGCCCCCCCCCCCCCCCACCCCACCCCTTCTCCTCATCCGCACTCTGCGCCTGCAAATCTCCCTGAAATCAGTGACGAATAGAGCCACCCCCCCCTCCGCCCTCTTGCCAAATCTGGCCCGAGTCCACTTACCGTTCTCAGCAGCGTTAAAGCCCCTTATTCTCTCCCCTCTTCGTCTTCTCTCCTCCCCCTCCGACTCCCACTCCCTCGCTCCCAGCTCGGACTACACGCAATTAAGCCATCTATCAAACCTCCTCCAGACATCCCAATCAACAGAGCCACACGCCAAACGCACCAGTTAAAAAATGAGGACTTTCCTCTCTGCTCCAGCATGTATGGAGCTGTGATTTCTGCCTCATGTGCCACAGATCGGACGTGTTCCTCCCATGAATAAACCTACACAACTCTGTGAGCACGACCAGTCCACCAAACACCAAAACATTCACCAGGGAAGACAGGACACGAACGCATCACTGCGAGACGACAAAAAACGCACCATCGTGTATTATTTGTGTTATTTTTCTCATAATTTCCTCCCAAACTGGTCCAGAGGATAACAAAAACAAACTGTCGCGGTGCCGGGCTGGGGCGAGGAGTTTGAGAGATGGAGAGGTGGTGGTCTCTGCCGTGCGTGTGTAAGCGGGGGGTTGCTCTGAGTAAATGACTTTGACATGAGTGGAAGCAGGCTTTTTCCATCAAGCCCGGCCCTGGATACCACACACAGCGCGCCAGTGTCAGCTTACCGCCCCGGGCCAGAGCCGGTCCCATGGGCCCCGCGTTCATTAGAGAGAGAAAAGCGAAATTAGGCGAGCGGGCGTCGACAGTTTCCTCCCCTACGGAGACATCACACACAGATTTGTCCAACATGATGGAGTTATATATCCCATAAAGGTAATATCAACATCCGTGCTGCGACGGAGCAGAGATCACTGAACCTTGGAGGGGAAAAAAAAAAACCTTGACTTTGAAAGGAAGCACTTTTTTTTTGTTGTGATGTGAAAGTTTTAATATAATTTCCTTTTTTTAATGTATATTTTTAAATTCATGAGCAGATTTTTGTTTTTATTTTCTGTGACGTTCAGTTTCTCTTTGGTTCAAAAAAAGAAGAGGAAAAAAAAAAAAAAAAACATAATCCATATTTACACTTTTCATTTCACACACTCAGATGTGTGTGTGCACGTGTTTGCCGACACAATCTTTTTAAAGTTTAGATATAGCCCGCAGGATTTTCAAAACAATAACCACCAACAATAACCTTTTGCACTTTGCGCAACAAAGGATGTGCGGATAAAATCATTTTCCACCACCGACGCACACACACACACACACACACACACACACACACACACACACACACACACACACACACACACACACACACACACACACACACACAGGCACAGCAGTTTGTAGGATCTCAACGGCCCACCAGAAATTTCCTGCGACATCAAAACTTATGACCCCCGCGGAGATCAGGATGCTTTGGCCCGCAGAGGAGATCTTTGTTCTGGGAGGCTTTGAAGAAGGCGCTCCGGTTCGCTTTTTTTTTTTTTTTTTTTTTTTTTACGCACCGAGATTATATGAGCTCCTAATTTAGCCTTTTTGCAAATCTCACATGATCAACAGCCGCCACGAAAACTATTCCGAGGTGTTTTTGATGGAGGAGTTTGTCTTTGGAGGCCCGTATGAGCCCGCTGCCGACACAATGAGGCCGTCTGTTTGTTTTCATATCGGAGCTGAAATATGCGCTTTGTCCCCACAAAATATATGAAGATTTGGAGAAACTGTGTGTCCGGCTGCCTGACCTCAGGAAACCTATTTCAGGCCACTTCAAAATAAAAGTTCTGAGGCCTGAAATTGAGCTCAGATTAATTGAAGCAAACTGAAAGGATTTAGAAATCATCTCCAACAAAAGCACCAAAACAAGATTTTCCGTCATGGATACAAACAGATGGACAAGTTTGATCATAATGATTATTAAACTCTCTCTAACGTTGTGATGTTTTCTGCTCCTGAAGGCCTGGAATGAGCAAACCGCGCTGCATAAAACAACCTCCCATGCTGAGTTCCCTCCCTCTAACGCTAACTGATGTTGCCCGGCTCCTCTCGCTGCTCTGACTGCTTCCTGAGCTGAGCTCTCCGGGAGGCTGGAGGTCAGGCGCGGTTCAGCTTGCCGGAGTGACAGACTGTTTGGACTTCCTAACATTGTGCCTGCTGCCTTAAAGTTTGGTTTCATAACACTGAGGGCCTCCTTCGATCCGCAGTCAGACCCTGAGACCGGTCCGCCTGCTGAGCACCTGGTCCTAATGTGAAGCAGAGGATTTAAAAAAAAATCAGAAGAAGAAGAAGTGTGCGCACAAACACGGAGGATGCGCGTCATGACAACAAGGATGTCAACAAAACGAGGATGCTGCTCTGGGAGGGTTGGAGCCACGTGACTAGCCCGCAGACAGGTGTGCTGTTCCGGCGTTTCACCTGCAGGTTGCAGCATTGTTCCTGGAAACAGAAGCGAGGCTCACCTGTCACCTGTGAGGATGATCCGAGCGCAGAGCGGAGCGCTTCAGCCGCACAGCGAAGGATGTGAAGGCCCGAATCCAGAGGAGAGTCATTTCAAACAGGAGGAAAACACGGAGGCTGAGTCAGATGGAAAAAAATCAGAAACACAACAGCGCTCCTTTCAGTTTGGAAATTTAGTTGAATTAATCTGCATGAAATGACAATTTATTCTCACGACTTCATCATCGCCATGAGCAGTTATTATAATTCATTTACTAATAATCTCATACAGCATTCATGAGAGTTTCACTTCTCACAGTCATCTATAAACCATGCAGGGCATCATTCTGGGCCCACTGTTTTTTTTTTCTGAGTCGTTTTCACTGTTTTGTAAAACAGACGATAAAAAAAATAATATTTGGCGGCAAATCTGAGTTTAAAACCGTTTTAATTTAACAAAATGAATCACTAAATAAATAAACAAGCCAAACCAGAGCTGAGTGACTCTGAAAACCATCGAAGACCAAAAATCCAAAAATAACCGGATAAGATTTTATTTTTAAGGAAGACGAAGTCAAAATGATGTGAAACTTAAATATGAGACTGAAAGTGTTTCCATAGAGAGGATTAATTTGATCATCACTCATGAGTGGAGCACTGGCTCAAGGGGTCTGGGGTCTGGGATCTGTTTCAGGACCGCGGAGAGCAGCTGTGGCCTCATGTGGACACTGCATGTGTGTGTGTGTGTGTGTGTAAATCTGAACATGTTACGGTTGATAACGAAAACTAATAACCGTGTTTTGATGCAGACACATTTTAATGACAGTTTTATAAGAATGTGCTCGTCAAATCCTGTCTGATTATATTTATTTCAGATATCACGTGACATAATTTGCACCAATATTTTAAGAAACACAAATCATCATAATATATATTAATAAAAAAACAGCAGTAATGTTTTTGTTAAAAACGTTTATTTGTGATTTCCTTCAGACAGATGTTTATAAAAGCTGTTTGCAGAAACGTTTTAATGTCTTTGATGTCATAAATGGAGTCTTTGTTGAATGTTTTTGCGACATTTTTTTTTTATTTTGGTGTCTTATTGGACCATTTAGTGCTATTTGAATGTAAAAATAACCAACCGAGCATTACAATCTTTTTTTTTTTTTAACCTTCAGTTTAATCTGCGGTCCTCACTCTGACTTTCTGTTTCTGTTTTAGGAAAAACAGAAACTACTTTTGAAATAAATCGTTTTTAAGATTTCCCCTCCACAGAGAAGCCCAGAGGCTGTCAGAGTAATGTTTTCCTTTTTTTTCTTTTCTTTCTTTTTTTTTTTTGCTTTAATTTTGATTTTTGAGGCATTTTTTTTTACAGGATTATAAATTCACCTCCCCTTTTCTTTCCCCCTTTTTTAAATGAAGATTTCACCTTCGCTGCTGAGCAGGTGCACGGCGCCTTTAACTCCCTCACACACACACACACACACTGATATGTTTATCTGTACACCTGCTCCACCTCTCTCTTTATTCCTGTAATGAATAACTCAGTGAACATCAGAGTCCCGTCGTTTCATATTTTTTAATTCATGAAAAAAATCAGGCATGCATGAATCCATCTCAGGAGAGACATCGGGCTTTTCCCCATGCGTTTGTAGGGCAGGCACGTGACCCTCATCGCAGCTCAGTCAATATTTATATATACACACACATCAATATTTAATATAGATATTTACACAGCAATATTTTATACAGCAGGTCATAAAAACATATAAATAAATGAATAGTTTTATGTTTCAATGTGGCGCTTTGATGCCGTCATACAGTAGAAATGACCAATGAACCAAACAATAGATACACACGCACGCGCGTCAAACACATCTCATGCACACACACTCTCACACACACACTTTGGAATGTCCTGTGGTGACAGCAGCTACCTGCCCGGTCACCACACAGCTGGATCTTTATTAACAGGACGCCATGTTTGTAGCAGTCATGATGAGACAGAGTCTCAGACTAGCGCCAAAAGTGCACATCATGAGTCCAAAGGTACAGGCCTGCCAGCAGCCCGCGTGCCTCAGGAGAGCAGAGAGTCTATGTGGAACCCTCGCGCCTTGCTGGGCACCTTGAGCGCGCGCAGGGCGGCCTCAGGTGCTGCCTGCTGCAGGTATGTGAGTGCGTCCGTGCTGCTGTGGCCCCCCTCTGACAGGTATGAGTGCTGTGCAGGATAGCTCAGAGTGTAGGGTAGAATGTGGGCCCCTGGGGGCCAGTAGAGCCGGGGGGCGTGGGGGCGTGCAGCATCAACGTGGCTCTCCTCCCTCCGTTTGAAAGGTGTGCTGAGGATGCTGTCGATGCAGAAGGAGCTGGAGAACTTGGTCCCCACTCTCTCCTCCGGCGCAGGGAGGCGGGTGTCCTCGCTCAGCAGCTCCGGACTCTCCTGCTCCTTGCTGGACCCCCTCTTGGAGATGCGCTTCCTCCTGCGCCGGAACACCCCGTCAGCGAAGGTGTACTCGCTGTGTGGATTCAGCATCCAGTAGTTGTCCTTGCCCCAGGGCCGGGACGGGTCCCGCAGCACCTTGAGGAAGCAGTCGTTGAGTGACAGGTTGTGGCGCACGGAGTTCCTCCAGCCGGTGTAGCTGCCGCGGAAGAAGGGGAACTTCTTCATCAGGTAGTCGTTGATCTCTGCCAGCGTGAGGCGGCCGCTGCTTGACTCCCTGATGGCCATGGCGATCAGGGCGATGTAGGAGTAAGGCGGCTTGGGTCTGCGCGTGTAGGGTTTGCCCTTGCTGCCGTCTCCGCTTTGGGTGACAGGTGCCGGGCTGTTGGCCACGCAGTCCCCGTCAGACCCCAGCTCGTCCCCGGACAGAGGAGACGGGATTCCCTCCTCTGCGTCCATGCACAACTCCAGCGGCTTCTGCGCGAAGTGGTGCGCAGAGAAAACTTCAAGTTTCATTCTGTCAAAAGAAAGATCCTCTCACTGTGTGAAGTCTGGTGTGAGAGCAGGTGCAGCAGCTCCTTCAGCAGGAAGGTCTCTGTGTGTTTGTTGTAGAGGCTCGTGCGAGGCGCTGGAGGCACCCTGAGCCTCGGTCTGGAGCAGCAGAGCACAGATCTGTCTCCGGAGACACGCTTGTCTTGCTATAATATAATGGCTGTGAGAGGGACGGCCCACGGGCGGAGTTTAGAGCCTGATTCCATTGAAGCCATTGAGTGATATAATATATGTGTGTTTACAATTGGACGCTACTGTGCCACGCCAGTGAAGAGAGGAAAATACACACAGAGGGAGGAGAGAGAGAGAGAGAGAAAGAGAGAGAGAGAGCAGGTATGAAAAACAATCAGCCTGAAAAGAAAGTAAAAAAGAAAAAGAAACAGACATCCTTTATTTTTCTCTTTGATCACAGAGAGGATGAGACACCGGGGAGTGAAAGCGCACAAACCAAACCAAATGTTGAGCTTAACGCCAAATATAACGTCGAACGAACTCAGATTTACAAAACTTTATTTCCTCTTGTCTGAATCTATCACTGAAAAGGTGGTAGGAACTGGAAAATGAAGTGTAACGTTAGTGTTTTGTTCAAATATTTCTCTTCTTTACGCACCTGAAGGACTGAAAACGCGCGTTTTAGTTGGAGAAAATGTTTTGGGTTTTTTTACGCGCAAAACTTTCTCAAAAAACAAACAAACAAACCCCAGAAGTATCGTGACTGGGGTTTATTAAGCACAAAAACAGTCCACTTAAAACAACGAGACCGAAAAAATAGACACACAGGGGTCTGTTTTTACTCTCCTCTCCAACCTACAGGCGCACCGGAGCTCCGGGGATTTTTCGCATGACTCAAATGAAAAACACGCGTTTGGATGCGCTGCATGTTTACGCAATGTATGGTAAAGCTCTCAGGTCAAACAAGGATTTTTTTTTTTTTTTTAATCAATACCAGGTGTAAATGAATGTTTTTTAAAGCACAGAAAGGATCACTGCACCTGCTGAAGTCAGGGTGGAAGATTTATTGACGCAGTGTCGCAAATGAGCAGAGAGAAGGTGGGAGAGAGTCTGTCACTCAAAGTGTGTGTGTGGAGCAGCTCAGGGGAATCCTGATGACCTTGAAGTCAATGATATTGTAAAGTTTCACACCCCTCGAGCAGTTTCTCACCCTGAAGTTGAATACTAGTTTGGATTTATCTTTCTAACATCCTCAGAATGAGTCCTCAAAGTCAGACTGTGGCGTGAAGTTCAACAGGAGCTGAGAATCAGAATCAGACATTATGAGGACTGCAGATCTGCACACGCTTCATGCTTTACCGTGACGTCAGAGCTCCAGTTGCACCATTTTTCGATGCACTTTTTAAGTTTCCCTCCTTTGAAATCTTCGGCTATCAGTTCCACAAATATTGTCTGAGGAAAAAAAAATGTATAAACCTGCAGAAGAGGATTCAGGATTACAACACAGCTGTGGTGACATAACCACCTTGACCCTGATAATTAATGAAAGGGTCATAAATTTAAAGCAGTGCCACATTTGTCTGCAGACGTTTCGTGAAACTATAATCTGGATGCTTTAATTTATAGCCGCTGCAGCCCCGCTAACAGTTTTTAGTGAGCAAACTGACACCTGTTAACCAAACGTTTGTTGTCCCTCTAACTCTTCTCCTGTCAGCACCTTTCAGCTGCGTGAAGGGAGAGTTAGTATGAGTTACGACTCGGGCCTCAGGCCAGTAATAATCATTAAACTGTCTTCTCCTGCACCCCCCTCATATCTCCACTGCTCGGACTTTGCTGGAACCTGAACAGAGTTATGAGTTCATTTCTGCACACTGTCACAGCCGTGTGTGTTTGTGTGTGTTGCTCCTGTCATACATTTAGGGAATTACTCTCACAGCATGTTGAAGAGAGTTAAATATTGATCAGAGCGTCTATAAGATAAGGTTTCTATAAACTAACTGAGTCTATGAGTCTGCTCCTCAGATATGAATCTCTGTTTGGCATCCTGAGCGGTCTGCGCACCGGCATGTTTAAGTTTTATCACCTAATTATAACCCAGTGAGAACATGACAGGCATGACTAAAGATCACATACTATCCAGAGCTATTTCTGTGTGTGTGTGTGTGTGTGTGTGTGAAAGCAGGAGTTAACTGGGTTAATAGTCTGTATGTGTATTTTAAACCTGTGTCCAGTTGAGTTTGACGCTTCTCTTTGAAACAGTTTATCTGCTGGTGGTCGCGGTGCAGCAGGTGTGTGTATGCATGATAAGGTGTGTTATCAGTGCTTAAGAGCAGTGTGGACTTCTGTAAATGTTCACCCTGACTTCTCTGTGTATTTAATGAGTATTTGAACCCTTTCTTTTTCTGGGTAGGAAAATGCTGAACAAAAGCAGGAGCAGTTTAGAGTTCAGTGTCTGGCTCAAAGATGCAGGATTGGACACCTGATCCATACGGTGACACACTCTTCAAACGGTCACAATGAAAACTGTGAAATTATATAGTCCAAGATTTTGTTCTTGGTACTGAAATTATCAACAACTCTCACACTGAAAATCAGGAATTCTGAGCCTTTTACTAGATTGTGTTTGTGTTTTTCAACCAGAGAAACTAGAGTCTAAATTTAGTTCTTGGTAATAAATTTACCCCTGAGCACAGCCCTGCCTGGAGGGTAGTACAGATAACCAGGAACTTTTTATCAGGTTTAGTAGCTCCTTAACAATAAGGTTCTGTTTCTGTCATTAGTGTTGAAAAACTTGTTGTTTTGCGGTCTTTTTTCAGTGTGTTTTTCTAATGTGTTGTGGTCTATTTGCAGTGCATTTTTCTTATGTGTTGCGTTGCGGTTTATTTGCAGTGCGTTTTTCTAATGTGTTGCGGTCTATTTGCAGTGCGTTTTTCTATTGTGTTGCAGTCTACTTGCAGTGCATTTTCCAATGTGTTGCGGTCTATTTGCAGCACCTTTTTCTAATGTGTCGCAGTCCATTTTTCAGTGCGTTTTCCAATGTGTTGCAGTCTACTTGCAGCGTGTTTTTCTTATGTGTTGCGGTCTATTTGCAGTGCGTTTTCCAATGCGTTGCGGTCTATTTGCAGCATGTTTTCTTAAGTTGCAGAGCTCTAAGCTCTCAGGGCCACCGTACTTTGAAGTTTAGTTTTATATGTGTGTCATTATCTCCTCATGGGATAAGAATTTTATGATGATCTCAAGCAGTTTGAGAAGGATGCATCCCGCTCAGAATCCTCACTCGTTCTCGAGGCTGTTCTGGGTTTTTTAAAGAGACGTTAACTGAAACCAGCTTCACCACTCGTGCTCGTCTCCTCTCAAGTTTCAACAAATCCATCTGCAGTGAAATAAAGTACCATCAAAACCAGCACAGACTGAATATCCTCCATGCTAACAGGCTAACTGTGGTCCTACATACAAAGATACCAGACCTTCGTCGTTGTCTTACCGCCATCTACTGGTCTGGCCATGTAGTGCAACTACATTATTTTTTTCTCTGTCTTTGGCCTGATTTGCATAATTTACCAATCAATGGGCAACAGGAACCATGTAGTTCTGGGGAAGGTTCTACCAAGATACCGGAATCCTTGTCCTTCTGTATGTTATTCACAGGCACACGTCTTACTGGAGCCAAACAGAGTGAAACGGTTAATCATATGAGACTCATAATCCAAAAATATACTTTAATACTGCAACTCTATAACTTGAAAATCCCGGGTGTCACAAAATGCTGCTGATATCACCTGAAACCTAAACTGGTCCTGATCTGCAAATTTCATACCAGCATTGTTTTTATTGTTATTGTTATTATTTAACTGAAATTAAGCTCTAGTTTAAGATTATTTCTGGCTAAACGAGAGAATAACTGCGACTCTTTCACCTTCAGTGTGCCCAGCTAACATGTCTGTAAATTAGCGTTGGACTGGCGAGCATCTTGGTCGTGTTTTGCTGCAGTCTTCTGATGTGACATACTCAGCCGTGTTCAGTCCACATCCTTTAACCAAATTTAGACGTTTCTTCTCTCACCGGGACGTTTCTGCAGCAGCTGGCGACTTTTATCCAAAATGTTTTCGATGAAACTCAGGAGGCCGACTGCTGTGAGCCTAAAACCAGAGCTGAGGGAAGCAGCGCCCGGCGTGCGTGCTGTCATTATCGCCGCCTCTGCAGGACACTCTGAGGAGAGGGAGCGACGTACTCAGCTGGGCCGCTGGTGGGTGTGCCCGTGTGTGTGTGTGTGTGTGCCTGTGTGTGTTTTTTGAGGTTGTATTTGGTTTCAGATACTCTGCCAAGAAGGCTACACACACCTGTGCTGAAGCGATACGTTGTGAAAGGAAGCACACCTGTTTGGGGTTTTATCCTCCACATGGCAATTTGAAATCAGAAGTGGAAGGACAATTTCCCCACAGGGATAAATAAAGTATCAGGTTCTCTCTTCTGTCTGCTTGGATTAAAGCTTTTTCAGATGTGTGGATCATTTGAGAAGGTCAGGATCCTCATTTAGCCGTAACTTCTGCTGAAAAGTGATACGTATAATGCAATAAAATTGCTTTAATCGAAGGCTCGTGGAGGTCAAAGGAGTCAGCTGTGCTCTGCAGAAATGCACTTTGCTTATATAACGCGTTAATGTGTCTGTTAAAGTTTGCACCTTGTTATTCCAGCTCAGCTATTGAGATTTGAAGTGTCTCCTTTGAGCGGCAGCAGAAATCTCTCTTAAGTGCTGACATGAGTGGAATCCCAGTAATGTAAATTCATCGGCGAATCCTTCACAGTTCCAAAAATAGCCCAACCTCTGCGGCGGTCTGTGCTCACACGCTAACCCCTGTCTGCATGTCTCTGGCTGACTTCTTACCTGTATCTCATCTTTGTTTGCTTTCTTCTCTGTGAGTGAAGGGTGTCCAGCCCTCATGTCTTTGTATAAACAAAGTACAGGCTGTGGGTGAGCAGGGCAGGGAGGAATGGCAACAAGAGGCGCTGCGTTGTTGAGATTCCCAAGATTCCCTGCAGCAGATTCAGTCTCTGACAGAGTCGACATGCTTCATTTGGGGCGCGCAGGTAGGTACGAGGCGAGGTGTCTACTTCACAGCCAGCTCAAAAATCAGACATTCCACTTCGATTCCACTCATTCCTGCTCCCACATCATCGCAGGGGTTTGTGCACGGGGGTGTGTGTTTGTCTGCAGCTGTGTGTTGTCTCAGGTGTGGGTGTGAAAGTGTGAGACGTTGCGCGCACACACTGCAGGGGAAATAAAAGAGTAAGATACGCACATTCCATCTAGTTTATTCTTCAAACAGCGATTACTGTAATTACCCAACAATGCGGCCCTCTAAACGTTTGGTGCCTGCTTTGTTGTGCTTCTGCAGATTCATACCTTTGTGTTTTGGAAGATAAATGGTGGGGGGGAGGCGGCCTGTCCATGTAATCAGAGGCACACCTGAACACTTAACAGTAACAAACAAAAAGTTCCCACGAAGCTGTTTTGAAACACAACACAAGAACTTTCTGTACCGGCAGCAATAATCGGCGAGTAACGTGAAAATAATGCTCGGATTCCTCACACACACACACACATTAAACACGGTGTGTGCAGTGACTCAGAGTTTTTATAAGTATGGTTTGATGAGCGTCAATCTCTGCTGCTTGGGTGTCAACCATTAATATACGCAATGCTAAAAAATGTAGCAGTATATCCTGCAGTCAGTTGGCAGCCAAATGTTGCTATTTTGGGTCCTCCTACATTCTTACCTGACACGCTCACACCCTGCCAGACCAACAGAGGGAAAAAAATAGATACATATAAATAAACGGAGCCAACAAGGGTGTAATTAAAGTAATTAAGGAGAGAGGTGAAGTGCAGGTGAAGCACCGGTGAAAGGCAGTTTGGCACAGCCAAAGGCCTGAACCACATGCGATGCTAGTGATGTCATTCTGGGTCCCCCTCGATCAAAATCCCTTCAAACACGCAATTCATTTTCAAACTTCTCACTAACAGCACGCTAAGATGAAGAAGTTTTCTGCATCCTAACATCTTACTGGGGTTGGTTAGTTAAGATGAGCAAGTTTCTGATCAAATCTTTGGCCAAAGTGCGGCTCGAGTTGGCCTAAATCCCTGAAAATGGTGCATCACTCACCAAAGGATATTCCAAAGATTATTCTTCGGCAGAGCGAGCGTGTACCACCTATCTTGATCTCATAAGCAGAACGAGCAGGACCACACCCTGTGACAATGCTCTGCAGTGAGAACAGTGAGCTGTGAGTGAGGTTTTGAATCTTCAGGAAGAATTGAAGGAGAAGTTGAGCCAGTTTGTTTTCTGTAACAGTAGCATGCTAGCTTACATGTGCTCTCATTGGTTGTTTAAATCATGCTCAGAACATACTGAGGTGATTTCCCAAAATTTAAATCCTTAATGTTGATTCTTGTCAGGGTTCTATATCCTATAACTAAACACTAACCACACATTAACACTTACTTATGTAATTATATGAAATGATGCAATTTAAAGCAACACAGTATGATACCATATGATATTATACAGAAACATACAGTGTGATACAATATTATGTTTCTGTATGATAAATTGCATGACAGTACCATACAATGCAATATGATATGCCATGATAGGATGCAATACCATTTGTCATGAAACAATATTCATGATATAATACATTATGTTATATCATGATATGATATAAGATATTATGCATCATGTTACCACATGTCATGATACCATACATCATGAAACAATATGATAGGTCATGATATGATGACAATACGATATGTCATGAAAAGATTATAGATGATATGATATCAACTCTTCATGTTACGACTTAACATGAAGTGGTAAGACGTTATATGATATGATACAGGAGGTCATAATTCAATTCAATACATAATTATATATAAGTTGTTATCATAAGTCATGATACAGCATGGTATGATATGATATGATAAACAATTTGATACGATATGTAATGAAATGATTTGATATGTAATGATATGATCCAATGTCATGATACAATTTGATACATCATGATACTACATGATATGATATGATATGGTATGATGTAATACAATAAGTCATGAAGCAATATAAACATCGTATCATCTCATAAAGTATGATATGATACAATAAGTCATAATACGATTCGATACATCATGATACAGTACATCATGAAATGATAATATATGATATGATATCAATACTTCATGCAAGGATTCAACATGAAACGGCAAGTCATTATATAACATGATACAGTATGATATGATACAGTAGGTCAATAAAATTTAATACATATGTTATCATACGTCATGATACAGCATGATATGATATGATATGTAATAAAATGATTTGATATGTCATGATATTATATAATACACCATGATGTCTCACATGGTATGAGATCATCCAGTGTCATGATACACTTTCATACACCATGATATGATGTTATGATACGTCATGATACGATATGATATGGTATGATATAATACAGTATGTCATGAGAAAATGTAATACATCATTTTATGATATAATATGATATAGTATGATCTGATATAATAGTATTCAAAATGTTACAAGTCCACTGTTTCATGATAAGAAAAGATAAAAAAAGTTACCCTAAAACACCATGATTTTATAGGATGCATCATGATACAGAAAAATAAAACAGTACCATATAATGCAATCCTGTTAAGATACCGAATGCTATGATTCTCAAAGATGTGATACTTAAGAATATCACACAATAGGTTTCAATGAGAACAATTTCATCTGGAATGATATGAGATTGAACCATATGGGATATGACACCGTACCACATGTCACAATATGATACCTTACTGTTCTTTTTCATGTTTAATTATTAGGGATAGCCAAAAAAGGCCATTTAAGATGTTTATGATTGGAATTGTGAAGCCCTTTAACTCCCTAAAACCTTGACTGACCTGGGTCTCAAACTACAGTTTTATCTGGTTGTCTTGGAAGAGCGTTCTGGGTATTAAAGGTACAAATCTCTTTTTGTCTTAGCCCAGCCTAAGGAACCTTTGTGACCCTACATTTGCAATCAGACTATTGGAGACGATTAGAGTTTGGACTATCCCTACACAATGGCACTGATCTGTTGGATAAACATAAATCCTGAACTTTACGGCATGGGATGCACCTCCTGTTTTTAGCAGTTATTTCGCTCTGCATGTATGCTTGTGTGTGAGTGTGCATGATCAGCTATTTAGTGTGAATTTGTTGTCTGCTCTGCAACATCACCTAAAACCTCTGAAGTTTACAAATAAACTGTCCAGATCATGAGCTCAGGTGGTGCAAAAGCTCCAGACTATGGATAGAAGTTAAAAGCACAGCTGTGAACACTCCTTGAAACCGCCTCTAAAATGTTACTGTTAGTGCATGTCTGTCAGTAAACCTCTGCCATGCGTGCAACAGGCTCAATACCTGCCGTATCAGCCACTATCGTCCATTTCAACTCTTCACACGCTACAGTCCCCTCGCATGCCGAGCCGGGAGGCGTGGAGGGAGATTAGCGGGCGGGGGGATGGGGGGAGTGGATAAAGAAGAAAAAGAAGCAATGATTGATCTCAGCCATAGACACCTTGCTTTATCGCTGCAGCTGATAGGACCTACCTCCATTCAGCAGTGCTGTAGGCTGTTTTTGTGTAAGCATAAACACAGGGCCAAATCAGTACCTGTGCTGCACTGTTTACCTGGCAGCCGTTCAGCCCTTTTCTGTCTAAACTTGAAATAGGATCCAAACACTCTACTCACGCATAGTGGTTTGCACGAGATGCCTTGCCTGCCTCTCAACCTACCGCGGGGCTCCCTAGCGCTATTTTTGCACCGCCTCAACCTTAACAGCCCTCTTATTTCTTTGATTGAGAGGTGGAACATCTAGCCCGGAGGCTTTAACTGCAAACATAGCACTGATTTTAAGCCGTTACCAAGGAGTCATACCACAGACGAACCCAACAAACAAGCTGCTGATTGATAACATTAGTCTGTGGGTTATATTTAGATCCCTGTTTCTCACCAGTAGGTATTACCACAAACAACCGTTTCATAAAGGTCTATCACGGAACTTTAAGCATGAACTTATTCTCTTCGAAGAACTTATAGATTTTTTTTAATGACTAAATGTATCTTAAATTGGTTCAAAGACTTTTGGAGACACTTTAGCTGTAGAAAAAGTTGCACCATCATGCTTTTTTGGGCTCCTCTGAGGCTCTGGAGGGACCTTCTTGAACTACAAAAATGACCCTGATGACTTCATTCAGATTTATCGTCAAGTACCCCTGGTTTTAGACAGATTTGAGCCTTTTTCATGCAGTTAGAAATATTAGATATGTGCAACATAAAATCAAACGTTGAGGGGTTTGTGAATGAATGAACCCTTCAGCCCGTAGCTCGTAATTCAACTCTCCTTTATTTGATCTGTATAAACAAACAGGATATTGAAAAACAAACAAATTTCCATTTATTTGTTTTCATTTCAAAAAGGAAAAGAACAAAAATGAACTGTTTTTCAGTGTTTTGTTTTTTGATTCATAATCAAACATCAATTAAACGAATTGAACACAGATTTCTTTCCAGTAATAAGACTCCGTTTCCCCACTTGGAGAGGTGATCTTCTTTTTAACACTACTTTTCTTTTCCAAGGATGCAAAACAGGCAAATATATAAAAGTGAAACTATTTCATGATCGCTTAAAGTTCTCACTGAGCTTTCAAGTGTGGTTTAGCTGCTAAAAATGCCAACTTCAGCTAGCTTCAGCTAGCTTCACCTACTTCAGAATCCAGCTTAGAGTTTCTGTCCATCAAACGGCTACATAACTAACTGTCAGTCAAACCAGCCACGCCTCTGTTTGTGCCTGATTATGCAGAACTGTTCACTGTAATATAATCAAAAAGAAGGAATGGTAAAATAAACTCCTCATATTGTTGACACATAAAGAATGAAGCAATGAGCCCATAAAAGTCTTTCAAACCAGGCTGAAACTTTTCAAATCTGCTGAAAAAAAAGAAACTCGGGCGTTCCTTGACTTTTGCAGACAGCTTCAAGTGGACAGTCTGCCGTGTTTTTGCACGTCAGTGTTAGCTTTATTTGTCAACGCCTGAGTTTGCAGCTTGATGAAGAGTCACAGATGGGTTTGAAGACAATAACGGATCACGCACACACATCAGCTGACTTGGAGGAAGTCTACTTTAGTTTTTCTGTAAATCTCCATATTTTGCAACATTTCCAGCGAACAACACAAGAAATCCAAATTCTAGAAAAGAGAAACTTGAAGCCAAGCTGTTTTTATTTCTTGATGTATGAAATTTAGAGTAAATGAAATGAACTCTTCTTATATCTCCATCCCCTGTGCGAGCCTCACTGCAGCATGATAAGAAACCCTGGTTTATGAGCAGCTGTTACTGTTTGTAGTTGGTGCTATTAGATATTGATTTGGTAATAACTCCTAAATGAACAACATTAAGCATCGGAAGTTTGATTGGGGCGGGGTGGGGAAGGGACCTAATCTCCTCCAGCTGGCTGCGGGGGTCATAATGCCTCCTGCCTCCTGCCTCCGCTCCTGCATTGATCCAGAGGAGCAAACAGCAGCTTCCTGGCTGCTCGGCGAAGCGAAGCACCAACCAGGTGAAGGACAGATCAGATAATGTGATACATTATATAATAGGACGTGTGTCACAGTGATGCATGATCGAAAGTCTTCAGCGTTGGGTATTTAAAACTCTTTGAAGTCTGGATCCTAGAAAAACACTTACTAGATTTACATACACATAAACATCCTGCACGTATTACTGCAGATACAGAGATGGTGCTTAATTTCCCCGAGGTTTCAGCTCATTTGAAGACTCCCAGTGTTATTTCTTTATAATACTTTTAAAGTTATTTTTCGAGCTTTCTCTGCCTTTATTTTGAGAGGACAGGACAGTGGACAGAGCAGGAAACAGGGAGTGGGGAGTGACATGTGGGAAAGGTGCTGCAGGGTGGAGGTGAACTCGGGCCGATCGCACCAGGGCTAGCCTCACAGGTCACTGGGTCGTACTGGCACCCTGTCAACAGTGTTATTAATTTATACCACGTCATTTGATGACAGGGTGGAAGGCAAGTACCTGAACACTGAGGGGTGTCGAGGTACAGATTTGAACAGGTTCATCACTCTGTGCGCAACTGCGTGAGCAAATAGTTCAGAATAACGTTCTAAATAATGTGCGTAAAATTGCAGCTCATTAGTGGATTTTGACAGAATTCTTCTGTTTTTGCTAATTTTTCACACTTGAATGATTCAGATCATCAAACAAATTTTAATATTGGACAAAAAGGACCTGAGTAAATACAAAATGCGGTTTTTAAATGAATATTTCATGTATTTAGGTGAGAAAAAAAGTTATCCAAACCATCCTGACCCTGTGTGAAGAAGTAATCCCCCCTAAACCCAGTAACTGGTTGTTCCTCCCTCGGCAGCAACAACTTCCACCAAGTGTTGGTGATAACCTGCAGTGAGTCTTTCACAATGCTGTTTTCACATCATTAAATAATAATTTAAAAAACAGCATTTTGTATTTACTCAGGTTATCTTTGTCTGATATTAAAATTTGTTTGATGATCTGAAACATTTAAGTTCGAAAAATTTGAAAAAAAAAAAATAGATGAAATCTGTAAGGGGGCAAATACTTTCCCACAGCGTTGTATAATATCACTGATCGATTCAGAGAAATCTCTGCAGGGAAACTTTACAAACTGATCTCCTCAGTTCCTGATTTCCAGCACGACGTTGATTGTGTCGCATCAAATTTAAAATGCAGGTTTAAATGGCGTATGTCACCCTTGAGTCACATGACGTCTGAAGGAGTCATTTCACCTGTTTTTGTTTTTCACCTGAAAAGTCTCTGTAAGGTCCACTTCAGGTAAACCAGCCGGTAAAGGCTACCCTCACCAGACCCCTTACAGTAAGACTGTAGTGCAGCACTAAATGATTAAAAAAACCCTCAACAATAACCTCGGATTGCACGTATTGGACTCTATTTGAAGCGTGTTGAAACCACCCCACTCCTGCTCCCAGACTGTGACTGAAATCAGGTCAACAACTCGCTTTATGGAAAGATTAATGGGACTTTGAGTTTGATGGTATGATATAAAAAACTATCCTCAACTCAGCCTGTGAATTAAAAGCATGCTCTAACTTTAAAAGATAACTTAAATATGGTAATTTGTTTGGTTTTTGAGTGAAAATGAAAAGATAAAACTCCATCCAATATTAACTTGATGTCGCCAACACATAGTGGCACAAACTGAGATTGGTTAACTCCCCCTGCATGCCAGAGAAACAGGTTGAGCCATTTGGAAGGCCAGGTGGATGAAGGAGAGAAAGGAGCACCTGTCTAACTGGAATCGGCGGTCAAAGGTGAAACCGATAACGGTAAAATAACGTATGTGTTGCAGTTTGATATTAACCCAGTTTAATTCAACCACCGTCTGACCTAAAAACTCTGCTCCACTTTCAGAGCTGAGGTGAGGGCGCTGACAGTTTATTGCGGGGTTAGAAGAGGTAAAAATAGAAGCATGTGGCAGTAAATCATGAACGTCTCTGCTGCGCTCGGTGCAAAGATCTCCAATTACCCCAAAAGAGAAGAAGACCATAATTGCTGCACTGCGAGGCTCACGCATGTCAGGATATGTGTCGCTGCCATGCCGCTCTAATTGAACTTTCTCTCAGAGGCTTTGTGTGAAAACAGGCGGTAACTATTTATACAGCTACACACCTGACCCGGCATCTATCCAAACAAAAGGTCTTGAACCCAGCCCTTGCGTGCCTATCCAACCCAGACATCTGATTAATTATAGTGTGGCCGTTAAAGCAAAGAAAAACTAGCTGATGAAAAGTCAGCGAGTCTGCAGGCTCAACCTGCCCAAACAGCATCATGCATGTTAGCTTGTAAAACTCTCCATCCCGCCCCTCCTCCCCCAAACTCCACGCATTTACCCCCCCCCACTCCTGCTCCGGGCCCATTCGTGCAGACGAGGTAAAACATCTCCCTGGCTGTGTCAGAGCCCCACAGGTGGGCCCCGTGTGCTCAGGTAGATAATATCACTGTTACTATAGACTGTGTTTGGGTTAGTGCAAAAACACTTTTCACGGCAACAGCAAAACAAAGTGCCACGCCGTGCGTGATAACGGCGGGAGCTGCTCCCTGCAAATTAACCTGTGGAAAGACTTTAGCCTCGCACGGAACAAACACACACACACACACACACACACACATGGGGTACCTGTTCCTCCTCTCTTTGAAAACATAAGTTTGCATGATGTTCTGAGAGGAGCAGGGAATCATTTTATGAGATTTTTAGGATTAAGGAGATTTCTTTTATATGTAATCCACAAAGGAATAACGTTAATCTAAAACAGTGAAATGAGCCTTTAATGTGGAGGTGGTTCAGTTTTAGGACTGAGCTCCAGATTGAAAGCAGCGGGCTGATTGGACGAGTCACTCTGTTTCCGATCTGCATACAGCCCGAGCTGTAGACTTTATAAATTGACTTTCTTTAAACAAAAAGAGGCATGAATAGCTCGAATGTGCTCAGGGCCAGGAGCCGGGATGGCTTCCATAAACAGATCACCCAGGTGGTCCATGTGTGAGAGACGAAGGCAGCGCTGCTGAACAGATCCACTGCTGCTGCTGCTGCAAACACAGACCTGGATCATCTTATTTCAGGAGCTCCTTCAGAGACATCATGGACTTAAACACATGAGCTCATGTTCAGTATCTAGAGTTCTCTGAAGATTATTATTCCAATAAGAAATAAAAGACGTTGTGAGGAGTGTCGTTCAGGGATCTGTGAGTTTAACCCCAACTTACACACTTTATGTCACAACTCAGGAGGACACACAATAGATAAACAGATATTTTTTCCACTGAAAACACTTGAAAGTACCAGAGATGTGTTTACGTCTTATTCATAGAGAGTATAATACACAGACGCAGCCTCCGTGAAGTCAGTCCTCTGCTTCTGATGCCGAGTTTTGAAGCCCATCGTCGACGGAAGCCATATTGGTAACTCTGAGCTCAACCGGATTTAATAGAGGCAGGTGAGGCAAGAATGGGGCGAGAGATTCACCGCTTTGTGAACAACTGCGTGAGCAAATAGTCCAACAGTTTAAGAACAATGTTTCTCAATGTCAAAAGAATTGATGGATTTGATCATCTACAGTCCATAATATCATCAAAAGACTCAAAGAATCTGGAGAAATCTGTTTAACATCGCTGTCTCCTCCAGTGGGGAGGATGAGCACCCAGAAGTTGTTGCAGTATTTGCTGTTTTGCTCTGGTTATCTGGAGCCTTCTGCAGCAGAAACTCAAGACTTCTAATTTAAAAAAAAAGTCAGAATTCTGAGGTCTGACTTTTTTTTTTCTCAGAATAATGATAATAAAAATTCAGTGGCCTGAATCCTCTCCTGTAGATACTGGAGCAGGATTTGTAAAAGTCTTTCTGGTGAAACCAGGACTGTTACCCCTTTTCGACCAAGCTCGTTCCAGGGCTGGTGCTAGGGCCGGTTCACAGTTGGTTCAAGTGCGAACTGGTTAAGAACCGTTTGCTTTTCCACAAACAGGTGCCGGCCATGCTGTTTTGCTTTGAAATGCATTGTTTTACTTATCTTCTTCTGTTTCTCTCTTACCCCAACCTGGTCTTTTTAAAAATGGCTCTCTTCCGTGTTTTGACTCTGCTTTGGTTGGTTAAAAATCCCGCCCCCACCCCCTGATGTAAGCCCGTAGCCCCCGTAACGTAACATGGTTCTTTCTGCTGGCCCAGCAAAGAGTTGGTGTTTGCCAAGCACCGGTTTTGAGAGCCAGCAGCTGTGGAAAACCAAAGAACTGGTGCTACGTCTGGCTCTAGCTCCGAACCAGCCCTGGAACCAGCTTGGTTGAAAAGGGGAATCTGCTTGCTAACAGGATTGAACGTTTATGCCTGTGTGTGAATGCTTCACTGCTTTTTAAGGGTTTAAGAGCTGAACTGTGAGCATATTTACATTATTCAGACATTTATCGGGACATTGGCGCTCACATGACACAGAGTGATGTTAAATTGTAGTTTAGTATCCCTGAAAGCTTTTCTCTGCCCCTCTTCAGCCTGCATACCTCTGATCCTGCTCTTTGTTTTATAGTTGAAACTGTGAGCTCCAGGAGAGCTTCAAGATGGAAAAATGCATTCCTCACACCTTCGTACACACGTCACGTGAGGAGTGTAATCCTCATCATCACAACACACACTTTATCACTCCAACAACTCCAGCAGCCGCTCTGCTTTATGCAATGTTTAGATAGCAATTTACATAACTGGCGTGTTTTTGTGGCCCCTCTTATCGGGGGTCAGGTGTTTCAGTATGACATTGACCCCGGGGGCTCTGCTGTCCCGTCACCTGCTGTAACTCGGCCTGTATCTGCTGTATTATCACGCTGACCTGACTTATTGTTACGGTCTGTGTGCTCACTGATGATTTATGCACCGTGAGCGTGACAGATCAGCCGTCACATGTCGCCTGGTCATACACTCGACATGTCCGAACATACCTGCGCCATTAGCAGCTGGTCTGTGTCTGTCTGTGAGGAGGATTAGTGTGAAATGTGAGGAGACTGTGATTGACAGACTGTGACTCTGAGGGTAGCCCTGCTAGTCTTTCACAATGCTTAACAGCGTCAGCTAATAGCTGTGAGTCATTGCTGAGAGTATACCATCGCGTGTGTGTGGAGCAGTTTAGGTAAGGTGTGTGTGTGAGTGAGTGTGAGGAGCTTCTATTAAAAACTGGTTCCTCTGAAATGTTGTTTTGACAGATATCAATAGCACAGGGATCACCAGATCCGCGGGGTTCCCTCTGCACTCACAAACAAAGCTCAATTTGATTTCCTGGCTTTTATTTAGTCCCGGGTTTGGTTTGAAGGCTTACACCTCAATGCCGAGCTGATGATTCAGGTCTGACGTTACTCCTGTGTGTGTTTGGATAGCAGGTAAGGACGACATGTTTGTCTGTGGTTTAGCAGCTGCAGAACTTTCTGTTATTGTTTTTCCTTCGACATGCTCGCTCTCTGACTGCAGCTCTAAAAATATCACCAAGCCTGTAATTATGGTTTTAACCTAAAGCCCCCCTCCTCCTTCTCGCCCTCCTCCTATTCTCCTGCTTAGCACCTGAGCAGATTAATGGTGTGTGTGTGTGTGTATGTCTGTGTGTGTTCACCAGGTGATTTACAGCGGGGCTGTCGTCAGTGTGTATGATTTTAGAGCAGGAATGCAGCCGGTGATGTCGGAAAGAATCGGTTTGATGGCGCTGCGAACGTAAATGCTTTCTTCTTCTATGGAAACATTGGCTGATGGCATGAAGTCCTGTCCCTAAATAACAAAGATACGTTTATTTATAGAGCTACTATTGTGCTGACATGTCAGGTGTGGCTCTGAGGAGGCTGCCGCCTCTTCGGATTCCTCTCTGAGCGCCCGAGGCCACGATGACAGAAAATTTATACAACCGAACTCGGCCTCAGAGTTCACACATTTACACAACAGCAACACTCATCATCTGTGCTAGTAGTACCGTTGGGTTAAAATAAAATATGTCAACATATGCACATCAATATGCTTACGGCAGCAAAATGCACGTGAGGATTTTTATTATGTAAATTTGCATAATATGCATGAGCACAAAGTTTTTTTTAGACAAAAAACAAACAAACGACACACCAAAGAAAGTCCAGCAGTTGCAGTTGCAGTTGCACCTGTCGCTTCCTGGGTTTCACAACTGAATTTATTTGTTGATCCACTTTTAAATCACTGTCAACTTTAACACCAAGATTTAAAACAGTGGGTTTAAAATGAGGTAAAAGAGAGACCGGGTCCCTGAGATGTGCCTCCTGGGCTCCACTTTAGGGCTGCCACATACGATTATTCTGATAATCGACTAGTCACTGATTATTTTTTGTGATTAGTCGACTATTCAGATCATACATTAATTGCATCTTATTGCACCAGCATACAGCTAACATCATTAGCTTCCAGCTTCAAGTGTTTAAGGTATGTACTGACTAAAAATGAAGACAGTTAATATCATAGTTCATTCAGCTTTTAATGAACTTTGCAGCTTGTAGCAGCATTTCTGACATTTTTTTTAATGTACCAATTTTCTATTCAAACATGACATCGCTATTAAGTAGGTAGCTCCCTGTTGACGTTAATGTTAGCAGCCAACTAGCCAATTAGCTTACCGAGATTGTCATTCTTTGTCAGAAAATAAATCAGCCACGGCGTGCTGTCTTTTCAGATGCTCGTGCATCGCCGTCGTGCTGTCATGGAAGGACATTTCTGCTTTGCAGATTTTGCATTGCACACTTTTCTCCTTTATTTTGGAAAAATGCTCTGTTGCCGGCTAGCCATGATACTGTTGGGCATAACTTTTCCGGTGACATCACGGGTTACCCCGGTTACCACTTCTGCGCGTATGCGTCAAGGACAGAACGGCAGACGAGACGGGTGAAAGTACAGCGGCAGTTTAAAAAAATATTAAAACGACGACGTCGATTATTAAATAAGTCGCCGACGAATTTGATCGTCGACGTCATCGTGACTAATCGACTAATCTTGGCAGCCCTACTCCACTTGCACCAAAAATGCTCATTTCTATTCCGTTTTTGTTTCCAGTCTTAAAAAAAGACTAAGCAGACATTTTTTCTTTATTGGAAGGTAAACCTGAGTGTCGTTTGCATACAGATGGTAAGATATGCTTTTTAGAAATCAGGCCAAGAGGAGGGAGGTAAAGGGAGAAAAGGATGGGACCAAGAATAGAACCTTGGGGAACTCCACAGGTTAGGGGGGGCACAAGATGAGACACAGTCACCAATTTTTACTTAAAAACACCTCTCAGACAAGTAGGACCTGAACTCGTTCAGAGCTTTACCTGTAAAACCAACACAGTTCTCGAGCTGAGCAGTGATCTGCTGTGTCAAAGGCAGCTGTTAGATCTAGAAGCATTCAAAGAGCTGAATCGCTAGAATCAGTGAAAGCCAGATCGAAAAATGTCAAGAATACCGTAGTAACCGAAATAAGACTGGATTTGTAAAAGCACTGCTTTTTCGAGGATTTTTTCTAGATTAATGGAAGCTTCGAAATTGCTCTAAAAATTGATAAAAAGAGCGATATAAATTAGGTTAGAGTTAATACAAAGTGAGAGGGTTGTTATGGTGGAGAAAATACATTTCTCTGCTCTCTCAGTACACATCTAAACAAACAAAACACAATCTGACACAAAAGAACTAATCTCTTCGATTTTCCAGTTGGGGCTACTATGACGGTGATACAGTGACCATGAGAGACTGGCAACAAATCTAGTGACTTTTTCTGGATTTTGCAGACTCTGAGGTGACTAAAGCACGCATCAATCTTACTTTTCCCAACAAGTTATTCTGACATAAAAACAACAGAGTTTAGTTTACCTGAACATTTCTGCTGATAAATACTTTTTGTGTCCCTAACCTTCTCTGTAAAAATCTTAAAAAGCTCCAGCGTTTGATAAATCTGCGTTGTTTGATGTGATGCCAAGTTGTGTTTAAACACAGCAACTTAAACTAACGTGAAGCACATTTCTCCCTCTGAGAGGAGCTGCACACTGAGCTCCATCAGCGGGGCCGTCTGCTGCCTATCAGCTCCCTCATCGCCGCTCTGTTTCTGCAGCAGCCTCATTATCACGCATGCTACAATAACGTGCCAGCGTATGCGGGTCTTTTCTGCTTCATCATGGTGTTGGCACGCTCAGCAAGCGTGTGACGCAACGTGGGGGGGCGGGGCTTCGAAGATCTGATCTGACTGAGTCAAGCAGCCTCCGCACAGCATAGCATGACAAGACTGTCAGAGGAACAATCAATCAGATACTGTCACCAAACTGCAAAAAAATGCATGTGTCATCAGACTCTGAGACTTCAAAGAGAGGGAAAAAGAAGAGTTTTGATCAGCAGGTGGAGTATTGTTCACCTTTCTGTGATGCCGTGTGAAGCGTCCATTTCAGGGTTGACTAAACATGAAGTCAGGAATAATGCTAGCTTTCTGATCTTCTGATCTCTCTTTGCAGCAGAGGAAGGCTGAGGATTTGGCTCAATAAGGACAGCACCAAAAATATTTATATTTAAGGAATGAAGTTACCAAATCTCGACAGAAAAATTAGCAAAACGTCATAAATATTCTGTCACAATTCACTCACAGTTTGTAGCATTTTATGTTTATTTTATTTTATGTTTGTAGACCTTTTTCCTTTGCTTCTGTCTAGTGCTGGGCAAGGCCACCTTTTTTAAATATATATATAAAATTTTGTGTTTTTTAACATTAACTCTAGATGTACGATGCTCTTAAGGACCCTGTAAAGTTGCTGGTACGTCACTTGGCTAAAGCTACGCCAGCAGGAAGTCAGCAGCTGTCAAACCAAGGGAACAGTGGGAATACACCCGCTCCGCTCTGTTGCGTGTTGACTGCGTGTTCAGTCCAGTACCTTGCAGGACTGCTAGTCAGCTGATGTCTTGAGACAGAAGAGTTCCCTGGATTCCCACCCCAGTGATGATCCTCTCCTGGTTCATGTTGGGCTGTAAAACCTCAAACCTGTTGACTCCTGGTCTGGCTTCACTCGTTATGTCCGTTTGTTGTTGTAGTCAGGCTAAATAGGATCTGGTTTTTGACATGCTTTGTTTTATATCAGCTGGGAAAGTGTGGACTGCCCACTCTGGGTTGGGAGAGAGTCTTTGCCCCAAGCGGAGGAGTTTAAGGATCTAGGGGTCTTGTTCATGAGTGAGGGGAAAACAGAGCAAAAGATTGACAGACGGATGTCAGTGATGCGGACGCTATACTAGTCCGTTGTGGTGAAGAGGGAGTTAAGCCAGAAGGAAAGTTCTCTGAATTTACCGGTCAATCTACGTTTTAACCCTCACCTATGGTCACGAGCTGTGGGTAGTGACTGAAAGTACAAGATCGCGAATACAAGAGTCTGAAATGAACTTTCTCTGCAGGGTGTCTGGGCTCAGCCTTAGAAACAGGGTTCAAAGTTCAGACATCCAGGAGAGGCTTGGGGTTGAGCTGCTGCTCCTCCACATCAAGAGGAGCCAGATGAAGTGGTTCGAGCATCTGGTGAGGATGCCTCTCAGGGGAGGTGTTCTGGGCATGTCCATCTAGGAGGAGACCCTAGGGTAGACCCAGGACATGATGGAGAGATTATAGGCGTGGTCTCACTAGCAAACAGTACAGTTCAAGCACACTTCAACCCTAAAGTCCAGATTGTTTGGCCAGTGTGACCACAAGTATACCATGCTCAGGGGCAGTCCAGTATTGTGACCACAGGCCAGCAGGGGAATGGCGCTACCAGGAGTGGGTATGGCAGAGTTCAGATTGGCAGTGTGACTGTGCCATCTATCTCTTGGCTGGTCTGGGAACACCTCGGTATCCCCCCAGAGGACCTGGACTCATGTAAGCGGTAGGAGATGGATGGATGTTTTATTTAAAACTCAAAGTGTGTTGTAAGGTGATTTTTAGGCATGACTTCCTGTCTCACTCACTTTTTATAAAATGTTGCGCCACAGCTCCGGTATCCAGCACAATTAGGAGGCTTGCATATCTGATGTGTCCCTGCTCCAGTAAGTCAGAGCTGGACCGCAACCGAGTGGATCCATGTAAGTTGAAATGTTGACTTGAATAGGACCCTATCTGATCCGGAGCTGTGATGGAGAGGAGCCAGACCAGAGATGCATCAGGTGTATTTTGACCATGAAGCTCTGCCTGCAGGAAGCACTCTCTCTCTCTCTCTCTCACACACACACACACACACCACAGTGTCCTTATGTCTTTCAGAAAATCAGCCAATAACCTGACAATCATACTCTGCATTTCCCTGTTTAAACTTCATTCTAAAAGTTGTGTCAAAGCTTGGAGCAGGTTAAACTCTGAGGTCTTGTACAGGAAATAAAAACACGAGTCCAAACTTACTGGTTACACTCAGACCTCAAGGCATTCGACTCTTATCTAATCTTTTTGTTATATCTGTGACTCATCCTTTGATTTTTTAAAAATGTGTATTTCCTTGTTACCTGTTCTGCTTCGGGTCTTGTTTACTCATGAGAGAGCTGATGGAAACCTGTGAGGGACAAAATTCCCAGGTGAAGGAATGTGCAGTTGAAAGAAACAAACCTGTAACATCATTTGCAAAACAAAGACTCAAATATGTAGCAGAGTTTTTTCTGCCTGTAGTGAGAAACACACATTTTTCCCGCAGCACACAGGTGCGTGAGAATATTTTACACTTGATTTAATGAGCTGCTCTCTCGGATCAGATAAACCTTATCAGATCTGTGCTCGAGTCGTTCTGTGTAAACAGCCAAGATAATCTGTGTGTGCATGTATGTGTGTGTGTGTGTGTGTGAGCAGAAAAATGTGGTTGCATGTTTATATAGGACGGTTTAAGGGCAGAGGTTTCAGACTGCTGCAGGGCGACCCAGGCTGCCCAGACTCACCTGAGCATTTCTCTCAGGTGTGATCACACGGCGCTGATCCACATGGGCTCCACCAGGTGCATACCCGACATCACTGTACTGTGTCTATGCATCAGAGCTCGCAGAGCATGTGCTAATCCTGCAGGTATTTGCACTAAATTTTGCCTGCAGGGCAAATTTCCCTCAACATTTCACTCGAGATCTCAACTGATGATTGATTGAGCAGAATTTTCTCCCTGCTCGAGGAATCTGAGCTATTTCTGCAGCAAAAACAACACGTCAGAAACGTGTGATTTGTTGCATTACAGAGAATTCATGTTTAACAGAAGTGCTGATTGACAACTTTGAGGCATTAAACACTTACTTTCTTCAGATTAGTGAAAACATTTGGTCAGAGGGGACAATTCATCATCAATTCAGCTTGTATTGAGACTATTCTCTCTACATCCTCAGTAATCCTGCTGTAAAGCAACAAAAACTAAAGTCTCAAGGGAGCCGAGTTTGAGACCAAATTACTTGATTTGTATTTTGCAGCTTGAATCCACTGGTTGGTGACTCCTCATAATATCTTACATCATAGTTTGTTTATTTTGTTCTGCCTGAGTCTAAGCGTCCTGGTTAAACCGGGGTGTTGGCTCGGTTATGTGTCATCACTGATATTGAATTGAGCAGATTTAGGTGGATCCAATCATCTATTCAATGGTTAATCCTCTTTTATTGTCAAGCAGAGGATAACTTTTCATTGCAAAAAGAAAGTTAGGATTAAAGCATGTCTCTAAAGAGACAATGAACCAACTTCTTGGATGTTTGACAGAACTATGGCTCCTCTTCAGTGCCTCCCTTCTTGGCCAAAATTGGTCACTTGTGGCTTAAAAAGACAGGAAATTTTTCCCGACTGCCAACTGTTGCTTGGTGTAAAAGTTGTGAGGAAATTTAAAGACTCGTTCATAAGATGCAGAAAATCCCACCAACCAAAAAGCACCAGGGTTGGTTTCTGGTCTGCCGTTGTTGTTGACAAAGCTGAACCGAACCGTCCGGTCCCTTCTTGATTTTGATTGGTCTATGAGGAAGATGTAACTTTAGTTGAAGAGATAAAAAAACAGCAGACATTTGGGGGCGTTTTTGGACTCTGGGTACTGAAGCTGCTGCATTGGTTTAGTACCATTTGCAGACACAGGCCTGTTGTGCGGCCCTGGACTTTATAAATCCTGGTCTCTGTTCCCTTTGATGCCTCTCATAAGACAAACAGCTCTCAAACCAAAGGTGCATCGTTATGAACACCAGCAGGTTCTGACGTACACAGACTCGGCCTGGTATGCAGAGCCAGACATTCCTCCATCACGTCGGCCGCTGGCCCACGCCTGACACTGCAGCTCCAGAGCTTAGCTGCGCTGCACGGTGACGCACGACCCACACACACACACACACACACACCTGCTCTGCTGGTTGTTATTGTTTTCTTTGTTTCACAGCCAGAAAGGTGCAGAGAAGACGCTTTGAGTCGGCATCAGTGTGAGGACGGTATGAAAAGAGGAACAGATGCTTTAACAGCGTTTCTTTTTATTCTCCTTTAAAACATTTTAAAAGTTGTTCTTGAATATCTGAGGTTATGTCTTTGGTTGAGTTCCACTTGATATGCTTATGTGTGTGTGTGTGTGTGTGTGTGTGTGTGTGTGTGTGTGTGTGTGTGTTTTCTAGGAAATGAAATTGTACTTTTTGTGGCTGCATGTGTGTGTTTGTGTACTCAAAGTGAAGATTATCTTTTTCTGATTAAGGAAAAAGGGAACACCTGCCAAAATACTGGTTACTTTGGTACATACCACAAAGAGTGTGTGTGCCCGTGTGTGTATGTGTGTGTGTGTTTCGTTGTGTGCCGAGGTGATAGGCAGATAAGATAAGTAACGTAAGCAGAGTCAGGGCGATGGCAGGCGAGTCGCACGCCATGAGCTCTTTGCCGCTCGGACGTCTTTTATACCTGCTCTTACTTCTCACATGCCTCAGCAGCAGATGTATGTGTGTGTGTGTGAGTGTGTGTGCATTCAGAGTCACATACGTTTGAATATGTGTGTGTTTGCAGGCATGTTGTGTGTAGCATGAGAACCTCAGCAGGGGGTTTTTCTGTGTGGCTCTGCAGAGTGACGGAGGGGGGGCCCAAGCTGTGATAACAAACTCCATTCACTTCAGAAACAACAACAGAGCGCTCGGAGTGAACCGCCGGCTCTTTTCCTCTGGGAGCCCCCGATCTGCCGAAGCGAAGAGCTCAACTCATTTACTGTCATTAGCTGTTACATCACAGGATGGAGCTCTGGATCGCTTATCTGCACATTTGCACACACACACAGACACACACACACACAGAAAGTTTGAGATCCTCTGATGAAGAATTCAAAATTCTGGTAAAGCTGCTTAAAAAAATTCCTTCTTGTGAATCAGTGGTGGACAAAGTACGAAGCTCCTGTTCTCAAGTCAAAGTGTAGATTTTCAAAGTATTTGCTTTTTAAAGCTACTTTAAGGCCCCGTGACCCCAAAATGTGTTTTGTTTCTTTATTGAATCTTTATTGATTTCCACAGCTCAGAAATAAGGGAAATTAAAGAGCAATATAGCTGCTTTAACAAGCAGGTGTATATCAAAGCAAAACTTACTATAATATTCATAAATTATGCGCACACACCTGCATGCAGTGCCTTAAAGTAATCCCTACAAGTAATCCTTTTTTTTTTAGATAGTTACTGTATTCAGAATACACCAATTTAAACTGTAACCATAACAGAATACACCTTTACATGTAATCCGTTACTTCCCAACCCTGTACAAGACTGAAAGTCTCTTTTATGACACGACACCAGCTGACAAAGTCTAACGCTGAGAAGAAATATCTTTCCTCTTTCTCTGCTGAAAAGGATTTCTGTGATTAATTTAGTAGAGATGGTGGAGACTGGAGCTGAACTGACAGACAGAAAAAGGACAGAAGAGAAGAAGAAAGATAAACAGGAGAGGGATAGAGGACATGCTAAAGGCTAAAACATGAGCTAAAGGCTAAACCATAAGCTAATCTGTTTGTGATAATGTTCGTTCCAGCCCATATGCAGCAGTTATTCTGCAGTGATCTGATCAAACTTGAGAGCCTGTCAATAAAATGAAGAGTGAGGTTACGTCAGCTCTGATTGGTGAGGTTGGAGTTGGTAGATGATCAATGGAAGAACATAACCAGGATTCACTATCGTTACACGTCTTAGTACGACTGCGTATTAGTGCCATTTAAAGAAGTTTTTTTTTTTAAATTAATTTTCTCGCAAACTTGCAACTTTATCAATTCATCAAAGTTTTAAATTATATCGATGTGATGAGTCTGGGCTTAAATCAGCAGTGTCTCTTTATTGCTGAGTCCAACGGGAAGTACAATCTGATACGGCTGTCAGGTGGGTCCATGATGCAGTAAAATGGGCAAAAAGCAGCTCGTTAACAATCTACAAATTCAAATTTTCCTTGTTAATGTTTGACTTTAAAAACTTTAAAATTTCAAATTTGATTTTTTACAGATTTAAGTCTTTAAAAACTCAAAATTTTAAGTTTTTTCTCTAAAATTTATGACTTTAAGAAATCTAAAATTTTGAGTTTGATTTCTCATAGATTTCTAACTTAATAAACTTGAAAATTTTTTAAAGTTTTTCTGGAGAAATTACTAATTCAATTTTTTTTTTTAATCTCTAATAATGGCCCCAATAGGCCATTGTATGTTAGATCACCATGCTTTGAGTAACACTGAACAGATTCATGATCTGAGTTTACAAAGTTTGGTTGCTGTCACGTTTCAAACAAGTAAATACATTACCTCGACGCTTTGCATCCTGGGAAAAGTTGTCTTGAACAAAGAAAAATAGTGTTTTAAAAAAAAAGGATCTGCTCTATATTGATTCAGTTCGATAGTGGGTGAAGGCGCTCATGGGCAACACTCTTTATTCCAGGAAAACACTACCGATCCTGGCCACAGGGGTCACTGCAATCAACACCAAATAGAAAGTCCTCACAGAACCTTTAAATGTTAACGACTTGAAAACTTGTGCTGGGTTATATTTAATAAGAAAACATTATTTATATTTTCTTGATCTCACATTCTTCAGATTTGCAGCTCAAACTTCAGGAAGCAGTAGCGGGAACAACCAATGGATGCTCTGATGGAGAGTCATCATCCGTTACCACATCTACACTCAATTATCAGAGACGAATAGTGTTGTTTGAAAATAAGTGTATTTTTCATTAAATGAGCACCCCTCTTGGTCTACTGTCACCCTTCTCACTGATCTTTACCACTTGACGTGATGACGTGTGTATTAATGAGCAAACGACCTCATGGGGTCATCACAGGTCATCTCAGGGTCAGAGGTCAGCAGCCGGTCTGAGAGCAGCTAAAAGAGCAATGTAACCGTCAGGGTAACACTGACAGGAGATTAGCATCAGTGGGACCTTTAAACCTGAGTGTGTGTGTGTGTGTGTGTGTGTGTGTGTGTGTCAGGTAGAGTCAGAGAAAGTAACCACTCTGTGACCTCTAACACAGATACGCCTGATGAATAACATCAGTGTTCAGCTGAGGTTTAAGGTCTGCTTACATCTGAGTGACGGGTTGGTTTAAGCTCCAGAAAAGTACATTTAGATCACAGGTGAGCACCCCTATGAAAGGGTTAATGGTACAGGTGAGTACAGCCCAGGTATGTACGAGCCATCACACAAACATGTTAGTTTGGACTGAATGTTTTTCTCATACTTGGGCGCACAAATCACTCCCGTCATCTGTCTGTCATAATCATTTTCATACCTCACTCATTATTCACACCTGGATGAAGACGAGACAACAGTTGTGTACGTGTGTGTTTGTGCGTATGCGTGTTCGGCTCACAGACTCATCAGGACTGCTGTGATACTTTCAGACACGTTTGAGATTAAGAGTTTAAAATATGGATCATAGAAAACAACATTTTTAGTCACAGTAGCCTTTCTGTGTGCTTTAATTCTATTTTTTCAGTAGTTTTTATTTGGAAGCAAAAGATGGGGGCTCTTCATTAGCTGTTGGACCGCCAGCTGATGCAACATGCAGTACTGTTGTAGGGCTGGTAATGTGTTTACAGGTGCGTCCTTCAAGTAGCTTCAAGTATAATCTTACTACAACTCGTCATTTGGCTGTGACGTGGAGCAGGGGAATTTCTACAACCCCCCCCCAAAAAGGAAATTTGTTAAAAATATTCAGTTACTTCAACCTGGATTTGTCTCCTGTTGATTGTAATTCAGCAGTTAGCTGAAGAAGATCTGTGTTTACATATTTCATGCTTCTTAACTTATGTCAGACGCCCCTTACTCAGGAGAAAACAATTTTCCCAATGAGCCAGGATTTTGAAAATTCCGTTTTTTGTTGCTGACAGTCATTTCAGTTGGGCTTTACATGCAACTGAAAATCACTTCTAATCTGTGTGTGCATGTATTATAAATCTGGTGACAGAAACAAAGTCTGTGCACAAGTTTTCATTTTGGTTCCAGTTATAGTCTCAGTTCACATTGGCCCTAATCTGGCCTAGTGTCATCAGGCTCCTTTATACTGGTGAATGGGCTTCGATCAGCTCCACAGACTGTATGATATATGGACCTAATATCTGTGATGTCACCCATCTGTATCTGATACAGAGTTTTGAAGCCTATCATTGGCTGCAGCCATATTGGAAACACTAAACTCAAGAGGTGAGCTTTGAGCTTCCTTACTAGCCACTACATGGTGCCCACCACTGCCTCTGATTGGACAAACTCTTGAGCTTAATGTCTTCTAAACTGCCGAGGTATTGAAAACCATGCATGCTGCGTCCTGTATTCACAAAGTAAACAAAAGATCAGGCTAAAAGCAGCTCTTAGTGACGTCATTCTCAGAAAAATACTAGAATTCCTCGAATTCTCTGATTCTTTATAGAATTTTCTCCTGGTAAGATAAAAGTTATTCACAAAGCATCTCAGGACTTCAGAGAACTCCCAAGGTGAAAAACTGTTTGGAGGAGGGAGGAGGACTTAAAAAAAAGACTAAGAGTGGTTGGTGATTCTGGTGTTGGACTTTCCCAACACCCTAAACACAGTCTGTCACCTGTGACAGCTGATTAGCTGCTGATCCAGCCCCTAAACAGACCAGTGAAATGAGCAAATGAAATCAATATCTGATGTAATGTCAGGCTAACCAACACACATTTCTTCTGAACTTAACCCCAAAGTAAAAGTAATTTAGAAACTCAGTGAGCCCTGTTTACACAACAACATTTCACTTGAAAACACAAAAAAACTCAGTGCAGAAGTGGAGCAACAGATGCACATTTTGTTGGAAGGCAGTCAGCAGATTCAGGTCGTTAGCCCTCCATCGAACCATTGTTGGTTGTCTGGTTCGTGCATGGCAATTAAAAGTACCCACAACGACAGTGAAATGCACACGCGTAAAACCGAGCGTGACGACAGCATTTCCACTGAAAACTTGTTGTTTACACGGCAACGGTGGCTGCAGCGTATCAGAAAAATTCCACTCTAGAGGTCAAAAAAGTTGCATTTTAGGTCGGCTAAAATGCCATTTCCATGTAAACAAGAGGCCAAAACGCGTTTCATCCTAAAACCATTGTTGTGTAAACACCACCTTAGAAAAATCTAGAATTTTTCCCTGGTAAGATAAAAGTTATTCACCTCAGGCCTTAAGAGAGCTCCTAAGGTGAAAAACCGTTGGGAGGAGAAGGTCAAAGTCATTTAGAAACTCTCATGAGTGAGTGTCAGTCTTCTCTTTTGAACCCCTCGGTCTCAGTGTAAACTCACAAATATTTCTGAATCCATTTGTTGAAACTCTCGGGCACCTCTGACACCTTTCAGGCTTCGCTCCATCATAACAGGGTCAGTCATGTGACAAGGTTGGAGGTTAAAGGTCAGTCGTTCGGTAGCCTGACCAGCTGCCTGCACAGTCATGTCAACTCTGCGAACCAGAGGGACACAAATGATCCTCGACTGGTAAACAACTCTGAAAACAAGCTCTTCGAGAAGACATCATCTTCTCTCGGAGCTGTTTGGCTCTCTCAGTAAACAGTGTTTTGAACTCAGATTATGAAAGAAGAAGTTTATGCTCCTGTCACCTTGTTCGTACAAACCTAACACTTTAAATACATATTTATCTAACTGCAGGAAACACACAAAAACAACTGTATGCAAACACACAATCTGCACACTCTCAAGCTGAGAGCTGTGAAATGAGTCGACAGAGCACAGATTACCTCTCATCTCAGTCAATGAAAGGTTTCCCCTCTGATTTCAGGACCTTTTTTCGGGGCTTTTAAGTAAACTAATCTTTGAGCAAATACCACAGGCTGTTTCTGAAGTCTGCACATAATGGAAAGTCTTAATATATCTGAAGAAGAGCAAACAGACCCAACAAGAGGCTCGCTGGAAGTTTGGGATCAAAGCTTCAGGGCACAAAGGCAGAGATTTAGCATGTTAGAGTCATCGTCACTCTTTCACAGCCAACTATTGTCTCTGTGTTTCTCTCCTCAAGTTCTTTGAATTCCTGCTCAGTGTAAAACGCTTATTGTTATCCGTGGCTTTAACCGCCACAAACCGTGTTCTTAAACATCTCCACTCTGCCTTTCAGACTCCGCTCTATTGAAAGAAAGATTAAAAAAAGAAGAAGGGGGAAAAAAAGAGCGGGGGAACATCAAACAGACGAACATTGTGGGTTCATGTTTTGCTTTCGGGTTATTGTCATCAGTCCTGACCCTGGTGCAGTGATTCCCAGCCGCTTGCAAACACCTCGTCTTTTTTTTTGTGGTTGTGTTTTAAGTGGTTGTTGTGCTGAGCTGCCGTGTATACTGGGCGTGCTCCAGGTGTATTTGTACAAGATGCAGAGTTTCTGTGTGCATAAGCAGTTCTCTCCTCATCCCGGGTCCATTTTTAGCTCTGAAACTGTTTGATGATTTTGGCACTGAAGATCCCTCACTTCGTCATCACAGATCTCGATGCAGAGTGCAGGTATTGCACAACGCAGGGCTCAAATTATTTTGTTTCCAAGGCAGCAGCCCTGCAGTTATCACCTCCCACGTTACACTTAAACATGTCCCAGAGCTGTGAGGGCTGATCCCTACAAGTCCTGCACTTAATTTGATTTAGTACAATTGATTAGACGCTGTTAGACATCGCTTCCACCTGATCGTGTCTGATTAGACTTGGCGCTGCGGATCGTTCATTATGTTACCCACACAAATCTCTTCCTCCATCTCTCATCCTGAGTGTGTGGGAGGATTGAACCTGTGTGATGTTTGAACAGCACACCTGTGCAAAGCAGGTTACACATTACAGCTGAGTGCAGAGTGTGTGTTTAACTTCTCAGGGTCATGGACTTGAACAAGCCATCATACTAAGACACAGTCATTGCTAAAATAACTTCAAAATAAATACATGTTTTTATTTCTGCTTCTGAGTTTCTGAAACGGAAGAAACATGACCGGGTTCATTATTTGATATGTCGCTCAAAAAGCTTAATTTATCAAAAATGACAACAAAATTTCTGTGGTTTGTTTTTACTGAAGTGAAAAGGAAACCTTTGCCGTAATGCTATCAGAGGCAATAATAAGGGCCTTCGTTCTATCGAAGTTTATTGGAAGGAAGTCGTCATTCATCTGGCCCTGTATGGCTGTCAGAGGAGTAGGAAGGTTGGACAGTTTTATTAAGGCCTACATAAAAAAATACAACTGAATATCGTCAACATAACAATGGAAGGAGATCCCATAAAACTGCCTGATCATGTGGCAAAGTGGGAGAATGTGTAAAGAAAACAAGAGAGGCCCCATTACAGAGCTCTGAGGTACACCACATGACAGAGTAGCTGTCTCAGGCCTTGTACACACATAGCTTGGTATTTATTAAAAATAAAAATTATCCCCCCACATTCATTTTTAAAAATGCTTTTGTCTACACCTTAATGTTTGCGAAACAACAACAACAACAACAACAAAAAATTGTCCACACATTACCGGGCCAACCCTCACCATTCTGTCTCTTCTACCAGAGATTCAAACATGGCACCAGGATCTGTTGAAAAAACACATCTAATTACTTTTAAATTTCCTTTAAGAGTATAAATTTAACAAAACACAAGCAAAAACGTACATGCTAACAAACGTCTCATATATGCGATGTCAACAGATTTTTTTGTTCTAAGCTGTGATGTTTGAGAACCAAAAACTCTGTTTCCCAGCATATAGATGAAACCAGTTTCCCAAAATCTTTACTTTGGCCAGAGTTTTTTAGAGTTTTTAGAATTTTTAGTGAGGTAAAACTGCAGTTTAGTGTGGTTGACAGGCCTGAACATATAAATATATATGCAGTTTCCCAGATACCCAGATACACGGCCTCAGATACATAAGGACCAAGTGACAGAAAAATCTCTATCTGAGAGGTAAGATGAGAATAAATAAAGGGTGCGCCAAATAATACCCAACTATTCCCTGAGTCTATCTCTTAATAACACCATGGTCTACAGTAACAAATGCTGAGCTAAGGTCCAGGAGAACCAGGACTGAGCATTCATCAGTGTCAGTGGACTTTGTGACGTCATTTGAGACTCTGAGACCCGCTGTATAAAGGGGCTTAATGTGATGCACTTAAGGCAGCGTCTCCTAAGAAGGCACTTGACGAAAGCTTGCTACTTTCCCCTGATGGCTGCTGCATCATTTATTTCCCCCTTTTTTCTTGCAGATTTAGAATAAAAGTACCTGATTTTTTTAGTCACATCCACTCACAGATATCTGCCCTTTAATCCCACATTTTTAAGGTTAAATAACTGCGTGTAAAGCAGCACAGATTATGCAGAACTATAACAGGGATTTTATCAGTAATAGTCTTTGATAATGCATTTTTTTTGTAAACATTACCCAGTTATTAATCAAAACTGATGTCAGTAGTTTTTCTTATTGTGTTGGAGTTAGGTGAAGATGTTTGTCCTCTTGTGCCGCCACCTGCGTCTCCTCACTTTCACCCGATCCTGGCAGAGCCGGTGTCTTCCTGGCAGAAGAGCAGTTGTTGTTTCTCAGAGGTCAGAGGAAAGGATGCACGGTGAAGTATGAACAAGCTGTGATTGTTGCGGCATGCCGGAGGAGGTCATGAACTGTGTTTGGAAAGTTGAGGTCTGTTTCACCTGTCTGTTAGTGGTATTCCTGTTCGTCAGAGAGATATCTGCCAAGCACTGCTGAAACAACAAGAACTTTTGAACTTTCCCGTAAACTATTTAACGTGTTCAGGTAGCTGTTTCACCTGAGGTTTGTCTGGAGGACTGTGGGTCAAATTTTACTGTCTGAACAACCACAGAAGCTGATGATCACTCATCTCTTTTACCTGACACAGCTGAGAAAGGTACTAATCAGACCTTTCTGGACTAAGACTGAGACTCAGGTGGATTGGACTTCAAAGGACCTTCCTGCTTTGTGAAACCATGGTGATTGTTTGTGTCTGTTTATCTCTTGTTTCTCTTTAACTGCGGCTGCTTAATGTGCTTGAACCTTAATTTTCTTCCTGCGGCTGCAGGTTGCCACCGCTAAACGGCATGTTGACCTCTGTTTGCACCTGAGCTGCCAGGTTACATCAGACAGACAGACAAAAACACAAACACACACTCATGTTGGCAAGAATGTGCCTCGGTTGGCACCGGGCGATGCGTTATGGCACGCCTGGGTTTTTATACTTGCATTTATTTTCCACGGCAGACTCTGAGTTTCACCCTGATGCTGAGCGAGAACTCTCCCAGGAGTTCACAAAGGGTTCGTCAGCCCACGACTTTGTGTGAATGTGTGTGTGTGTGAATGTGTGTGTGTGTGTGATCAGCAGCAAGTGTGTATGAGTGTGTGTGCGTGAGTTTGAGTTTGGGCAAATAAACAGGTGAGCCACAGGGTGATTATGCTGTCAACTGCTGCTGAGTCATACACATCTCCACCAACTTAATTAGAGGTGGCAAAGCATACCTTGGTTTTTACACACACTCACACACACACACATACACACACACACACACACAACACAAAGAAATTACACAGAGGCAGACAAATGATATATATAAATAAACTTGCGTGCCATCCGATGGTGTACACTCAACACCTTGATGGAGTTTGACACTATCATTCATGGTGCTCGTACGTGCACACCTGCAGCGCCTCATTGTTGCAGTTTCCCAGGAAAACCAAGAAGCTTAATCGCAGCTGTTTATGGAAACAGAGGCTGTGTTGTGATGGAGGCGAGGATGAAACAGGGACACCTCAAAGGCCTTGTGAGGACTTCAGACGTCATCTAGAACAGTCTTACTTTTCTTTACAGCTTTGGTTAGAATCATCAGATGAATTCTTAAGAAGTCTCTGACATGTTCCCTGAGGAATCCCAGCCAAATCTTTCAAGCTCCTCCAGATTTGATGGTCATCTGTCATGGACCCTGGTCTTCAGATTAGTCCCCTTACAGGTTTTCAATGGGATTCAAGTCAGGGCTTTTTGTAGTCCAATCAACAAGGTTCCCTTTGGTTTTCTGGGGCTCATTCTTCACCAGGAGTCACTTTGACTTGTTCTCATGTTGGAGGACAAAGCCACGACCCAGACCTAGACCCAGACCCTCTGCTGACTGCTTGATGTCCATCTTCTACTGCTTATCTGGGTTCAGGTCATGGGATACCGAGGTGTTCCCAGGCCAGCTGAGAGATATAATCTCTCCATCGTGTCCTGAGACTACCCTGGGGTCTCCTCCCAGATGGGCATGCCCGAACTACCTCATCTGGCTCCTCTCGATGCGAAGGAGCAGCGGCTCTACTCTGGGCCTCTCCCTGATGTCTGAGCTCTTGAACCCAAACTTTAAGGCTGAGCCCAGTCACCCTGCAGAGAAAGCTCATTTCAGACGTTTGTATTCATGATCTTGTTCTTTCGGTCTCTACCCACAGCTCGTGACCATAAGTGAGGGTTGGAACGTAAATTGACTAGAAGAGAGTTTAAAGAAAAGCGTCTCGATTTCTTTTGGTAGTTTCGGAGTTTATGTAGTCGAAGAACACAATATTCTGTGAGTCTTGAAAGATAAAAATGCTCTGAAAATGGCTGGCAGTGAATGAGTTCACAGCACTTGAAATATTTTTTGGAAAAAACTTGAAATTTTATTGGAGGCTGATTATTTTAAAGTATTTGCCTGTCTTTTTTTCATTCTTTCATCCATCCATCTTCTATCCCTCTTCTCCTGGTCAGGGTCAAGGGTGTCTAGAGCCTATCCCAGAAGTCTTAGGGCCAGAGGCGGAGTACACCCTGGACTGGTCTCAAGCCAGTCCCAGTATTTGCCTGTTCATAATCCACAATTTAAAATGAGATTCAACTTTCCTGTTATGACTCTCTCTGTTGCCTTCTGGATCTGGTAGTAACACCCCTCCTAGACACACACACACACACACACACACACACACACACACACACACACACACACACACACACACACACACACACTGCGTCTGAATACATGACTGACAGAGGGTCCTCAGGGGACACTTTCAGGATCAGACTTACACATGTAGAAAACATCTACAGCAGCAGATTACATGAGTCCAAACACTCCTCTTTGTCCTCGTTCTGCTGTTGGTGACTAATGTTGGGTTTACAGTTTCTAGAAGGTGAGATCAGCCCCCCCCCCCCCCCCCCCCCCCCCGTCAGCTCTGCCATGTCATTGCATAATAATCCCCTTTAGTAACACAATGCCCTGCGGTCACTCTGTCACGGACACCGAGTCACACCTACGAGGATTAAGAAGAGCGGTTTTACATTTATGTCTTTTTTTCTGTGTGAATGTGCTCAAAGGTGGTCATAAAATCTGAGCTGCCACCAAAAATAAACACCCTCTGAGTCAGAAATCACCTAACAAAGAAAAACACCACGTTTCTCTCAGCTTTAAAACATCCTGACGTGTTCGTGAGAAAGAGGAAAGACTTGTCTGAACGATAAAAGTGTTTTGATGTGTGTTATTCTTTTTTTCTTTTGCACTGCCTTTTGTTTAACTGCTCTGGCTTTTCACCTTCAGCCTGAGGAATTTCAGCTCACATTGACTTGTGTCTCTCTTTGTTATAGATGTTATAGTGGATAGTTGTCTTTGTACACACACACACACGTTATGACTCACTTAAAAAAAAGTGTTTTTAATCTCAGTCTGATCCAGCGTTCTAACCTGTTTCAGAATAAGTGAACCTGAAAGGTTGATTATACTCTTAATTATACTCTTAAATTCAACTTTTTCATTATCGTCATTATTATCTCAAAGGAAATTTGATCTGCAGCAGCATCAAGACACAAAAATACTTCTGAATGGAGATACAGAAACTCCACAGCTCAAGTGAAAGCAAAGATACCAGCAGTGGTGCTACTGAGCTCAAAGATCCTCAAACAAAAAGTAGTCAAGATTATCCAGAAAGGCTCATGTTCTTCAGGAATGAAGACTCCATTTCCCATGAGCACCATCACCCACTGTCATTATAGGACTCTTGCCAAGGCGTGCGTTTGTTTTGAAGATGTAGCTAGTCTTTGCTAGCTGTCTTTCATGTCAAGTCACTGATTGTATGGTATCGCAGAGAGTCATTCATTCCCATCGAGCAGTATAGTAACTTTTCTTTTGGGTTCCCAGTTTTATTTATTTATTTAATTGTTGCGGATTAACACAAATTTGTGGAGAGGATTCTCTGTTCAGTATCCAAGAACACAAGGACTGAGATTGTAATTATTATTTTTTGATGAATGCTAATTGAAAAGAGACATTACACAAGATTTTGAGCTGTGAAGTTCCAGCTATACTCCCACCAGACCCAAATAAATTCCTGCTGATTTAAATCTCACCTTTGTGGTTGTCTTAAGAGAGACAAATTGATTCTTGGTCACATTTACACCAAAAACCAGCCGATATGTGATCAATCAATACAACCAGAAGCTCATAGATTTTCCAAAAGTTTGAAACCTGAAGGAGCAGCTGCCTGATTGGACCTGAAGTAGGAAAACATCTGAGTCCATAATCCTCATGTGGTGCTCTCATGGTGACAGAAGTACTGTGGCAAATTTAAATCTTGCATTGAGCTTTGTTCCTGCACCCTCACGTGTGAATGTCCAGTATATCATATTCAGCTGAACTATAAAGCCTGCGTCCTGAGTAGTAAACCAAAGTGAGCTGAAGCTCTGTTTCACATTTCACATGTTCAATTACAAGAAGCATTTTTCATAACTCCTTGACTTGGTTCCTCTCTGGGTGTGGGTGGAAACACAGAGAACAGTCCACCTAGAATGTAAACAGCAGTTTCTCATTTCTGTGCTTTAATTTCAATGTAAACCAAACCAATGGCTCCCCCTGCTCACGCTCAAACCACCAAACTTGATGGTTTCTTGGTGTTCCTTGCCTCAGGCCACCCATTTGGCACATCGTCCCTCTCTGTGTGCCTCTGTGAGGAAAAGAAGAGAGGCACAATGAGGCACTGAAGTACACTTGATTTTTTTTCATCTTTCCATATTCGGTTTACTTGGAGAGAGAGAGAGAGAGAGAGAGAGAGAGAGAGGGCTCTTTGCTTGTCTGACCAACCTTTGTAAACTGCGTCTTCTTTGCACGCTCCATATGTAGTTTTCTGCAATACTGCACCAAGTGGCAACAACCGATAGAGAAAAATGAAGCCTAAATGGAAGCGCTAGAAGTTTCTGTTCATGGAGAATCTTCTAGAGGCTGGCTGCAGCAAGACTGGAAGTCACAAACACGCCAAGACCAAAAAAACTTTTACGGCATCAAAACCAAGCGGCAACCTCCAGTCTGAAAATATGAGGCAATGCGGAAGTGCTGTTCCTCGAGTGTCCGCTTGAGGCTGGCTCTGGAAGGACCGGAAGTCACAAACACACCAAGCCAAAAAAAGACGTTTTCACGTCCAAAATAAGCACATTTACAGCCTGGTACAAAGAATGTCTCCCATCTGAATCGCTAATTTCACTAACGGCACGCACTGTATGGGGGGTGAATTTTTTCTAATTCATCAGTTTCCACAATATTAAGCTCGCCAGTTCGTCCAATCAGAGGCACAGCCTGACTGTGGAGCGTCCTATGGTTGTTACTGTGGAGACTCGTAGCATGCCTCATTTCCAATATGGCCGCGCCGGTCGTTTGGCTTCAAAAGTCTGTTTCAGGAACAGACAGGTGACGTCGCGGAGACTACGTCCATTAATTATACAGTCTATGATAAAAACACATATTTACAGCCTGGTTCAAAAAACGGCGTGGGTCTGAAATGCTAATTTTGCTGTCGGCACACACTGTATGGGGGGGGGGGGGGGGGGGTTATTAGATATTAGGATTACGGGTTTGTCCAATCTGTCCAATAGCTGCTGGAAAGGAAGCTTAAAGTCTGCGTCATATCCAAGATGGCCCTGTCCAAAGATCGGCTTCAAATGACTGTATCAGGAACAGACGGGTGACGTCACAGAGACTACGTCCATATTTCATACAGTCTATGTATTGCAAGTAATGGGCCTGTGTGTGTGTGTGTGTGTGTGTGTGTTTGAGTTGCATTCGCGTCTCTTCTACATCCTCATGCACGAATCTCAGAAGATCTGTGGGCTCGGTTGTGAACTCGGTTCATCCTCACAACACTTGGCATTACAGCGACAGCATGCAGCATGCAGCCCAGTGTTTCATTAACCAGTTAGTGTCTATAAAGAACTCTGGAAATACTTCAATCACAACAGATTTAATAATAGCTGCTGCAATCCGATCCAAAAGAAGAGAACTCACTGTACTTTCACTTCACACTCTGACCTTTGCTTTTATTCTTCACTCAGCGACAAATAATAGGTGTCACAGCTCTCTGGAGACAACGCTCACTGGGCGTGACATGTATATGTACATATAGAGTGTGTCAAACTTTGGTAGACGTGACCCACTTCACATGGATACACAACTAAGACCAGGATGTGGATTATTACATAATGTGGCGTATCGATTCTAATCCTTTCTTCAGGTGAGGAAAGAGTGGATCCAGGACGAGGTTTTGTCTGGTTTGAAAGCTGCTGTGTTACGGTAATCCTTCATCGCCCATTGGGACATGAACATCACTTCATGAGACGTCACAGATACTCTTCATCATTCATTAACCCTTCCCCTGAATTCCTATTTGCACAGATAATAAGATCAATACTCAACGGGAATTCATGCTCTTATAAAAATTATAAAACAAACATTCATCACTGCAGTGACATTCGGCCATATTTGATCACCAAAGCTCTAAAACAAACTGTCCCCAGATTACGCAGCCATAAAGCAATCAGCAGCAGATAGCATTATCAGACAATTGAGCAATTCAACCCATTGCCGGGTGTGTTGTCAGTGTGTCGGCCCGGGCCTGCAGGTCATCTGTCTATTTGTCAACACTGATAGTGCTTTCACAAGTCCAAGAGCCGCCCTGCGCCTGTTCACTAATCTGTAACGGAGAGACTGACTCTGTGACGCCGTGAAACAAACTCTGCTACTGGGTCTGATAAGCTTACAGTGACGCTAACACTGATTGATGTCATCTTGGTGTAAATTTTAACACAAAAAAAAAAAAAAAAATGAAACTGTTAAAAGTGTCGCTCATGTGGCTCCAACAGTGCCAATCAAATCTTGTTTTTTCCAGAGATTTTAGTGCTTAAAACTCCGAGCTAGCTAGATTCATGACCTGGAGTGCGACATGAAGTCTTTCCCCTTCCTTGTAAGTTGCACAATTTTTTGGATCTTAAGACGAAGTTAAAATTAGATAACCTGTCAACATGTGACACGGTGAAACGCTTGGGTGGCCGTCGTATGTGTCAGCTTTATCAATTTTGCGTGATAAATGTTATTAATGACAGTCTGTAAATGAATTAGCCTGTGGAGCTACGATGCAAAGTTCACCGCTTTATCGTAACAGTCATATTTGTTTACAGCAGCAGCCATAGAAAGTTGGACAATGCACAAAGACGGGTCATTTTTACTGCTGTGTAATGTCACATAATATCTGCGATGATTGAGGAGCTGTTAGATAAGCTGAAGACGCACCTGAAGCTTTAATAAGAGCTTCACTTTCCCCCTTACACCGAGTCCAAACTTTGTTCCCTCATCACAGCCGGATGAACTCAAAGCTCACCTGTCCCTCAGGTGTCTCACCTGTCCCTCAGGTGTCTCTTCATACCTGATGATCAGTGGTCAGTTCTCTGCAGTGTTACCTGCTGCGTAAACATCATCAAACTCTGCTTCTGACCAAGGAAAGTGTTCTCCATTAGGGGGCGATATGGGACAAACATGTCAGCAGGTTTTTATGGCAGGATCAGGATCTGGATTTTACTCCCAAATATTTTTTATCCTTTCTTTTGGAATATTTTTATGATGTGCTTTTTGAATTCTGACATTTTCACATCCTGATAAATTCGTTCATTTAAAAAAAAAAAATCAAGTTCAAACGAATTTAAAATGCAGAAAACGCTGATTTTAAGAAAAATAAGTAAAAGTTAAGATGTTATTTTTACTTCAAATTTTGTAAAAAATCATCAATGATTTTCCTGGATGATTTAATGAGAGCAGACATTTTGAAAAGGGCAAAACACAACTTCAGCTGCCTGGAGTGGAATGATAATCCTCAAGGGGGTAGAATTTTTTTTTTTTTTTTTTTTTTTTAACAATTTTTTTAAAGAAATTATAATGTTGATGAGGTAGAGGTCTTTCAAACTCATGTGTCAAATATGATGGGATCGGCTCAGTGGGTTAATGGCTTCTGGAAAAAGTGGATTTACTGCTTTTTGGGTTCAGAAACTAACAGAATAAATACATGGTGCATTTAAGTCAATTTTTGAAGAATTTAAGGACCTAAAAATATTATGGCAAAAACAACCAAAGCTAAAATGTTCACAGCTTAGAGGGTGGAAATCAACAACTGATAATACACTAATTCTTGTGTTCCAGGTTCAGAGTGAAGGAAAAACACAGCAACCAGTTTGAACGACTTTAAGTTCATTGGCCCAGATTGTTCTGAGGTTAGCCAATGAATGAGTCAAAGACAGTTGATGACAGTTTCTTTCATAAGGATGGGGGTGAGAATAAATAGTTCTTGGAAGGAACCATTTATATAAAGTCCATTATCTATTGATTCAGTAACATAAAGTGTCAAATCTTATCTAATCATTCTGATATGGAATTCTGCTCAGTTATTAACGAATAAGCAGTTAAGCAGAGATTCAAACCTTTGCTCTGACGTTTTGATGCTTCAGGAAGAGAGACGGTGCAGAGGTGTTGACTGAATAACATCTTTTGTATGAGTTGCAACATTTCCATACTTAGACTCAGCGTTGGCATCGCTAATCTCAAGAAAACTGGGTTAGTCTGCAACGCCAGAAAGAATGTAAACAAAACAACTTGGGCAACGGAGCCGAGGTTACAGGATTCATTCACAAGCTCAAGCGGCTGGAGATTAGCAGCACAGCAAACACTTAGAGGATGATTCAGGCAGAGAGGCCTTGTGGTTTCCAGTTTCAACAGAGAGAAGTGTGAGGTAAACACCAGATGTGACTGTTGTTTTTCTTTTCTCACAGTTTTGATATCTTGAATTAAATCTCAGGATCTCAGAGTCACACTTTTAAACTACACGTTTACCCTCATGGGGCCAGCTTTGTTTACAAAGACCTCAGGAACATGCAAACTACTTCCTGTTTCATATGAATTAATACATTTTCACAGAAACTGTGTGTTTGGTTTATTGATATTTTGTTATGAGATAAGTTAATCACAGGCTTCAGGTGAACCAGAAAGGTTAGGTAAAGTAAAACCACATCCTCTCCATATTCATTAAAACACATTACCCATGGTGCACTACATGACGCTTGCATCCTTTCCTTAACATAACTAAATATTTATTTGGACGGTTTCACCAGAAAGTGAAATCAAACTACTGCAAATTACAGAGTTTCTACAGTGGATAATAGTGGAAATATGTTAATTATAGGCTATTTATGGAAGGGTTAACGAGATGCTATAATTATATATAGATGCTATAAATGTAAGTCTATCCTGCAGTGAACATGCTATGCTAATTGACATATGGGTATTAAAAAATACATGTATGAATGATATATGACAGTGGTTCTCAAACTTTTTACACCAAGTACCACCATGATGACTGATGACTGATGTTAATCATGTAGTGCAGTTAGCCAGAGTGTTCAGCTACATCTGTGCACAGTTCAATAATGAAGTGGAGGTTTATACCTTATAAGTATATAAATTATTTCAAACAATATAAATACACAGTAGCATAAAATTGATTCCATTCAAATGTTCCATTCACCTAAAAGTGAAACAAAAAGTATACACAAATAAATAAATCCAAATTTGATGTAGTTGGAGTCATTTCCTCTCCCATTTATACCGTTTGCTGATGCTAGCAGCTGTGGTGATCTGACTGGTGCTAATGGCGCTACTGTTTGCACCTTTGCTCGGCTCACTCTCCTCTTTGAAAGATTCTCCACCCAATCAGCACTTTTCTTCCTGGATTAAAGCCGTGATATAAGTCTCATAATTTGGCCACCTTCACCCTCAACCTCTTGCTAATGCAGCCTTAACACCACACGTTTTAGATACTGGTCTATGTCAGCAGCCGTAGCTTTATTTACAAAACTTCAGCTGACATTGACGTCACATTAATGCCAGTACATTCAGAACATTAAGACCCAAATAAACATATTTTATTTTCCTACATAAACTTACTAGAATCTTATATATTTGATGGTATTACATACTTTAATTTTAATTTATTTTATTTATTTTTAATTCCTCTATGTACCACCAATCGGAGCCCAAGTACCACCAGTGGTACGCGTACCACACTTTGAGAAAGGCTGATATAGGATAATATACAGATAATATACAGATACTATAGGGATTATTGCCGTTATAAAGATCGATATCTTATTGAGGTGATATGAACATGCTACACAGGTGCAGTGGATAAATAGATAATATATGTAATATATATACCGAATTAAATGCTGCCACTCTGTTCGATCTGTTTCTGCATTTTCCACCACAGAGCCGAGATATGAGACGTGTCCAACATTCAACTTTTTGACTGTTTTGCGCCGGCGAAGAAATCAAAGTGAGCTACGTTTTTCCGTACTGTCAGTGTGAACTCTCAAAATAATAAATATAAGAACAGAAGAGTGAATTGAGACGCAGCCACATTGGTATGGTGGCCATCTTCACATTTCAAAGCTCAGGGTGGGCAAATACTGTCCTGTAACACTTGCACATGTGAAGCTGGATATTAAACATGAAAACAAAGTAGATTCTACTCTTTAACTCCGTTGCATTATGGCATCAACTGATTAAAACGACTGAAATAATGACACTATTTAATGCCAGTTAAGACCTGCAAATTTTCACCGAATGCTGGATGGAGAACATGCTAAAACTTGAAGACTAGCGCCGTGAAGTCAGCATGTTAAAAAAGCGGGAATGAGCCTGAACTCAAATACTGCTTTTAGTTGCATGTCATCCTCGGCTCTCTCCTCCCAACATTTTCTCGTCTTAAAGGCATAATGACCCCAAAAAAAATGGACAGAACAATTTAAAAACCGCCTTTCTTTCATTTGACACACGTTCAGGTCAATCCTCTGGGTGCTGCGCTGGCTTTTTTCTAACGTCTGGTTAATCTGTTATGATACTGTTTAAAACAATGAGTCAATCAGGTCACCTAGTTGACTAACACCAGTGTTTCCAACATTTGTCTTTCCATGCAGTTGTCTGGGAGGTGGATTAATGAAGCTGGGATACTCCCAGGTTTCACAATGCCTGGCAGATACCGAATATGAACGGCTGAGCAGCAGCAGAAGAAAACACACTGTGAGCGCCCGGCTGCAGCCAAACTGGATGAGTCACCGAGCTGTGGAACTTTTCTGAGCCTCAGGAGCTGAGCACAAACACCAGCCGCTGATGAACTGGGTAGTGTATACTCAAAGGGCATGCCTGCTGCTGGAGCCTGGGACCAACCGCTGGTCCTTTGAAGACAAGAGGAAGAGGGCTCAACAAAGAAACCTACAACTGCCCAACATTTAGAGGAACGTGGAGGACGGAGCAACATCCAGGTGAGAAAAATGAAACCTATGTTGAAGTGCTAAAAGTGTCTGTTCATGGAGAATCCACTAGAGGCTCTAAAATCTGCAGTTCATCGAGTGTCCGCTTGAGGCTGGCTCCGGAAGTACCGGAAGTCACAAACACACCAAGACAAAAAAAAAAAATCAGTTTTCACAGCTGAAATAAACATGTTTACAGCCGGTTACCAAAAGAAAAGTTTCCTGTCTGATTTTCTAATTTTGCTAACGGAGGGTGAATTTTTTTTCTAACTCGGCAGTTTAGGCAATATTAAGATCGCCAGTTTGTCCAATCAGAGGCACAGCTCAGCTCATGTGACTGCCAGGTGCCCTATGGCTGTTACTGTGGAGACTCTAAGCCCGCCTCATTTCCAATATGGCTGCACCAGCCACAGGTGACGTCACGGAGGCTACGTCCATTAATTAAACAGTCTATGGTAAACACCAAGCAAAAAAACAAACAAACAAAAAAACAGACTTTTATGGCATTAATAAACAAATTTACATCTTGGTGACATCGAGGAGGCTGCGTCCATATTTTATACAGTTTGAATCCATGTATCATTCATTCAGTTGATATTCAATTATTTATCAGTAAACAAAACATTGAAAAACAGTTTTAAAATAAAAAATAAATAAATAGCATTTCATCACACCACACCCCCGGTTTCTCACGCTGGGTTATTTAGCGTTTGAGAATTACAAGGTTCAGTGAATGCTTCAGCAGCCAGTGTCTACGTGTTGTTGTGTTTTCTGAGAGAGTTGTGGGATGCGCCGTCACAGAGTCAAATACAGAGCCAAGAATTAATACACTGCAAAAACTGACATCTATAAGCAAGTGTGTTTTTTGTCTTATTTAAAGTAAGAATTGCCTTATTATACTTGATATGAGCCACATTCAACAGACGAGTCCAGGAATGTGTCTCATTTCAAGATATTAAAAGACAAAAATAAGGTCTGAATTAACCTGCAACAAGTCAAAAAAATCTGCCAGTGGGGTAAGAAAAACGGACAGATTTTTTTTACTTGTTACGAACAATTCAGAGCTGATTTTTGTCTTTAAATATCTTTAAATGAGACGTGTTTCTGGACTGGTCTGCTGAATGAGGCTCATATTGAGTCGAAAAAGACATTTTTACTATAAATTTTTTGCAGTGTATTATTTATTTATTTATTGACGTGGTTACAGCCAACAGCAGCTGATATGGAGGGGTTCAATAAACTGTTATCATTTGCAAGCAGGAGCAGATTTTAGCATAGAAAAGATGTTAAAGGGTGGGGGGGGGGGGGGGGCACTTTGTTATAGTCAAAAGAAACCAAAGAAGATCTTGATCTTATGATCTTGTGATCTTGTTTATTTTTAAATGACAGGGTGCTGGATTTATACAGAGTCTGTGGGAGTTCTGATCAGCTGACAGCAGAAGTTTAGTTTTTTCTCATTGTTTGTTTTCCTCTGTTTTTGGATTGGCCTGTCGGTGTATTACCACAGCAGGGGGCTTTTCTCCAGTCTGATCATTTTAAGGATGAGGACATAGACCGTGATGAAAAAAAAAAAAAAAAACATTTTGTGTCGTGGATTTGTGTTTTTCTGCACTCGCCTGCTGTGTGCTGGTTGTTGCACAAACAGTAAAAAAAAAAACCGAACAACCCAACTAAAACTATTTGCACGGTTACTGAAGATATCTGAACAAGTTTATGACAAAACTGTTCCTGACTAAACCAACTGTTTAAATCTCATTCACACCAACTCAACTACAGAAAGAGACAAGGACCATAAAGCTTTAAAACATGAGATTTGGATCGCACAAAGATGCTCCAACTTAGCGTCAACAAAGAGTTTCTGCTGTTGAGCACATTCAGAGTGTATAATACCGTAAATATTAGTTTTTGTCATTGGAGCACAACAATGCCCTCAGTCATTATAAGCAGGATGAAACTTTAATGCTCCCCCGAGGGGAAATTGGGAAAATCATATTGAAATTGTGAAAGGATGTTTTCCCGAGTTTCTGAGGATGCACGGCGGCGGCAGCACAAAGAGGAAGTTTGCATCCTTTGTCATTTTAATGCAGCTGAGCCGTGTTTAGAGGTGCAGAGTTTGGGAACAAATTTCCCTCACTGTTGTCTGCTTCCCCTCTCTCTGCTCCTCCAGCGCTGACTTCTGTTTACGCAGAAAGTGGGGGCTCGGCTTCATCTGCCCCTCAACAAAAGACAGCGGCTGGTGTCGTTCTCTATGTTAATGGCGCTCTCTTTGTGCGTGTGCTGCACATGTCGATAACTCCCGGCTTTAATCCAAGCCTGTGTCTTGGGAGTGGGACATTCTCGGTGGCGTGCGTGCAAGGATTAGCCGCAAGGGTCGCTGTAACGGGAGCTAATCTACAGCAGGCCTGTTCTTGAGCGGCTCGCTGCTTTGAACGCGTCTGTACGGCAAACACAATAAAGATGCTAGACATGGCTGCTCTGCATATGCACGGCTCTATTACCTCTGACAATGAGAGGCAGGTTTTTGAGCGACATGCAGCAGGTATTTGTGTGTGTCTGCTGCAGACGGCTGCATGTGCTCAGGTGCGAGTGAGATATCAAACCAGAAGGATGTTTATCTTTGAAAACGATCCTTTTTGTGACGCGATCCAGCAATACAACCCGTGGGCTAGTTTAAAGACGATGCTAACAAAAACGTCCCCTCTATCTAACGGACTTGTCCTGAGTGTCTGCTGCTGTTTTCCTGCGGATTTATTCAGTTTTGAGTTCATAGAAGCAAAAAAATAAAAGATTTTGATTTAAAAACTGGAAATTGCAGTCGTAAAACTTCAAGGTTTATCCATCTTTCTTTGAGTTTCTCCTCTAAAGTCTGACAAATGTTGGCAAAATAACAAATGACAGAGCACTTTTAACAACCAGAACAGGACATCCTGTTGCAAAACACCCAGAAACACAGACGGAGTTAATTATGATGATGATGCAGTTTGCATAAAAATCCACTGAACTCATTGCTTTTGTCATCTATGCCTCACGGACATGACTCAGGGTCTTTAATCTGTTCATTTAATCTGTTCATTTATTTGTCCTCTGTCATTTTTAAATAAAAAAACCAACCCTGTCCCTGCATGTTCTACCTTTTAACCCTTTAACTCTCTACCTTAACCCTTCGGGAGGCTTTCTTTTTTTTTTTTTTTTTTTTTGAGTCATTAAAATTGTGTTGAACTGAGTAAAACCTGACCGGACTGTCTGTATAACTTGAAATAATTTTTTCAATATTTTGAACTATAGAAAATATTTATATGTTTTCTTTCTTTTTTCTTTTTCTTCTTTATTTGCTTCATATCCCTTGCATTTGAAAAGTGAAAATAAAAGGGTTAAAAGGTGAGGCAATTAAAGGGTTAAGAACAGTCATTGAAAAAACGGTGTCAGGCGTTTCCTGATTGTTTAAGCTAAATCAGTATCAGTGGGGATAAAACACGTGACTGAATTTCCTAAATGTGCATAAAGCTAAGTTTTATATATACGAGGCAACAGTGGAAGAAATGGTGTCATATCGCTGCATCAGAGGCCAAAAAAAAATGGCTTGAGGATATTTCGATGGACAAGGAAAAGAAATTTTCAAAGTAAGATTTTCTGCCTGTGTTGCACAGTCTTACAGCATTAGTATCTTTTAAAGTCAGGGTTGGTAATCAGATTCAGATAAATTTTTTGTTTCCCTGGTTAAAATGATCTTTATGTCCTGATGTCCATCAATACATGATGTGTTCTTAAAATAGAGTGAAGAATATCTGCTGTCTACAGAGGGAGAAAACCTGGGAAAACACCAACCAATCCTAGAGATTAGGGTCCAATTTATTAAACCAATCAAATCCCGTCCTGCTGTTCTGCCCGCCTCCTGAGATGGCAGAAAAACTACCTATACCCTGATTACTGCTAACGTAGTTGTGTTGGAGGAGCTGAAGTGTTGGGGGGGCTAAACAGAGTCGGGAGGAGATGCTGTTGTTTTCAGTGACCACCAACCCTGCCTTTAAAAATCTAATCCAGATTCAGATCCACATCAAATCCAGATCCTGATCCTGCCATAAAAACCTGCTGACATATTTGTCCCATATCGCCCCCTAATGGAGAACATGTTCTTGGTCTGAAGCAGAGTTTGCTGATGTTTACGTAGCAGGTAACACTGCAGAGAACTGATCACTGATCATCAGGTATGAAGAGACACCTGAGGGACAGGTGAGACGCCTGAGGGACAGGTGAGCTTTGATTTCATCAGCCTGTGATGATGGAACGAGGATGTTTGAGCCACTCAGAGACTGATTTCTACAGAAACGGTGGCCCGATGCTACTTTCAGATAAACATGTCAGTAAGAACTCAATCTTGGGCTGAAACAAACAGAGTCTTTCTCTGTTTTACTTCTTTTTCCAGCAGCTGTTTTTCCCTCCACGCTTGTGTGAACTCATGAGCCCCACCTCTGCATTGCTAAATAGCAAAATATGTAAGTTCATCAGCGTTGATTTGAATATGAGTCTGGTGTCCATGACTCATTAGTTGTTTATCTGATTCTTGATCCTGCTTGTTTGCTCTCCTGCTGCTGTTAAAACTCAAAAACTGGAAACAACACGTAACACGTGCACGCGCTCTTTCTGTAAAACAGCTCAGGCCAGCGCTCTTGTCGTGCAGCAGCTGAGAGGTCTGAGTAATGACTGCAGATACACGCTGGGTGTTACCTGCAGCCTGTGTTTGTTCACTCAAACACGGGCAGGTTAAGTGGAGGTACGTGTTGGTTTTGGTGCCCTGATCCCTCCTCCTCTCTGTGACTGATTGACCCAGGAGCTGGAGTTCACAGCCCTCCTGTCCTGCAGATGAACCATGCAGAGCTGTTGTAGTGTGAGAGTGTGAGGGTGTTTTACAGTGTGGAGGAATGAGGTGTGTCTGAGGGCATCTGCAGCGAAATAAGCTCAGACTGAGACACAGAAGGAGAGGACACATCGTCCCGGCTTTTATTGAGCTCTGCAGCCGAGCAGGTCCATCTTTAGGCCTTTAGGTCGGAGTGAGAGGAGGGTCAGGAAACAAGCAGCTCTGCATCAAGAGCTCGAATATAACAGGAGAATATTTCCACATGTGACTCAAAAAACTTGGAGCAGAGTTTCAGTCCTGTTTCAAAGACTCATTCAGACAGTTATTATCAGACACATTGATGTCGAGCATCATCTTTTTATTTTCTTTAGCAAAATCATACGTTCTGGTTTGTTATTAGAAGTGAATAAAGGATCATCTTATCTTCAGTCCAGAGGCGAGGTCCAACCTGAACAGGTGGGCAGTCTGTCTCAGGGCTCACATGTGAACTAGAGAGACGGATCAGCCTGATCAGCATGTTTCTGGACCGTGGAAGTCCAAGTTATTACACGGAGTTAAACACAATAAATAAAAGTTCAAAAAGGAGTCACAAAGCGAAGCCTTTTCCTTTGTGACCAAGAGGCGTGACCAAGACTAAAACCTAACAATAAGAAAAAAATCAGGATTTAAAATCCAGGCCGACAGCACGTGATGGAGAAAAATGACGGCAGGAAACAAAGGAAGATGTTTTAGGAAAAAAAGGGACTGATTTTAACTGCATTTGAAATATTTCAGATGAATAATCTGGATTAAAAAACTGAACGCGTCACACCGTCTGTGTGTGTTTTCCTGATGGAGGCTGAAAAGTGAAGCTGGTTTGTAAACAGAGAGGCAGGAAAGCTGGAGGGCAGGGACGAGGGGGGGAAAACGAGCAGAGAGGAGTTTTCGACACCTCTGAAAGCAGCTGCTCAGCCAGACACGCTATTCTGTGAGGGTTCACTGACGTGTGTTACTTCACCTGCCACACATACACACACACACACACACACACACACACACATACACACATACACAGTCTTATTCATGCAGCTCTGTCAAAGAACAGCAGCCACCTGCTGGTTTGTGTTTCACTGATGCTTTAAAATCAGCTTAAATATTTTCTAACTTCTTCTGTTCACTTTCTTACTACTGATGAGATTTCATGCAGGATCCTGAACTTTAAATTAAAATTCTTATAACTTAAGAGCAGATTTTTGTCAGTTCTTTTTTTTTTTAAAGACAGATTTGATAAATAAAAATGATAAAGTAGAAAAAAATCATAGAAAGAAATCAATCAGAAACAAATTTAGAGAGTTAATTTACTTAATTTTCAGTCCAGAATTAAGTGTTTTCTTTTAAAAACAGTTGGTTTATTTTTTATCACTATTAAAAAAAAAAAAAAAAATACAAAAGCTGAATGACTTTTTGCAAATATTCAACCTTAAATTTATGGAACCAGAGAGTTTAATCTCAGTTTTTGTAATTTCATAACCAATAAACTACTTATTTATTGAATTCTTTATCTTCATGTCCCTGTATCTTGTTTTTGCGGGATTATGCTGATGAAGAATCAGTAGGACCTTCATTAATCTCTAATTTTTACCATATTTTTTTGTGATAATCGTGATGCATCCACATATAATCCTGCGTTTCACCCAAACACAGTTTCCTTTTGGCTGTTACATGATTCTTTTCAGGACTGAGGAGAAAGATTTAAAAATAGAAATGTATTTTTTTCACAGACGGAGGCCTCGGGACATGTGGCGGTTACACAATATACAGACACAGACGCTCTCAGGAGACACCACAAACAAAGACGGCCGCTGGGAACATGACAGTTACACAATCCAGCTCCTGAGTGGCTCCTGAGGTGTCTGTTGCGTGTCATACGGTGCACACGGTTATATAAATTATCCCCATTACACAGAAAAACACCTCATTTCATGTCACCCATACAGCTGTATCACTAACACGCTGGCTTACATAAATGAGCATCGACGGGCTCAGATAAAGTCCCGAGGGGGTCAGCGAGGCGTCATCGGAGGCGTCAGTCAGTATCATGTTCATCCTGTTCACATAAATACATCCATATGATTTACAGATCCCTGTCAGTCACACGGATCTGCTGTGTTCGTAACTCAGCATAATGATTTGACTTCAGGCGTGAGCTCACAACTTCATCAAAACTGAAGATTTTTAATCGTTTTGATCATAAAATAACTGTAAAAAAAAAAACACATCAAAGATTTCTGATGAAATTAAATCAGATTTCTTGTGTTTTAGTGTTTTATCAACCTGTAGCTCGAGCGTCAAGATCACAACAGAGCAGTTTTAAAGCAGCTCAAAATCCGTTTCTTCTTTTTCTTTTAAAAAAAAAAGAAAAGAAAAAGGAAAGCATCATCATGTCATCAGCAGCAGACGGAACAGAAAGTTGGGAAGAGAGAATATAAAATCACATGCAGCAAAAGGCCACGGGTAATATTTGCGTCAGGCTGCGGTGTGGCCTCCGTACATGGGGTGGATAAAGTAACCACCGAGCTAAACCAGCACCGAGGTGTTTTTTAAATTTTGTTTTATAAATTCTTTGTGCAATAATTCTGCAAACAAAGTGTGCAAAATGACAGTAAAACCAACCAAAAGTGCATAATAAATACAATCTAATCGTCTTTTAAATCCCTACAAAACATTTTTACCGTCTTGCTTTTACGTGATGTCGTCTTCTTATCGTCTTTTTATCATTCTTTTGCATTTTCACTTCCTTTTCACTCCATGTCACCTTTTTCATTATGTTATTTGTGTATTTAAACTCTTACTTTGAGTCCATCCTCTTGTACTTTAAGTGACTTTCATATTTTATTGTTGTATCTTCGTATATTTATTCATCATATTATTATTATTGCTATTTTTACTTCTGGCTCTCGCTGCTATTATCACATTTTCTATCATTTTTTAAAATTTTTTTGTTTGTTTGTTTTGCTTTCTTACCATTTCCATCTCCTTCTTTACCTCCTTCCTCCTGCACAGGTTGTAGTTATTGTATATATTTTTTGTATTTTCTCTATATTATCATTTTATATTGTACAGTTATTTTATATATTTTTATATTCTATATCCTGTTTGCTGCTGCTACAAAAGAATTTCCAAGCTTGGGACAAATAAAGTATCTATCCATCTATCCATCTATCCATCCATCCATCCATCCACCCACCCACCCACCCATCCATCCATCCATCCATCCATCCATCCATCCATCCATCCATCTTATCTCTGGTCCTCATGGTCTCAGTCTATCCTGTAGGGCTTATCATACATTTTGCGGTTTACCTCTTGACTCGGTTTTATTTCACTGTCTGTTCACTGAATTTCATTCTCATCTGTTTTGTTTTGCTTTGTCTTTTTGGAACTTCCGCTGTAAGAAAATCATGCAGTCACTTGCGGTGTCCCCCAGAGGTCAGTCCTTGGCCCCATTTTCTTCATCGTATCATCTTCATCTCAGTCCCCTTGGCCAAGTCATCTAAAGAATTTCATTTCATTGCCATGTTGATGACACGCAGTTCTATGCAAATGCAACCCCACCCTCATCATCACCTTCATCCCCGTCAAAACCACCTGTCTGGATGTGATAATGACATGGATGGAGCGCAACTTCCTCCAACTCAGCACCTCAAAAACTGGAGCCATCTTGGTTGGCACCCCTAACCAGACCCAATCATCATCCATAACCAGCATCACCTTTTTCTGACTCCAACATCCCCCTCTCATCATCAGTCACAGAGCTTGGTGTAAAATTCGAACCCCAACTCATCTTTGAATCCCACTTCAACCATCTCTGCAAGACCTCCTTCTACCACCACCTCATCATCGCCAAACTGCGCCCCGTTCTGTCCCTCTCAGATGCTAAAAAGCGGGCCAAATCAGGTTGCCAAATGAACTGAACTTCTGCCCCTGACAACATACGCAACAAAACATCCTGAAAATAAAACAAGAGATTATTTATTATATTTATATGTTTCTGGAGTGTGTTCAAAGTGTTGCTACTTACAGTTTTCACTAACACACAGGTTACTGATGAGCAGATCCAATGAGAACACAATGCTTGATGAATATTTTGGGATAATACCTGTGAAGGTTCACAGTCAACCAGCTCAGAATGATTCAAAATTAAATCCAAAAGGTAACCAAACTTTTCCTTTCCAAAAAGGATACCTACTTTTTGATTAAATATTTCAGGGGGTTGCTTCAAATGTTGCTTTCCTTTCCGCTCTACTCCAACAGTTTTTCTACTGGCTGGTTGTTTTTGATTTATGGGAAGTGCAGCGTCGGTAATGGCCAAAGGAAGTGAGAAAGGTTATATAATGTCGGCTGGATTCAGGAAGTGATATTAATCATTTACACCGACGTAATTACGCCTGGCCGCTGAGGCAACGTGGAGTCTTAGACGGGATAAAAGTTTTCAAACCCCGTGAAGCATCTCTGTGAGGTAACATGTTGCTGCTGTAACCTGGATAACATGAAGCAGCTATTATGGCTGCGTATTCTTGATTCCCTTATACATGTCTTTACCACAAGCTGCCCGCTCATTCACACTACATCTCCAGGCCCTCTGTGTCCCCAGCTGCTCCTCCAGTGAGTGTGCACACGAGGCAACCACACGTCACAGAGTAAACCAGTTAATGTGCCACATTTCAACAGAAAACTCCCCTGATGGGTGTGTGGCCTCAGGCTGAGCTGGTGAACCTGATGAAAAAAGGCTCAGCCGTTACTGTGTAGGCTGGCTCGACCCCACCTTAATGCTGGTGTGTATACAGTGTAAGTGTCACAATCTGATAAGTAGCAGGGTATGCAAACGTCCATCTGTCCATGCAGACACAGTCAACAGTTATGGACATGCTGTAGGTGCAAAGTTATATTTTTCACAGTGACAGTTACAGGATGGAGCTGTTTGAAGTGAAACTCGGGTCACGACTGAGGGTGAGTATTTTTTTTGAATCAAGCTTTAACACAACAAAAGTTACAGGTTGGTTTATTTTCCATGTTAAAGTTTGTTTAAATCATCAAATGTTACTCACTCGGCTTTATTTTGGTAAGTTTTGGGGTTTCCTGCATTACCGTAATGGCTCAAGTAGAGCACAACACATTTTTTTATGATGAAAATATTCTAATAGACTATGCTGATGATGACACAGACATTTTAGAAACTGTCAGCTTTAAATGACATAAAATGTGTTTATGTGCAAAGATGTGATATATTAAAATAACCTGCAGTCTATTAGGTAAATTACGGGAGTGGACAAACCTTCAGTGTTTTGCAGGTAAGAAGCTCACACGTATTTAAAGTTAACCTTTCAGACTCTCCATCTGAGCTTTGTTTCCTGTGACATCATATTTCTCCACTGTGTTAAGATTTTGCTGTAATTTCTTACAAAGGCGTCATAACTGTCTCAGTTGTGAAGAAACTTGTCTTTTTTTGTGCCTCTTAAGCCCGTTTCCACCAAGCGATCCAGTATGGATCAGTACAGTTTGATACAAGTCGGATGGGTAAAGCCTGATCCTGTATGTGTTTCCACAGCCAACCGTGCCCTTCTTGGTAGGCGGAGGAAAATCATGTCACAGTAAACAAATAGCACCGATGGAAGACATCCAGCAATTCATCTTCACTATGATCAGCATGAGGCTCTTTGTTACAAAGCGCAATCAAGCTTTGTTTTAGGCAGGTTTATGAGTTATTCTTTATTACTGCTGTTGCACAGGAAGTGATGATTCTTTCAACCAATCAATTGACTGCAGTGTTTCTTCCTTCTGGGGTTGGATCGGTAAACAGTTTAACACGTGTTTTAGCCTTTACATCATGTTTTAGCCATTAGCTTCTGTTTTAGCCTTTAGCTTTTGTTTTAGTCTTTAGCTTAGGTTTTAGCCTTTAGCTTGTGTTTAAGCCTTTAGCTCATGTTTTAGCCTTTAACTCATGATTTAGCCTTTGGCTTTTGTTTTAGCCTTTAGTTTATGTTTAAGTTCTTAGGTTATGTTTTAGCCTTTAGCTTGTGTTTTAGCCATTAGCTTGTGTTTTAGCCTTTCGCTTATGTTTTAGTTTTTAGCTTGTGCTTGAGCCTTTAGCTTGTGGTTTAGCCTTTACCTCGTATTTTAGCCATTAGCTTTTGTTTTAGCCTTCACCTTATTTAGCCTTTAGCTCATGTTTTAGCCTTTAGCTTATGTTTTAGACTTAGCTTGTGGTTTTAGCCTTTACCTCGTGTTTTAGCCATTAGCTTGTTTTTTTAGCCTTTAGCTTGTGTTTTAGCCTTTAGCTTTGATTTAGTCTTTACCTTATGTTTTAGTCTTTAGCTTGTGTTTAAACCTTTAGCTCATGTTTTAGCCTTTAACTTGTGATTTAGCCTTTAGCTTTTGTTTTAGTCTTAAGCTTATGTTTAAGTTCTTAGCTTATGTTTTAGCCTTTAGCTTGTGTTTTAGCCTTTAGCTTGTGTTTTAGCCATTAGCCTGTGTTTTAGCCTTTACCTCTTATTTTAGCCATTAGGTTTTGTTTTAGCCTTTAGCTTATGTTTTAGCGTTTAGCTTATTTTTTAGCCTTTAGCTTGTTTTTTTAGCCTTTAGCTCGTGGTTTAGCCTTTAGCTTGTTCTCTATCGCTCTCCTGTTTAGCTTTCGTCTTCTCTTCTGTCCTTTTTCTGTCTGACAGTTCAGCTCTAGTGTCTACCATCACTACTAAATTAATCACAGAAATACTTTTCAGCTGAGAAAAAGGATTCTGAGCTCATATCCTGAGAAATAACTAATTTTGGTGCTGATAATCTCATTTTAAATTATGGATTATGAACAGGCAGATATGTAAAAGTGAGACTATTTCGAGATCACTTTGGAAGTCCTCAATGTGCCTCTACTTTTTAATGTAAGATGAAAAAAGAAGTCATATATTACAGTTATTATGGAACTGTTTGAACGCTCCCATGAGGGGTTTTCAGTTTGTGTCAGTTTGGTGCCCCCTGTGGTCAAAGTAATACCTTGTATATCTATGGATCTTTTACATATATCAGTGGTTAAGTGTCAAATTTCATCAGATATCATTAAAAATACCCAAGTATTAATTTGCTTTAAATTTCGTTCATGGTATTGGATGTAAATTTCATTATCTGTCAACGTGTTCATTACAGCCTCTTTAAGAGCCTTGTGACAGGTGATTATTTCTGTTTGAGTCTGTTGAATTCTTTATTCATTGTGTGCCAGAGTAGCGTGACTGCAGACTGGAGCTCACTCTGAGGGTAAACAGAGGTCACCCTGGGTACCAGAGGGAGCTGGGCCTTCGCCAAGTGCTGGGGAATTTGGCCATACCTGTCGCCAACAACATATTGGGCCATTAGCAGAAGGTGTGTCAGCATACTGTTTGGTTTTCTGCTTTGTGTGAGTGACTAAGCATTTACTTTAAGCTACATTAGATGACAGCTTTATGGTTGTTTAATGGAGACTAAAATATTGATGCAATGTGCCCGATTGTTCTGTAAATGGGAGCGACTTCTCTGGAATGGCTGTGGCGAGATTCTTGTTCCCTTACTGTGTGAGAGTCTGAAACAGATTTTTATAAGTTACAAAGTTTCCACCTGTCTCTAAAACCACCGTACAGTAAATAGTTTAAATGTGCTTATAGTTTCAGAGAGCACAGTCTGAAGCAGTGTTGTTTCTTGAACACACCTGCCTGTCAACAACACACTGTTTAAAGAAGATAAAGTAAATGTGGTACGAGCTCAGGTGTGTTACAAATCAAGGCTTTGAGTCAACATGAGTTTTACCTGGACTGAAAGTAGCTCAAAAGTCTCCCTGTGAAGATTCTCACAGGAGTTCATATCCACAGGTGAATGGCTGATGTGTTGTTTCAGTGGTGATTAATAATTATTGGTATCAGCTTTAATGGCATAGTTTTCATCACGAGTCTGTTTTGTCTGCATCCTTCGTACGTCTAAACCTCCATCAGTCGGAAGAGGAAAGGAACTTTTAATCGTTGGTCCCAGGAACTTTTCCTTCAGTCTGTTCTAGAGGAAGGAAAGAGAAAAAGAGAAAATTCCTGCACTTTTTCAAGATTCTGAAATGTTGGCTTGACTTAACTTTCTGTCCACCTAGAATGGTTTCATGATTCAGTCAATACTTTACTGCCTCGTAAATGTTGTTCGGATGGATTTTGTTTCAGTGGGCATCACGCAAAGACACTCAGTTTACGGTGACTGTTACGTGCCCAGTCCTACAGATCCTTAATGAAGGTTCACTTGTGACAGTTTAAAAATGAAGTCAGCAAAGTAAACGTCCTTTGAAAGTTTTTAAGATAAAGACTAAAAAAAAATACACAAGAAGTCGATGAATTCACATTCTTGGGAGTAATCTCAGATCCACAGCTCAGGTTTGACAGAAGTGTGACGAAAATCATTAAATCAGTGAAGAGCATCTAAAGTGTTTTAAATTAACTCAGCAGTACATACCAACTCAAGCAGCTTCTCTCGTTTCACATTTTGTAGGACAGTTTGGGCTCAGGTCACCTTCAACAAGTAGAAATATGGATTCAACAGGATTTGGAAATCATTGTAAACCACAGGTGTAATCGTTCTTAGTCCGCCGTGATTTTAACTTCCTGTCTGACCTGGTTTATAGAAATTTTTGTTTTCTATGTTGATATTTTAAATGTGCCATTACACTACAAACTCTTGTGCCGTTTTATGCAAAGTATGAGATCACTCAATTCCAGTAAATATTATAGAAATATAAGAGCCGCAAAGGAGATCACAAGGTGAAGCCCCTACAGAGTTTATTACTCACAGCTGAAATAAAAAAAGAAAAAAAAGTTTGACTTTCACTACTTCTCTGTGTCTGCTGGAATAACCGTCTGTTAGAAAACCGTCTAAATTTGACCTCTTTTAACTTCTGTCGTGTTGTGGCGTTTGCCCTCATGTTTTTCATCGGTGTGGTTGCGTCGTTGTCCTTTAGCAAAGCGTTTTTAATTTGCAAATCGTCTAACACCTACAGGCCACCGTACTCATCGCACTACACAATAAGTTAATTCAACACATAAAAAAAGTGGAGTACAAAAAAAAAAAAAGAGCCAAACAACGAGATAAAATCAATAAGACAATAAGATGTGATAAACAAATACAAGGCTGAAGCACCTGTGGATGAGTTAGCAGCAATAAATCAACTATAAATACATAGCTAAAAAATACACAGGTGTTAGCTGCACATATCAAAAGGTCCTGGACTCATAATTAAAGATGAAGAGGGATGAAGCCTTTCTTTGCACTGCAGCACTGTGAAACAGTAATCCATGCCTTTATCACATCTCGGCTGGATTACTGTAACGCTCTTTATTTTGGAGTCAGCCAGTCCTCCCTCGCACGTCTCCAGTTGGTGCAAAATGCAGCTGCTCGCCTCCTAACTGGAGTACGTAAGAGGGAGCACATCACTCCCATCCTGGCCTCCCTCCACTGGTTGTCTGTGCATTTTAGAGTCCATTTTAAGGTTCTTTTATTTGTTTTTAAATCCTTAAATGGTCTGGCCCCATCCCACCTCTCTGAGCTCCTTCACCTCCACGCTCCTGCTCGGTGCCTCAGGTCAGCTGATCAGCTGCTCCTTGAGTAACGAGGTCCAAACGGAGGCTCAGAGGGGTCAGGGCCTTTTCTGTTGCCGGTCCTAAACTGTGGAACGATCTTCTGTTCCACATAAGACAAACCCCGTCACTGTCTGTTTTTAAAACTCGTCTTAAAACCCATTTTTATTCCCTGGATTTTAACCCAGCTTGAGACTCAGCTCCTGTTTTTAGTGTTTATATGCGTTGTTTTTAGTTTTTTAGTTACTGTTTTATTGTTTTTAATTGTTTTAAAAACAATGAAACAATCATTTTAGTGTTATTATTTTATATTTTATTTTATTTTAATGTTATATTGTATGCCTTTATGTACAGCACTTTGTTTCAGCTGTGGTTGTTTTTAAAGTGCTTTGTAAATAAAGTTGAGTTATCTGTACGATACTCAAAGTGTTTTGAATGATGCAAAGAGGCGAAGTTGAGGTGGGTCTTTAGCATCTTTGCTAACAGGTACCTATCTGTCAGTCACGTCAGCCATGCCCCTGATTACCCAGAATTTATCATGTAAAGATCATAGAAACTGCAAACTGTGGAAAAAACTTCACGTGTGCAGAGAGAGAAATGAGGTATTGAGACCATATTTAGAATCAGCCTCTGAACATGTTTGTTTTTTGCTGTAAAGACGAGTTTTGTTGAATGGGTGTGTATGTGGTTTCTGGGGCTTTTGGAGCCAGCCTCCAGTGGACACTCGAGGAACTGCACTTTTGCATCAGCTTCATTTCTCAAGACCGAAGACTGGCGCTGACTTTATCAACTACAGATCTGACTGAGTTTAAAACTCAGCTGGTAACACTCCTCTCACTGCAGCCAGCTTTCTTTGAATAACCTTTGACCCCGTCCAATAACTGCGGACAGTTTTATTTGTTCGCTTGTACATCTCCTTTAATTGACTCGATGCTCAGGTACGTATGAGTGTGTGCTGGAGATGGAAACACAGATGGGTTGAATAAAGTAAATGTCATTTAAGAATTTATCTGCATATTTGTGCGTTCCCCTCAGACTGAAACAGTTCGAGGAGCTGTCAGCCCTCTAACTAATTACGCTCGTGTGTCAGCTCATCAGTCAGCGCTCAGTTTCATTAACTCCGCTGTTCGTCTTTTTCCAGCGTGAACTTTGACGTGACAGTTGAACGCACTGAGCAGATGATTACTCATTTGTATACAATTCACACAAGTCCCATTATTGTCAGGAGCGTATTATCAGCAGCAGACATCTCACCTGTACATTCAAATACACGAGTAACGGCTCGTCTCAACATTTAACAGCTATCACCTGCACCCACGGGACCACAGACACGAGACCATCGCTTTCTGTCCCCGTCTGTGGAGAGGACGGTCACGTCTGTACAGTCTAACCCGATCCTGTGAGACAGGAAGGGTTTTAAAATGTGTAATGAAGACTTGAAGAGGACTGATGTGGATGAACTGGAGGAATGGATCCTCTGGAAGGAGGAGAAGTGGTCAGATTGTGAGTTTGGGCGTGCTGCTCGGTGCTTGTGGTTTGCATATATTGTACAGAGAGACAACAGCGCTGCAGACCGTGCCTGTGCATGCTTGTGTGAGCCACTGTGTTGGAATGCTGGCCTCGGGCACTCAGCAGCTCACAGCTTTAACTTCTGTAAACAAACTAATAGCAGGAGAGCCGAGGACCACACAGCCTCTGTGCTGAACTCCAACTGCAGCCTGGAGTCCCGTACACTCTGCTAGTGACTGTGGACACACACACGTCCTCACTCTGTCACACACACACACATATGCACACTCAAGCTGATTTACATTACTGGAGAAGGCCCTGCGTACCAGCTTTAAATATTATCTATACTTCAGTTCAGACTGTAATTCAACACAATCTCATGTACACTACAAGAAAAAAAAGCAGAATCTGCTGCTGAACTCTCTGTTTCTCACGATTTCTGCATTTTGTTTCAGTTTACCTCAGTCTGCAGGCACATCATGGCGACCACAGCCTGAAAAATATTCAGTTCAAGCAAACAAACTCATATTTATCTGGTTTGGATGTTAGATTATAATCAATCAATCAATCAATAAATCAATCAATCAATCAATAAATCAATAAATCAATCAATCAATAAATACGTAAGTAAGTAAATAAATAAATATATAAATGGATAAAAGTGTGACATTTTGCGCCTCACTAAACACTTGATCCCAACCACTACATTGTGATCAAAGAAAAACAGGGCTCAAGAAATGGATATGTCCTCTAATGTCCGGTAGAAAGAAAGAAAGAAAGAAAGAAAGAAAGAAAGAAAGAAAGAAAGAAAGAAAGAAACAAACAAACAAACAAACAAACAAACAAACAAACAAACAAGAAAGAAAGAAAGAAAGAAAGAAAGAAAGAAAGAAAGAAAGAAAGAAAGAAAGAAAGAAACAAACAAACAAACAAACAAACAAACAAACAAACAAACAAACAAACAAACAAACAAACAAACAAACAAACAAACAAACAAACAAACAAACAAACAAACAAACAAGAAAGAAAGAAAGAAAGAAAGAAAAAAAAGGAGAGACCTTTAATCTCACACAGTCTATCCATAAGCTGATTTTACATCATGACATAGACTGTAAACATGGACGGCATGACTCCTCCCCTAAGTGAAGCCATAACCTTTAGAGCTCCCCCTGGTGGCTGCCTGTGTTATAAGTCAGGATATTCAAGGAAAATAAAAAGAAGTCGGGGAAAATGTTTTATACATAAATTCTAATTAGTCTAATTAGTGTGACACACAGCAGTACCGTGACTTACGAATGGCCCAGCTAACCAAGTTTTCGAGATACGAGCCGTCTCTCAGATGATTTTTTTTTTGAATTTGAGTTGAGAGCTAAAATTCGTGTTATGATCCAGCTTCAGATACCCCACCGCAACAAGTTGCAACATACGCCAAAGTGAACGCCACATCTGCCCGGCATCCCATGTCTCACTTGTTTATTTTAAGCGGTTAGCTCGCAGTGGAAGCATCAGTGTTGTGCTCTTATTGTTTTCTTGCAGTTATTTTGCAAATTTTTTGGACTTTGGTCAAAAGAAACATCCAGAAAAAGTTGCAACTGGACGTGCGACGGCGCCGTTGACATTGTGACGAGGAGGATGACACAGAGCTGACTGCACAGATGAATGGAGGACAGAAAGGACAAAAATCAGCCAATAAGATTCAGTTATTCAGTTCAGCTTTTCTCCTCTGCCTACGTCAGCATCTTCAAGTCGTCTGATCTCCACCATTAGACTTGATAAAACCAGTTTATTTCTGGTACACTGTATTGTATCTTAATATAATGTTCCTTATTCATAAGTTCATGTAACATGAACATGTAAAGATCATAAAAATTAGAGTTTTTTGGGATCAGGATGAAATTAATGGCATTCAATAAAAAAAAAATAATTTGACATACAAGTAATTTCAATTATGAGCTCCGTCTCTGAACAAATTAAATTCATAAGTCATAATACATTTATTTATTTAATCAAAGTAGTTCTTCAAAGATGTGTTTTGATCTGGATTTGAATGTGGTCGGGTCGGTTCAGTTGTGGATTGTCTGTCTTGTCCTCCTGCAGCAGCAGCAGGGGGGTTACAGTCTGGTAGTTCCGTCAACATGTGCATGTCATTAATATCTGACTGTAAACTCAAATAAATTCAGTACATTTTGAGTTATTTTTACAGTAGTTATTGTTGTAAAACATTTAATTCATAAAGAATTTAAAGGGCTGCAGACATCAGATAACAGTTTTTAATAACTGCTCTTCTTTTCATTCATATATCGCTTTCTTTACCTCTGTCATCCTTTCTTCTGACTCATCAATGTGATAAATTTTTTCCATAAAAACCTGTTAAAAAAAAATCATCAAAAAATGTTTTCTACCCCCTCGAGGAGTCTCAGTCCACTACAGGAGGCTGACGTTGTATTTTGGCCCTTTTCAAAAACAGCCTCTTTCATGAAACCATCCAAACTTTTTTTTTTTTCCCCCTCATGAAAATCAAAGATAATTTCCAGTAAGTTGCAATAAGAATAACATCTAAATTGTAACTCATAATTAAAAACGAGTACCGTATTTTCTGGACTGTAAGTCGCTCCGGAGTATAAGTCGCACAAGTCAAAAAATGCATCATGAAGAGGAAAAAAACATATATAAGTCGCACTGGACTATAAGTCGCATTTATTTGAAATGATTTGTAATGTTTACAGTATTTCAAGAGAGAATTATTTACACAAAACGATAAGTCAGTGTTTGCATATATTATTTTCCTACAGCACCTCATATCTGTGACCATAGTTAAGTTTCAGTTTCACTTCCCTACATGGGATCCGCTCACTTCACTTACGTACACCCCCACTTGCTGTACTGTGTGTGTTGCCAGTGAGACAGGTACAGTGTGAGCTCAAATGAGCCTCAACGGATAAACAGCCTCACTCTTAAAGTTACAGGAGTTTTGAAACTAGTTTGTGACTCAAATCCCCAAAAAAACTGTCTACAACGTAGAGCGAAAAAGACGTGAGTGAATTTTTATTTCTCCAAATCATGTGGTCAGATGTTAAACACAAGGAGCTGTCAGGCTGTCCAAGTAGAGATGCAGAGCCTCCATCGGGGCTGCAGAGCTCATCCAATCATCATTCCTCATGTATGAATTTAGTGATCTTTCCAAAAAAAAGTACCCCATAACACGGCACCTCATTTATTTGATATATAAGTCGCACCTGACTATAAGTTACAGGACAAGCTAAACTATGAAAAAAGGTGGGACTTATAGTCCGAAAAATACGGTATTTTTTGCGATGAATGAATGCTTGTTTACAAAAAAACTCTACTGAAAAAGTTGCCAAAATCGCCCAATTTATCAAATGTGATACAGAAAATATACCATAAACAAAATCATGTGGCAAATTTTTTTCTGGTGGATTATGTTTAAAGGGTTAATAAACAGCTCATTGGCTGAGTGGTGTCAGGTAGGATGGGATAAATGGTCCAGGTCTAGATGTTACAGTGTGTGTTTGGATCAGCTGATGGGGTGTCGTCAGTCTTATGGACCCACCAGTCAGATCTGTGCTCTGACTCCCAAATGCGTCTTTGGGGCAAAACATCAACACTGATCAAAGTGGAGTGTTGGCGTTAAACTTTAACATGTGAGGGCATGACGGTGTGCAGCCCACGTTAAAGTACAAACAGCTGTACGACAGAATTTCATCCTTTTTATTTAAGGGAAACATTTTACTGAGTAACTGAGGATTCGACTGATATGAAGCAACTTTCTGAGGTCACGACTCAAGCTCGAGATGACTCAACGCTGCAGAATAAACATGAACTCCGAATGACTGAGCTCGCTTTGTTTCACAGATTAAGCTCAAACCGTTAAAGGCTGTTAGTATTGCCTTTAACGTCAACCACAGCTGAAGATTGAATTTAGGAATGATTTATATTCCTGCATACGTCTGCGTCACTGGGGGTTAAAAGCTACATAAGACTGCAGCCATTTTTAACGCTCTGATCGCGTCGGATTTTTGGTGAAAAATCTCATCCTGCTTTATTTTAACGCTCTGAAGAGGTTATAAACAGCGGCTCAAGAAGTTTGTGGTTAGTTACGTCCCCCGACTTTCTCATTTTACACTATATAACGTACTCAGTTTTGATTGGCTGATGGTTTTGTTTACGTTTTGAAATCACATCAGACGTCAGCATTCATATCCAGGTGAGGGCTCCTTACAGCAGCTTTAACTCTCTGAACCCGAAGGTCCCCCAGCTGGAAGACTCTGACGTCACTCTGCAGACACAGCGTGAAACCAGGGGCGTATTTAGTCATTTGGGGGCCCAAGGCAAACCCAGTCATTGGGGCCCTGCACATCCTTCTCTAGTTTTACAGGTGAGAAAATTCAAATGACTCAAATGGAGCCAAACCACAGAGAGCTCGCCTGAACTCTCTGCACTAAAACCTCTCTAATTTTGTTCTCCTTCACTTTATCAGAGTCAACCTGTGCAGAGATCATGTTCATATGTTGTTCTATGGTCTGATAAAGGTTTAGAGCTGCAGCTGCATCATTTTCAAACAGATGTTCAACCTGAAATGTCTTTTTTTTAGGCGAACCTACATTTTTTAAAAATTTTTGGTGGATGCCATCTTCATTTACTCTTTACCAGTATCACACACACTCATATTAACACATCCCAACAAATCTCAAATTTTCCCTTTACTATGACACCAAAAGTATTCAAATAGACTGTGTGGTCGCAGCTTTTGATCCACCTGTACCCGTCTGGTGCCTCAGATTCATCAAATAACGTGATGGTAGACAAAGTCAAAGCTATCAGTAAATCCTCTGCAGAAGAATTTAAATCAAGTCAGCCATATCTGATAGCTGCTTTTCAAAAACAAACCCCTGAACAGCTTTTATTGCATAAACACGTGTAGATGAAGAGAAACCGAGCTGGGAAACCACATGGCAGAGGATTCTGCATGTGAAGGACCCACCTGATCCCCCCTGAAGTAGTTGTTGTTCTCTGGTTTCATCCCTTTGTTTCATTTACATATCTGCTGAATGAATGACTGAACAATCTTCAAGTCTTCATAACAATCAGTCGCTCTTTGTCACATTTTGCAGACACTTTTGGTTTGATGCTCTTTGATGATTTAGTACCTAAACCCGACCTGATCCCTGGTCACAGAGCGGCCCGCTGAGGTGTCAACGCATCTCGCTCCTGCCTTTGTTTGGCTCCGTGATAACAATCCAACTGTCACCTCTTTATGAGCTCAAACAGGTTGGATGACATGTTCGACATCCAGGAAAACTCCCTGCACGCCCGCCTCCAGCACTGCCGTCACACGCGATGGGCAACCCTTGTGTGTGTTGAAAGAAAACAATGCAGCTCTGCGTCAGTGTCACCGAGTGTGTGGAGGTGTGTGTTTGTGTAAACCACAGGTGCACTCTAACGAGACTCAGGAATTCTGTCTTTATGCTCTGATGTGTTTATGTATTTTATCCTGTACATGTCATGTCGTGTGTGTGTGTTTAAGTGTATGTTTTTGGAGGTGTGTGTGTGTAGCTCGGGGCACTCTCAGCTGGCTGTAGACCCATGATGGATGCGCATTAAGGAAATCATTAATCTATAAGGATGGTATTGTTGTTGTGCTTAATACCTGGTATTCTATTTCCTGCTGCACCAGAGGGGAGGGAGGGTTTGTTTGGGAGCTGGAGGTAATTAAATATGATGGTGGGGGGGGGGGGGGGGGGGGGGGGGCTGCCTCATCCTATAGTCATTATGTTTATCTGTATCTGAGTTCACATGGGTTTAGAATTGCAGTTCATGACGGATGACAGGGCTGGACGAATTTGGATTTACTTTCACTTTTTTATGAAAAAGTGCCACGTTTTTATGCCTTAAATTTTCATGGAAATGTGTAAAAAAAAAAAAAAAAAAAAAACACCTGAAAAAACTCACCCTGAACTAATTGTAACTTGTTTCCAAACAGGGTTAAAAGTGCTTTCCTGAATAAAAAAATAGGCAAAAAAGAGAAAAGAGGACAGGAAAAATAACTCCACAATAAAAGAAGAGAATCGAATGACTTAAAAAAGGCTCAAAAACAGGAACTGGGAAAATGAAATAATACATTAGAAGAATAAAAACAGCAAAAAATGAAAACAATTAAAATATGAAAGCAGCATTTTTGAGGATTAAAACACATTCAGATGGCATCTCTTGTAACAGAACAGAATACAATGATTTACAAATCCTAAAAAGCTGGGACAGGGTCAACAACAGACTGGGGAAGTTGAGGAATGCTCCAAAAACACCTGTTTGGATCATTCCACAGGTGAACAGGTTCATTGGAAACAGGTGAGGGTCATGATTGGGTATAAAAGGAGCATCCCTGAAAGGCTCAGTCGTTCACAAGCAAGGATGGAGCGAGGTTCACCACTTTGTGAACAACTGTGTGAGCAAATAGTCCAACAGTTTAAGAACAATGTTTCTCAACGTACAATGTGAAAGAATTGATGGATTTGATCATCTACAGTCCATAATATCATCAAAAGATTCAGAGAATCTGGAGAAATCTCTGCACGTAAGCAGCAAGGCTGAAAACCAACACTGAATGCCCGTGACCTTTGACCCCTCAGGCAGCACTGCATTAAAAACCAACATCATTGTGTAAAGGATATTACCACGTGGGCTCAGGAAGACTTCAGAAAACCATTGTCAGTTAACATAGTTCATCACTACATCTACAAGTGACAGTTCAAACTCTACCATGCAAAGACAAAGACATATATCAACAACACCCAGAAACACCGCCGGCTTCTCTGGACCCGAGCTCATCTGAGATGGACTGACGCAAAGTGGAAAAGTCTGCTGTGGTCTGAAATGTGGTCTGGAAATCATGGACGTGGTGTCCTCCAGGCCAAAAAAGAAAAGGACAATCCTGACAGGTACTGGACTGGCCTGCCTGCAGTCCAGACCTGTCTCCCATTGAAAATGTATGGAGCATGATGAAGCACAAAATACAACAACAGAGACCCCGGACTGTTGATCAACTGAAGTTGTTCATCAGTCAAGAATGGTAAAGAATTCCACCTCCAAAGCTTCAACAATTAGTGTCCTCAGTTCACAAACACTTATTGAGTGTTGATAAAAGGAAAGGTGATGGAACACAGTGGAAACATGAGCCTGAACCAGCTTTTTAGGAACGTGTTGCTAAAGAAAGCTGAAACATATCTTCACTTTTTTGTTTCTTTTTATGAAAGTGAGGTTAAAGAAAGTCTTTCTGATGTGGATAAATGTGTCCAGCGAGTGGCTAAAGAGGAGGCTTTATGTTTCTGAAATAACTTCTTTAAAGTGGTGACTTGTGTTGAAAACTCTTGTTTGTGCATAAAGAAATATTTGACCTCATGACATATCTTTGTGTTGGAGTGTTTTTGTGTGTCTTCAAACATGTGTCTGCCTAAAGGAGCTCACACTTCCTCGTACCAAACAAAGGTTGACAATTTGAAGAGCATAACATCGCTAACGCCTTCGAATCCGAACCCATTTACCGTAAATTCAGACTCAGCTGAGCTCTAATCCGTCACAGGGGAACCTGTTCCTCCGCTCGCTGAAGAAGGTGTTTCCCTGGCTCTGCAGAAGTTGTCAGGGAAGATTAGTTTAGAGAGCCAGAGAGATCCCCAGCTGTCAGGACTTGCCTCATTATGCAACACAGCCGGTGTTTCCAGCGCTGCTCTGAGATACGGGGTGACTGTATTAAAAGTTGGTCATTCGTCGGTTGATGTGGCGTCTGTCCTCAGGGTGTATGGCTCCCTGGGTGTGAAGCATTCACCCTCCCATCAATCAAGTCTGAGTCCTAAATTAGTCACCTGGTAAACAGCTCAGGACTATAAATCTTATTAGCTTTTGTTGGGCATTGTTTGGTTGTTTATGCTAACGTTAATCGGGCACTGTGATGGAGACTATTTTAGAATTGCATTCCTTCTGTGCATACTTGCAGATGTGTATTGTTGTACCAGCAGGTATTTTAACACCTCCCATAGTATTTATAGAGCTATTCAAGGAGTGCATCCTCTGCAGACGCTGTGACGGTGAAGGATGCACGGCGTTCACCGATGAGAGGAACGCTCAGTGTTCCCACACACACACAGTGGAAGGATTGGGCTGTTTCCAGATCAGATCAATTATTCCCACAGATAATCCCACATGAGCGCAGATTATCTCTCAAGATTTGTCAGCAGCTCCGTTTATTTGCATCCTCCCACTCCTCTGCGAGACCTCCATGCTAGCACGCACACTTCCCATGATGCACGGCAATTTTAAAGTTTGTTTTCTTTCCATTATATTACGTGATAAAGAACCCTCGGCTGTTCTAAATCAGTGTTTGTCCTTAATTTCCTCATTAACAGACTCGACTCTGGTGAGAATAAATAAATGAAGGACTCACGGAACCGCCGTGGCGTTCTGATCCGCTGTCAAACACAGGAAAGAAACCCTCTATTAATCCTCTTTGTTCCTGAGCTCTATTGTATTTGCACTTATAGTTCCATCCTGTCGTTTATGTTCCATATGTGTCCGTTCTTTGAAGTGCTGGAGACAAAGGGAGCATGCAAGAGGAGAAATTAAGTCAAAGAAGACCAACGAGACAAGGTGAGAACTGGAAAGTTTATTTTAACCCTTTTTATCATCAAGTCTGAGGCACCCCGCAGAGTTTTTATCCACAGCGCTGCTTCGTTACAGAACCCTGCACTGTTTGATCTGAGCACACATGAGCCAGCTCAGGTTGGATGTAAACATCCTACCTTCACTTTCAGTTAGGGGCCATAAAAAGCCAACACGCTCCTCACTCTGCAATCAAAGCAATCCAACATGGCTGCAAACAAATGGAAAATAGTTTTGCAAGCTTTGGGCAGGAAAGGAATCATTCCAACACATCTTTCTGGAGCTCTGCCTCAGAAACAAACACAAAGGCGTGTTGGGTTTGCTCACCTGCTAAATCATGCACCCCATGTACAGAGGCTGCAGCCCTTAAACCGGGTAACCAGGATGCTGCAAGTCATTTCCTACTCTGTCTCATTGGAGATTTAAGCGATCAGGTTTGGGAAAATTACATCAAATTACAGCAAATAAACATTTAAGGTTTAACCTTTTATAACCTTCCACACCAAGTTGGCAAAATCTTCACAGTGTTGTAATTTTTTTTTTCAACCTTTTTCTGGACTCATGTCCAGACCAACTAAACAAATTGCTCAAAAAGTGTGATAAACCATCAAAAATGAACATTTTGACACTTTTTTTTTTCCATACAGAAAAAATTTGATCAGATCACTGCAGAATAACTGCTGCATGTGGGTTGGAATGAACATGATCGCAAACAGATTAGCCTTTAGCTCGTGTTTTAGCCTTTAGCTTGTGGTTTAGCCTTTAGCTCATGTTTTAGCCTGTAGCTTGAGCTCTGTCACTCTCCTGTTTATCTTTCTTCTTCTCTTCTCTCCTTTTTTCTGTCAACACAGGAAGTGATGTCAACAACCGTGGTTTGGATTATAATGTTTTTATTGTTTTCACTTTAGAGCCAGAAATGACATTTTTAACCCTCAAACATAAGACCTGATGTACAATGATGGCATGAAATGATCCTTTAATTCTCCGGTTATCCTGCGCTGAGATGTTTTTTATCGTCACATTGTTCTCCAACGACTTTAGGACACATTAGCAACACAGAGAGTCAAGTCTAAACAGCATAATCCCATTAAGTTATTATTTTTTGATTACACACACAGTGATTGACATGATCTGGGCTCCTTTTGCAGTGTATTGCAAATGTAAAATCACACGCCAGGCCTCACACACACACACACACACGCAAACAGCGGATGGTTCCGGGCTGCAGGGCCGCTGTCTGACAGTTCGTGGGAGGATCAAAGTTCAGATTTTGAATGCACTGTAAAGGAAAAGAAACAGAAGACAGGGAAGAACAGATAGATAGACAAAGTACTGATAAAGCCCATTAGGGTTTATATTAGCCGGAAAAAGACGAGGAGGGGGGAGATTTACAGAGAGGCGTGGGGGAGGTTGTGAGTTTGGCAGGAGAGACTCCAGGCAGATGAAAATGATCAGTTCGGTTCATCGTTTTTGCACAGCTGAGATTTTCCTCTGACGTCCCACTCCAAAGAGGAGAGTTAGAGTGCTGCTGTGTTCAGGTTGCTGGTTGTTGTTTTCATCCTCTAAGCTCAGCTGTAGGTGAACAGGTGGACTATGGTTCTCTGTCTCTGTCACAGTAAAGAAACACCACAACAAAGGGAACTCATATCTTAACATCTTATCACCCAAGACACCCCCAGGTTGGTACAGTCTACAGCAGGGCTTCTCAACTAGTGGGTGGTGACCCAAAAGTGGGCCACTGACCTGTTTTTTGTCGGTCACTGACAAAAACATTATGAGCTTTTATTTTGAAGGTGAATTTTTGACTATTCACATTCTTTAACAGTAGGGGGCGATAATTCCCTCTAATGCTAATCAAGACAAGCTATTTCCCAGTATAGAACCTGCAAAGTTTTTCATGTGCTAATTGAGCACGGCTAACTGTAAGAACAACGACTTCATCAGAAATCAACTTTTTTTATCCTGAGGCCAAAGGAGGGTGCAAACCTCAGTGTTTTTGTGCAGCGAGCTGTTAGCACACGAAAAGATGAAGCTGTTAAAACCAGCATTCTGTGCTACTCATTTCACTGACAGACTCTCAAGTTTGATCAGATCACTGCAGAATAACTGCTGCATGTGGGCTGGAATGAACATGATCACAAATAGATTAGACTTTAGCTCGTGTTTAAGCCTTTAGCTTGTGGTTTAGCCTTTAGCTTGTGGTTTAGCCTTTAGCTTGTGTTATAAGCTTTTACTCATATTTTAGCCTTTAGCTCATGTTTTAGCCTGTGGTTTAGCTTTTAGCTTGTGTTTTAGCCTTTAGCTCATGTTTTAGCCTTTAGCCTGTCCTCTATCTCTCTCCTGTTTATCTTTCTTCTTCTGTCCTTTTTCTGTCTGTCAGTTCAGCTCCAGTCTCCACCATCTCTACTAAATTAATCACAGAAATTGTTTTCAGCAGAGACAAACTCAGATCTCTCTTCTCTCAACTAAACTTCATCAGTCAGCGTGGTGTTGTCATGGAGACTTCAACGTGCTGTAAATCAATCCGGTCCTGTCTGATCCGATCAGGAAGCTCAGAAACATCATTTATCAATAACCTATATTGGTGCTGATGATCTGATTTGAAGTTGTGGATTAGGATCAGGCAGATATCTAGAAGAGAGACTTTTTCAGGATCACTCAGAAAGTCCTCACAGGAACTTAAAATATGGAAAAGAAATATGACAAAAAAAAAAAAAAAAAGAATCTACAGACAAACAAAAGTCAAAACTGAGAAAACTGCAATTTTGCAAACATTGCAAAGAAAAAAAACGATTTATTTAACTCATTGAGATCAGGATCTTTTACAGGAGTGATCTGGCCAAGTCGGCAGCAGTACAGTCATAAAGTCTTACATGATAAGGAGACAGTTTACAAACAAGTTAACAGAAAACAACAGTTTACAATGTGCAAGTTGATTTGCAGATAAAGTGCTCCCAGAATACAAATCAGAAACAGGCACTGTCCAATTGTCTCCATATTTTATCTCTTAAGATCGAGCCAAAGGCTTCAGTGAAATAAGATCCACCATTTTCAAGTCATTTTGGAGAAAGTTCCACGCGTTGGGTGCAGCGAAACTAAACGCTCTTTTCCCGAGCTCAGTGTAGACACGAGGAAGAGACAGTTTAAAGACCTCACAGGAACACAGGGCATCGTGGCTTTTGGTTCTTTGGAGATAGGAACAAAGACAAGAAGGCATGAAAACGAGAAGAGCCTCATAAATAGACTTCAACCTGTATTTGTTTCTATCATAAAATCCCAACTCCACCGTAAGTTTAGAGGCCAAGATGGCCGTTTGTGATTTAAAAGTTGTTGCTTTTCCACTTGACTGAGAAAACAACAAGAGTTTTATTTTATAAGTTTACGAACAACCTCAGTTTCAACAACAACAGAGCAACAACAGATGATAGTGTCATCAGCATAAAAGTAAAACATGGTGTTTGACAGGTTTTTACATTTGTTATTAATATAAATGGAAAATAAAACGGGTCCTAGAATCAAACCTTGGGGCACCTCTCTGGAGATCTCCACATTCACAGAGTTAACTTCTTTTATATATTCAAAAATCTGTATCACATTATTCAAGGATAATTTCTTCTCATTAAATTGCAGTACAGGTTCTTTTTTTTCTTGACATGGCAGCAAAACTTTTTTGAAGGCAAATGTTTATTTATTTATTTAATTTCGATAAAGAGTTTTTTTTAGCAATAGAGAGTTACATGAAGAACATCCTTTGTGATGTTTACCTTTTGAGAATGCTGATGGGAAGTTGAGTTTTTGCCACATTGTCAACAAGCAGAGGTGAAATGTGAAGGCTTTTTTTTTTTTTCCATGGATTGGTTTAATTTGTGTTGAATCAGGTTTTGACTTCATTGTTGAGAATTAACCGCCTTTGTTAGGATGTTTTGACCAATCAGATTTAAGTGTTGAATCCTGCCGAGTGAGAAAGTCGGTTTGGTTTTTGAAGCATCTTTGCTGAGGAAAATAACCGCTGTGCAGGAACGGTTTCTGCTGCATCCAGTCATACTAATCAGGTAAAAAACTGAGGTCCTCCTGCTCCTCGCCTCCTCCTTCCTCCCTCCTTGGCGAGGGAAGCAGGATGTCTTTCATCCAGTTCAGCTGAGGGATCAAAGCTAAAAGGCAACTCGGCTGAAACTGACCTCAATTTGCACCGCTGCGCACTGCGCACCTCTCCAACATACACAATCCTATAGTTCTCCTTACATCCCCTCCGATACCTCCCACTGAACCACACACAGGCTGCTTCCCTTCCTGCACGCCGCACTACCTCATCCACTTAACACGGGAAATCTCTCAGCACCTCCAGCCCATTAATAACACAAGTTATAGCCTCTGCTTTCCCAACACGACGGATCAGATTCAACCTGATCTGTTTATGTGAAACTGCATCATTGGGAGCGTACAGGTGATCAGCTGCGTCCTGGCAGACGGTCCAACCTGTGTTTGTGTTGGTTGAATAATAACCTGTTCACAATAGCTTCACCCTGCTCTGGACTTCAAAGAGCAGCCTGTGTTTAGCTTCCTCTCTGTGTCTTCTTCCTCACTGTTTTCACTACAAACAGCCTCTCTGCCTCAACTCCCCACCCACACACACACACACACACACACACACACACACACACACACACACACACTGACATGTGCACACATACAGTTTTTGCTTCAGTTCCATTTCCTGCAGTGTTGTGGATTTTAAAGCTGCGTTCACAGCTTTCCACACGTGCCGACACAAACCTCTCTGCTGAATCACATTTTAAGACGTCTCTCGTGATCAGTTTATTTTAAATCACGTCCCTCTGAGATGAAATTGACTAATCACTTTGCAGAACAACACGTCTTTGTTTTCACTGGGGGTGAGTCACACAGGTGTGGTTGTTGTTGGATTTGTGTAATAATTCAACCTTTTAAATGACCTTCTTGTTTGGAAAGATTTCTGGCTTGCTGTCGTTTTACTGTGACTCGTTTTGTTGGGTGTTTTTCTTTCTTCTCTTTTCTTTTTCTTAATAATATTTATGACTCTTTCTGTCAGTCATCCTTTCAAAAATCAAACACACAAGCTAATTTAGCTAGCTAATTTAAAATGGTGCACTCTATCTATTTTTTGTAAAGAAATTCATAAGGAAACATTTAAATTTTAAAAATAAACGAAAGAAAATCATGCATAAAAAATGTGTTCATCCATTTTCTGCTATTTTCCCCACAGAGGTGAGCAGAATCAGTCGCTGCGAGTTAATTTACAGCAGCATCGGAAACACAAATCTTCTGAGCGTAGAGGCTCACAGTCAGTATGAAACAGACACGTAGTAAATGCTGCATGAATTTGAACCACTCTGAGTGTCAGTGGGGGGTCATCAGGTGTCATGGAGGCTGTGAGCCCCGGCTTGATTTGGTGTGACTGACCGTTTTAAATCAGTATCACAGACTTTTCTCTTTGGCCTTTTTCCTTGAGGTGAGAACATTAATAATCTGACAATTTTTACTTGATTTAATTTCATTTAAATAAATAAATAAAAACAGTTTTAATTTGTGTTTTGAATGTGCTGTTAAGATAACGTTGACTTGCAGCGTTGTTGAGCTGTTTCCCACTCAGATAATTGGAAGTGTTGTGTGAATAAATCAGTTTTAACAGTTAATGCTTTATTTTAAGGGTCTATTAATATACTTCTGTCCTCAACTTATCCGTGACTAAATGTTGAAACTGGAAAACTCTTTCATCTGAAGTTTTTGTAAACAGATTTTTTTTTCACCTGATGTGAACAAAATTTGATCAAAGTTTCTGCACCATTTGGGCAACTTTTACATATATTTAAACATTTCCTTACGTTTCAGTGAAAATCAAGTTTTGTGTTTTTATTTTTGAACTTTTCCATCTTTATACTCATTTGTTTGTTTTGTATTTCACCTTTTTATTTAACCAGGAGGGAAGCTCATTGATCTTTAAAATCCCCATTCCAAAAGGCAGAGACAGGCAGGAGCCATACACTGCAAAAAACAAACAAACAAACAAACAAACAAAATTCTGAAATTAAGTGTTTTAGTCAATAAATGTCTTTTAAGCCTTGAAAAAAATAATAATCTGCCAATGGGATAAGAAAACATTGTTTGTAAATTTTCTTGAAATTACAATAATGTCTCAACCCTTACCCCAACTTTTCTCTAATCCCATTGGTAGATTTTTTTTTTTTTACTTGTTACAAGCAATTCAGACCTCATTACTGTCTTTTAATATCTTGAAACAAAACACTTTTCTGGTCTGATCCAGTGATCTGAAAAGAGAATGCTTCAATTTCAGTTTTTGTGGTGACATTAAAGGGAATTTCTCCATTAAAATACAGGACAGAAGAGACTGAAACAGCAAATTTTTCTGTCTAAATAAACCAAAACAAAACGCACGTCAAGCAGAATAACTGTAACCAGAAGTGTCTGCCTCCAAAACATTCAACATCACATCAAACATTTCTCTCTCTCAGTTTAGTTTTTGATACGATTTGTTGGGATAATTTCAAACTGAAGGATTTATTAACATCCCTTCCTTTTTAATCATTCTTTTGGTTGTATTTTTTTTTCCACCTTAAAGCTGTGTGCTCTTATTATTCTCTCTCACTCTCTACAGGAAGGAAACTCTGCTTAACATCTCTGCTTCCTGTGACTCAGCCCTGCGCTCACCTTCTCCTCCAGCACATCTTTGCTCTCTCTCACTTCTCTCACAGTGAACATCTTCAGCTCTTCTCCTTTGCAAACAAGACCACAGAGTAGAGGCCGAGTCCAGAAATCACATTCTTGGGCGCCCCCTTCTGGCTTGTAGTCTCATTTCCTTCCCCCTGTCTGTGCACAAATAAAAAAAAAAAGAGAGGGAAAATCTGAGGACAGAGAGAGCGAGGCTTCCCTCCAAGGCCTGAATCCTCAGACACTGATTCAACAAAGGAAATGAAGACGAATTATTAAATCATTTGTGCGCCAATATGCTGCACATTAAGTCCGGTTAATTTTCAGCGAAGCCAAATGAGTTCCTCCTGAGCGTGTTGGATCCTGACAGACTGATCCACGGATAACAGGAACTCTGAGCAGCTTTAGAGGGCTCACTCCACTTAAGACCCCCTCTTCCTTTCACACAGAGGAAAATAATAAGACATCATTTTATTTCTGGATTGTGTCGTACTGTTTTTGTTTTTTTTAATGATCCCTGAGGTCTTCTTATTTTTGCCACTTAACTCGGTTGTTCAGTCGTGTTAAGATTGATTCGGATTTCAAAAGCACATCCCTCGCCGTTTTATTCACATTCCACTCAAATTGAATTCATTTTTCCTCCTCATGTTTGATGCCAATGCAGGTTAGCTCCATTACAAAAGACAGTAAGTCACTCCTCGTGTTCAAAACGGTTTTATTTTTGTTAAAGGTATCATCCAAAAGCTCAAAAAGAGGATCTCGTCTTACTTATTCCAAAACAAAATCAAAACAGTAAACGTATGATGCCATAAAAAGAGCGTGTAATATCAGCCGGATGATTGTTCGACTTTATTTTGCTCTCCTCTTGATTGCGATTGGCACGGCCTCGTCCAGCACACAAATAACCCCCAGCTGTAACCAAGTCCACCTGTTTATAAACACAAACAGTTATGAACACACTCCGACCTGTCAGATCTCGTCAAAGACAGAACACACACACGCTGCACGCTCGGATGGCTTCAGCTGGCCTCCGTGGATGAAAGCTGTTTCCTCTCAAAGCTGCATTCAAGAAGGGATGTAACAGTTAAATAAGAGGAGACGTTACACAACACGCTCCTGGAAGTCTCTCTCTCTCTCTCTCTTTACGTGGTGTGGATTTTTCATTTTAGCCGCTTGACTTTTCCCAGAGAGAGTTCCTCCACGGTTCTCAGGGCCGATCCCGTCCGTGCCTCCTGAGACACAGTAGCCTGTTGTCTGGCCTGGAGGGGCTGAAGAGGGGGGTGTTATGAGAAGGAGAGGAACATGTTGTGTTAACCTGGGTGGTAAAAGCCTGAACATATTTGGGGAAAATGCCCCTTTATACCCTTTCACACCCTCTACTTTTCTACAGATTCTTACGCTGAAGTGTGGGAATTCCTTCGATCGTCCCCTCAGGGCGGTTCATCCAAATTACCCAAACAGAAACAAAAGAAGATGTAATGGACTGAATTTGTCTTTTACTCCAAGATGATGATAGTTAAGAGCGATGGAGCAGAAAATTTTCTATCAAAAAGTCCAAATTTATCAATTTGTGACGGTATCATCTCCGTTCTTTGACATTTTGGTTCATATTTCCTCCAGATGAAGCCCCACATCAGATATTACAATTCAGAGAAAGTAGCTCAAAATTCCTTCACTTCATCTTTTTACTTGACACAAAGGCAGAAAGAGCAACGTTAACACCATGTGAAGTTTTGTTTGTGCTTCTCAGATGACTCTGGGAAGCATCTCACACATAAGCCACCAGAGGCCTGACTGTGTGTAACAGCTCGTCGCTGACTTAGTTTGTGAAATTGATTCTTGGCGCAGCGTACGGTGTGTTTTTAGAGATTTTTTGGCTGAATAAGCCGCCTGTCATGGCTTACATTTGGCCTGATTAGAACGGTTATACTACACTGAGCTGGATTGTAAAGTTGCACGCTGTTAAATGAAAACATTTGTTCAGGTTTGCTGAAATAATCCTGGAGACAGAAAGAGAAGGTAAGTGTCTGTTTTATGTATCCACACACAATAAGGAAACATCTTTCATTTACTCCTCTAAAGTTCCTGTGAGGACTTCCTGAGTGATCCTGAAAAAGTCTCTCTTCTAGATATCTGCCTGATCCTAATCCACAACTTCAAATCAGATTATCAGCACCAATATAGGTTATTGATAAATGATATTTCTGAGCTTCCTGATCGGGTCAGACAGGACTGGATCAATTTACGGCACATTGAAGTCTCTATGACAACACCACGCCAGCTGATGAAGTTTAGCAGTGAGAAGAAAGATCTGTGTTTTTCTCTGCTGAAAACGATTTCTGTGATTAATTTAGTAGAGATGGTGGAGACTGGAGCTGAACTGACAGACAGAAAAAGTACAGAAGAGAAGAAGAAAGATAAACAGGAGAGAGATAGAGCACAGGCTAAAGGCTAAACCACAATCTAAAGGCTAAAACATGAGCTAAAGGCTGAAACATGAGCTGAAGAGTAGAACATGGGCTGAAGGCTAAAACATGAGTAAAATGTTAAAACAAGATAAAAGCTGAAACATGAGCTAAGGGCTAAACTACAAACTACAAGCAAAAGGCTAAACAATGAGATAAAGGCTGTAACACGAGCTAAAGGCTAAAACAAAGAGTAAAGGCTAAACCACAGGCTACAGTTTAAATTCAAGCTAAAGGATAAAACACGAGCTTAAGGCTAAAAAATGTGTAAAAGGTTAAACCACAAGCTAAAGGTTAAGCATGAGCTAAAGGCTAAACCACATGCTAAAGGTTAAACAATGAGATAAAGGCTAAACCACTAGCTAAAGGCTAAAACATGAGCTTAAGGCTAATCTATTTGTGATAATGTTCATTCCAACCCACATGCAGCAGTTATTCTGCAGTGATCTGATCAAACTTGAGAGTCTGTCAATAAAATGAAGAGTGAGCTCACGTTAGCTCTGATTGGTGAGGCTGGAGTTAGTAGATGAGCTCTGGTTGGACAGAACCAGGATTCACTATCGTTACACGTCCTGAACGTCTCAGAGCAGATCATCTGCTCACCTTCTGGACACTAAACTATAAATACATACATAATCTTGCCGCTTTGCATCCTGGGAAAAATTGTCTTGAACATGAAAAGTAAAGAAGATCTGCCCTTTACGACTGATGACAGACTGCAGTTCTTGTCAGTAAACTCTGCTTTGAGTGGCTTCCACTGGATCGACTCTGGACAGAATAAATGATTCCTCTGAAGAGTCCGGACGGTTTGCTCTGTGGATATCCAGAATAAGATGGACAGAGATTCTGGGAAGAGCACCAGAACTAGTCTAAGCATGGTTTCACAGATGATGATGGTGATGATGATGATGATGATGATGATGATGATGATGATGATGGTGTGGGTCCAAAGTCTGGTTTGAAAAAACTCAGCTTGTCCAGAACTTTGGTTTGGGATCACATCCCAACGATACTGATTACTCTCTCATTAGCCTCAGGAAAGATGTTTTATACGCAGATGATAGCGCGTTAGCTTTACTGTTAGGCAGTGAACATCTTTGGCTTCTGATAGATTATTGAGTTAGAATTCTGTGTTATTGTAATTGTCAGACACTCTAGACACAGTAATGTGTACCTCATTCAGCACCTGAACTGAACTTCTACAAGAAAATGGCAGAAAACTTCAGGATTAATGTCTCAGATTATGAGGAAATTACGTCAAAAGACACCAAAGCTGCACAAGAAGAACCTGTGTGGCTGTTTCAGAGCTTCTAACTGGAAAAAAAAAAAAGTTTATAAAACAGTCAATTGGAAACCCACTCTGCAAGCATTTGACATGGCCACTCCAGGCTACCGTAGAAACAGAGTGGTACAATAAAAGAGAGTGTCCTCCCTCCCTGGAAATTAAGAGCTTACGTTGACATAAGAAAAACACGACTGCTCTTATTTTCAGGTGATTCTACACTAATGAAAACATAATATAAATGGAATTTGTGAATGTCTGCCAATTGATCCTTCTAAATCTTTCACACTGCACTTTTAAGGTCATGGTAGAGATATAATCTGAGGTGTATCAGGTTATTTTTCAACACCTTGCTGTAAAGTAATCCCTCCTCTCCCTCCTTGTTCATATTATCCAGCTGATGTGTGTCAAGCTATGTGTCAGCATTCGTACTGAAAGGCTCTCTGTTCCCCTTCGCTCTCTCTCCCTCATTGTGTTCATCTGGATGCTTTTCCAAGCTAAGCCTGGCACAGGCCTGGATTTCCGGAGCCCAAAATGTGAGCCCAGGAAAACCGGACTCCTCCGGGAAAGGGGAGCAGCGGGAGACGGAGCGCCACTCAGAAGCAAAACAAACCCAAATATCAGGGGTTTATTTGAAATCTCCTCGTCTTATATTAACAGCATAGCTACAGGCTAGTGATTAGCCACTCATGGGTCAGGGGTGCCTGAGCCTCACTTAATTTCCCTTGGAATCCATATTTTGTGTGTTTTAAGGGATGCAAAATACAGGCAGGGACTGGACTTATGTCTTGTTTTGAAAAGCTTATTTTTGTTCACTTAAAAATATGAACCGAAGAGCAGCTACGATAAAGGGGGATTGAACTGGTATGTCAGGTCTTCGGTCCACGTGTTTAACCATGAATGACGATATGATGCTATCTGAGGTTCCTCACGGACATGTCCAGGTTACTGTAGAGTCAACACTGAGCACATGATCTCACTGCAGTGATCTCTGACATTGAGAGATTCATACTTGTTTGATGTCGTACAGTTGAAGTGCCCTGTGCAGGAAGGAAGTGCTCACCCACTGGTCGCCTGTTCCATCTTCAGGAGCTCCATGGGAGGGAGGGAGGATTTCAGCGCAATATTTACAGTGACCTTTTCCTCTCACTGGCCAGGGGCCCATGGGAAAAAACTGGAGAAGACAAACAATGAACAATAGGGTTCAGGGATGAGCAATGGTGCCAGCGCAGCATGTGCCATTACGGGATGTGGATTAGAAAGGGTTCAGGGGTCACAGCAAGGATCAAGGCAGCAGAGGTGTCCCTCAGGGGCCACACCTGGGACACCTGCTCAGAGAGCGTGTGTGCTATTTAAAAACACAGCATGGAAGCACGTGCTCTGAGATAAATGAGGGTATCTTCAGCTAAGTTTGGTGCTGTTGGAGGAAAAAGTTGAAGCTGGATGGAATTCAACAAATTTAAGGCAAAAAAAGACTTTTTATTTTTTTTATTTTTTACAATAAGGTCGAATGCAAACTTTCGCTTTATTCATCATCACGTCAGTTGGAAAGCAGCTAAAAAAAATTGCTTTCCGTGTTAAAATTTGAAACAAAACATTAGCTCATCATCCCAGCTTGAGTTTCCAACCCTTGGCATCAGATGGCAAATGCTGCCTCAGAAACTTAGTGGGTACCCGTCTCCAATTGGGTCACAGACTCGATCCCTGCCCACTAATTGTACTGGTCATTAAACTTGTATTGTTGCACCAATGATGCAAAAATTAGATTTTGAAGATTAGAGTGGTATCATTCATCCTGTTTTACTCTTGGCATTGAAGCAAAAAGTAAATAAAAAAGAGCCATGCGCAGCTGGATCTATTTTTTTGCTTTAAAATATCTCAAAACGAGCGTATAATAACGTAACGTATAACGTATTGGTTTGATTGGTTGGTGTGTTTGACATGTTGCTGATCCTCTCATCCGATGGCAGAAGCAGCACCACAGAGACCGAGATCTGAATCTTCTAGCGTCATTGCTGTAAGTTGGTGTTTATGTAGACAAACAGCCCCCTGTGTTGTATCAGCATCTGTGCAAACTCCCAAGTCACAGTTTGATCCCTCAATTATCAGATTAGCCCGTCTAATTGGACAATATGGTTTCCCCCGGGACTGGGCCTTGCCTTATCACCAGAGTTCTTTCTGCCCTGCACAATTTGGTGAGATAAATGTAATGGTATCAGCGTTGCACTGTGTGCCTGGGTGGTCTCTGTTGCATTTCTAATGATGCTGCGCCTTTCCCAGAACAAGTGGAAATACCTCAGTGATGCACCGTGAAAAGAGAGACGAGGAAAAGAGGCAAAGCTCCCTCTTGGCCACAGAATTCTCACACCAAGGACATCCAGCAGGAAAGGAACAGGCAGGGGTATGATATTGCTTTAAGTCGAATATTCACTCTGAGCAGGCCAGGTGACAAAAGATCACCTGGCACATCAGTATCTCACATTAGTCAATAAGGAACACCCAGAGAAGAATTGACAGGGCTAGATATAAATAAAGGTTCTATAATATAATAATTTATAATTATTTATAGTAATTCATAGTTGTTCATAATATTTCAATGTTAATGACTTCCACACAGTCAACTGGAGCAAAACAACTGATAAAGCAAAATATTAAGGTAAAATATGAACAAACTATCTTTGAGAGCTACTGCTTGAAATGTATCTATGTGTCTACCTATATGTAAATCTACACTTAAAAAGAATGGGCTTCATTTCATTTTACACCCTTGTGCAAAAATTTGGAATAAAATATTTTCTACCTCTTCTCATGAAGTGATTGTTCTTAATGTTAACTGTGATATATTTGGAAGAGGTAAATCAGCATTGATTTGAAAAGATAAACACTTAATTTATAAAGACAAAGTCATATTTTCACAATTATTTCTTGAAAAAAGGTTTAAATTATTTAATTCCACTTTATGGACAATGGTGAGTTTAATCTAATGCAACATTGTTTTTTTTTTACATCACATTATGTTGTAAAATCGAAATTCATTCATTTTATTATTTTTGTTATTAAATTGAATTAATTTCTTTATTTTTATCATTTTTTATTTTAATATATTTCACATTTTATTTTGAAAGGCCGCTCCCCAGAACTGAGAGCCGGAAGCAGTCACGTGAGACACAGGAAATGGTCGCTGCAGCACACCCGATGTAAACAGTAAGTCACTTTTTTTTCTTTCACGTCTTTACTTATTTCTGCCTCTACGAACAGATGAAGTAATTTTTATATTATTTTAAATAATTTCAGCAGTTTTTAGTTCTTCGGTGAACGCTTAAGAGGCTCACCAGAGTCCTCCGGTTGAGGAAGTACCGTTCGGAGCTCATCACAGGCTAGGCTAAGCTAAAGCTACCTTTACGTCAAATATATAAACAAATCCGTTATAACAATCTTCAAATGAGATTTCAGCTTAACACACGATGTCTTTAGATGGTCAAGAGTGGTATGTGACAGTAGGAACAACTGTTGCGCGGTCTTTTTGGTGATGTCTTTAGCTAAACCGATCTGTGTTGACATATCTATCATTTTGAAGGCTGTGTGTCGTTTAATATTTGATGCATTTGATGCTCTTTTGTGGTGATTTCTGTACGTGTGTCTCAGTGAAGAGACCTTATTGTCCTCTTTAGCTGTTTTTGAGGCGTTCAATGTTTGAATGGCTATGTTTTTGCATGATATTATGGCGTCTGTCTGCAATAGTACTTCAATTTTGTTAAAATCTTATTCACAGCTTCGATTTTACGAATCTGACAGTGTTTTAATGAGTCTGTAGCATCTCTTAAATAGTACAGGTCAGAACTGACGGGTGGTTTTGGATCAGGACGTCCTTTGGAAGAGACACTAACTTCAGCTGCATCTCACATGTTGCATTGCTGCTTTGTTTGGTTGTGTCTCTGTGTTCAGGAGTAAGGCTTGTCTCAGTGCATGATTTTTCAAATATGCAGGTTTCTAAAAAGACCACTAAACCCTTACATGTCCAAATAACCCATTTTGAGAGCATGATCTCCTTTCAACTGACATGTGTTTTAGAATGTCTTTAACATTTAATCTATTTGCCTCACAAGACTTTAATACATTACAATATTATGAACAAAATGAATGCAACTTGTCAGGTAAAATGAATAAAATGTGATAAAATACAGTTTTCACTGCCTTTAAAAATAAATTTTACAACCCAGACATAAATTGTGATTTAATGTAACCATCAGCATCACAAGACTTTTTAATCACTAGTAACAGCTGAGTCAGCTTTAGTCCCCCCCCCCCTCAAACAATCCTGAGATGCAAACTAACTTGCGTCTGTGCTCATATTGTCCGCTGAAACACACTTTAAAGCAGATAGCGCTGTTGTAACAGAGATGTGAATCCCTGCTGTACTGTTCCTGACGTCAAACTTGGTTCAAAAAAGAAGAGCTACGACAGCTGATTGATAAGTTGTGAGCTTCATATTTAAGGGTTTGACTTTCAGTGGACATATTGCTTTATTTTTCCTCCCCTTCAGTATCTGAACACTATAGCCTCGATGCTACTTTTAAAGAAGTCCTTTTCTTGAGTGTTCAGAAAGTCCTCCACTGCATGTATGACGTCATCATCTGACCCAAAGTGGGTACAGGAAATGGTCTTTTTCAGTTTTGGAAACAGATGAAAGTCTGATGGAGCGAGATCAGGTGAATCATTAATGGCCGCCATGGCGATGACAGACTTGTGAACAGGAGCATCGTCCTGGTGGAACAACACAACTTTACTGAGTTTACCGAGCGGTGCTTGAGTTTAATATTTTGTCCTAACTGCCTCAGACGTGATGTTTAATATGAGCCATTGATTGTTGTCCCTTCAGCCAGAACAACATCATGGACTTTATTGACCCTTTCTGGGGTTGCAGCAGTGACAGGCCTTCCAGGACGGGCGTCATCCTCAAGGCTCTGCCTGCCAGGCTTAAATTCCACCACCCACCTTTTCACTGTAGCATATGAAGGAGCATCATTCCCTCGTGTTGCTACCATATCAGTATGGAGATCCTCAGGTGATAGACCTTTCTTATGCTAATATTCAGTCACTGCTTTTTCAGTGATTTTGTCCATCTTGTTAAAGTCTCTTGCCTTCTTTACTTCAGAGAGCTGCCTCTTCAACATAAACTAACCAGATGACACCACTCTGCAGGTACACAGCCTTAAATAGTCAGGGAATAAAAGACCTCAATACAAGGCTCACAACTCATCAATCAGCTCTCGTATAATGTATGGGATTGCTGAGACACAATTATCTCTTACTATAAACAGTGACGACTGCTTTGACATGAGGAGACGGTGTCTTTTGATTCTGAAGTATCTGTTTCCAAGTTTGGTTTTTGGTTTTCTCTTCCAGCAAAAATAAAACACAGTTTAAGTTTGAGTTGCACTTTTGTTTGAAGGTTTTTAATCTGGTTTTAATCTGGTTTTACTGTGATAAGGACTCCTCTCTCAGCTCAGCCTCATTAAACGCCGTGTTTTCAAACAGAACGGGAGCTAAACCTTTATAATCCCTACTCGTGTGTACTTTTGTCAAATATTGGTCAAACATACTTTCTCTTAATAGGCTTTTTTTCTCTCTCTCTAAGGGAAACAGTTCCTAACCCTGTGTGTTTGTTCAACTGATTGATTGTGTGTGGGGAGGGAACGAGAGGAATTGATTGACAGGTCGATCGCAGGCAGGCGCCATGTCGCAGGAATGAGTTGTCATTGAGCTCCTCCATCATTTGTGTCGACACACATGCCAGAAAAGTCCTCAGCCTTTTAGTGAGCGCTCTGTGGATCTCCACTAAGTCAGCACTGCTTGGCTGGGGAATAGCAGGGGAAAGGCTACACAGATCCATTTCCTGCCCCCCCTCCTCGGGCTCTAATTGAAAAATTTGGGTGGCCCTGCTTGTTTGTTTTGGTTGAATGTGGTGGGTTGTGTTTTTCGAGGCTCATTCCGTGGACCTTGAGGTGAATTGAGCAACGGGGGTCGGGCAGAACGTTGTTTGTGGAGTGGCACTTCTCTCTCACCCCTGTCTGCTCTCTGCAGTCAACCTCACCTGGTAGTCCTCTTCCTGCTGACAGGCTTGCTGGGCCACTGGTTTTCACAGTATGGGTACTGTGACTCAGTCAGACCTGGATGAACAGACAGACGGACAGAAAAAGAGTTTGAAGAGGAAAACCCGAGAGCAAAACAGTCATGTTTTTAAGAGTCGAGCGCTCCAAGAGTCAGACTCATTTAAATAAAACAGAATGTGACAAAAATTAGATTATGGTTGAGGCTGCGAGGTTCATCTAGATATTCTTTAAATCAACAAAAAAAAGGCAAAATGCAAAATTGAAACCTGCTGTTTTGATCTGACCTGCCTGATTCATGATTAACTCTGTTATTATTTTATTTACAAGATGCTGTAAGAGCGCTTTTAGGGCAGTGAAAAATAAATGTAGACGTGACAATACAGTATTTTCATTTATTTTATTTCTTAGTTTATCCGAACAGGTTAAGAGAAAAAGCAAAAATAAGTAAAAAATACACAAAGTGATTGGGCAAAAAATACAAAAAGAAAAAAACTATTTAAGAGGCGACTCTATAAAAGGAAAACCAATCATACCTTGTTCACACAGGTGTAGGATGAAGTTCATAAAACTTATCCAGTCCCACCCTGCTGTTGTTGTGTTTTTATAATTCAGTTCGTCGGAGCATGGATAGAAAACAAAACAGAAGAAAGTACATCACAAAAAAAAGGCTTTAAGTTTGTGTTTCCACATCTCTCGTCACCATTCAGGACGAGATTAATATCAGTGTGTTTGAACTTATTTAGATGAACAGATGAACTCCTTTAACCGACATACAGTGTGTTTTCGTGTTGGTACGTTCAGGCTGTTTCTTGAAAAAGAATATTCCTCTGAGATTGTTTGTTTTCTCTTTTTTTGAAACAAAGTGTAAACGCTTCGTGGTAACTGATTCTGATTTGCTTTGTGCATAATTAGAAGTGTTTTGAGGTTCAAGTCCTTGAATTTTATTGCCTTCAGTTTGATGAAGAGTGAGTTTACTGAAGTTTGTAATAGTATTCCACACAGTAGGAACAGCAAAAGGTGTAGTGATAACAAGGGCTGCCAAGATTAGCCAACTAGTCACGATGACGTCGACGATCAAATTCGTCGGCGGCTTATTTAATAATCGACGTCGTCGTTTTAATATTTTTTTAAACTGCCGCTGTACTTTCACCTGTCTCGTCTGCCGTTCTGTCCTTGACGCATACGCGCAAAGTGGTAGCCGGGGTAACCCATGATGTCACCGGAAAAGTTATGCTCAACAGTATCATGGCTAGCCGGCAACAGAGCTGGAAAGTTTGGGAGCATTTTTCCAAAATAAAGGAGAAAAGTGTGCAATGCGAAATCTGCAAAGCAGAAATGTCCTTCCATGACAGTACGACGGCGATGCACGAGCATCTGAAAAGACAGCACGCCGTGGCTGATTCATGTTCTGACGAAGAATGACAATCTCGGTAAGCTAATTGGCTAGTTAGCTGCTAACATTAACGTAAACAGGGAGCTACCTACTTAATAGCGATGTCATGTTTGAATAGAAAATTGGTACATTAAAAAAATGTCAGAAATGCTGCTACAAGCTGCAAAGTTCATTAAAAGCTGAATGAACTATGATATTAACTGTCTTCATTTTTAGTTAGCACATACCTTAAACACTTGAAGCTGGAAGCTAATGATGTTAGCTGTATGCTGGTGCAATAAGCTGCAATTTATGTATGATCCGAATAGTCGACTAATCACAAAAAATAATGGGTGACTAGTCGATTATCAAAATAATCGTATGTGGAAGCCCTAATGATAACCGGTTAGTAAGATACTTGACTTTATGTTGCATTTGACTCAGTTAAGCATCTTTTGGTAAAGTTCAAAGTTTAGTATCACTTCTGTCCCGTCAGATTTTAGGTTACTGTGCTGCTGTTCGAAGTGTTTGTTCAGGGGATGCTCAGATGGGACTGTGAGGACGGTTCTCACGCTGCTGGTGTGTGTTTTATGTAAAGCAGCTGGGGCAGCAGTGGCTCCTGGAGGTTCAAATCTCTCTATTTGGCCATGTCGCTGGGCAGAGCCGCCTGTCTCCAGTCTCTTAATCCTCCGAAAACATCTTCCTGCCTTTGCAGGCCTGTACTTCATATTTCTGTTTGTTGTTCCAGGATTTTTATATGGGAAATTGGGGACTTGACTTCGTTAGAGCGGACTCTGAAAAGCACTTGAGACTGACAAACAAACAAACAGACAGCCCCTAAAGATAACAAAGCCTGTGGGCAGACATCATCATGATGGTCGGATAGTGAAGCAGAGGCACACATCTGATGGCTCCGTCCTCTTTCTGTGTCACGAAACGCTCGCACAGGAGAGGCTGAGTCACTGTGGGAGAGCGGTGACGGACAGCGGTCGCGCTGCAGCATCTGTTTTCAAACGCAACCTGCACAGTCCCCGTTATTCATGGTGCATTCGTTTGAAACATGATACAGTTGAGACACATTAATGTCAGTTTTCCTTCTATCAGCTCCACGGCCCGCTCCACATCAGAGAGGCGTGGGGTGGCCCGGGTGTGAGCGAACACTGTGGGAGACTGTTCAGAGCTTCACCCACTCTGTGGGATCACAGCACTCATCTCAGACCGGGTCATGTTTGGCCCGCTCTGTCCATTCAGACGAGTCGGTGGTGGGAGTGGGGGGGGGGCTTTGAAGGAATCTGGTGTTTGTGTAAAGTTTGGGAGCTGGGGGTGAAATGGTGTTAGTGTGGGGGGGGGGGTACTGGTGGATACCGAGTAAGCTGCTGGGACGGGAGACGGAGGGGGTGAGGGTGATGATCCATCTAAATGGGTCCCTTTGTGCCCCCAAAACCCATTACACTCTCACCTTCACACACACACACACACACACACAGTTGCCAATCACTGCCATATGTAAGATACTTTCAGGCTTTGAGCGCTGAGATCTGAAGGTATGAACGCAGCATTCATGAGATACCACAGCGGCGTGTGTGCTGCTCCGCTGGCTTTCATGTGAGTGGTGATGCGAGAGTTCGCCGCGTGTGTTGACGTTGTCCACTTAAAGTTTGGAGCACATGGTGTGTGTGTGAGATCCTGGAGCAGGTTTAAACCTTTAGCAGCTGATTTCGATTCGACATGTGTGAAGTTCCGAGGTGACCAGATATTTATCATAAAAGATAGAAGGGGAAAAAGTTAAAGAGCGTAAAGTGAGGTATGGAACAAACACAGATCCTTTAAATCTCCACCCTGTAAAAACGATGGTTTGTAATTTATCAGAGTTTTTTTTTGTTTTTACATTTAGAGCTTAAAAACCTGAACATATCCTACATGGTCAATATAATCATAGAAGTCCTGGAAATATTAGATTTAATAGAGTTTGTTTTTTTTCAGTGTTAAACAATCAAACCAAATTAAACGGTGTATAAACAGTGTAGCACGATAAATGGAGCCTAACTGAGCAGAGGACTGTATTTAAGTGATGTGGACGGCTTTTTATGTCAACAAGCCAAACTGAAACACCAAAATGCACTGACAGATGTGAACAAAACTAAATGTAATGATGGATTAATCTATCAGTTATTCTTTTTTCTTTTTTTTTTCAAAGTCAAAGTCAACTTTATTGTCAAATATGCTATACATGCTCTACACACAGCATAAATGAAATTTCAGTCCTTTCAGACCCACGGTGCTGCAGGGTAATAAAAGAAGTTACAATAACTAAGCTAAATAAGACTACCTTAAAAATAAAGACTACCTTAAATAAAGACTACCTTTTTTTTTTTTTTTTTATTTATTTTTTATTTATTTATTTTTTTATTCTCTTGATTAATCGAGTATTTGTGGTAAACCAGAGATTTTCAGGAGCAAAGAAACCAGAAAATATTCCCGTTTATGAAGCTCAAATCAGAGAGTTTAAAATTCTTTTTCTTAAATAATTACTCAAACTGAAATAATTAGAAAGATTACCTGAATAGCTGATGATTCATTTAGTTATTAACTCATAATTGATTATTCGATTAATTGTTGCAGCTCTAATTAAATGTTTGCAAATTAATTTCACTGCTGAGTCGTTTTTGAAATGACGACTCCAAACTGAAGATCTTTTTAGATTTTTCTCGTCGGGTTTATCGTAAAATGCAGACGTGGTGAGTAAAATCTGATCTGTAACTTTTTTTATTGGATATATTTTGATTTTTCTGCCTTTTTCAGATTCTTTTGCTTGAAAAATTTTATCCAGCTTAAAAGATATGTGTGCTTGTATGACAATAAAGCCCCTTAAATCCTTTTATGTATAAATATAATTATTATGATTATTTCGTATTTGTGCTCTTCAGTAGTTTTTATTTTCTGAAGTATTTGCTGCTTTATTTTTAGATGCAGAAAAAAACGAATTATAAAGTTTTTCCAAAATAAATAGATAAATAAATAAAGATTCTGTACTGAAAACGTCTTTTAACCCTTGTTTTAATACTTTTACCTGTCATCATTTTGGTCACGACACAGAGGGCGCCGGTGTTTTTGATTTTTTTTTTACTGAACTTTGTTTCAGCGCATCTCTTGAAGCTCTGATAATCTTAGCAGCAGAGGAAAGCTGATAAAGATATTGACTTTATAAGATGTGTTATTCTTAATGTGAAAATATTTAGTTGCTAAAGTGTGCGGCAGTTTTTTGGGGGGTTTTTTTCAAGAAGAAGAAGAAATCCATGGAGCCCAGACCCTTGAGCCACAGCAGCATATTTGGGGCACACCGCGGCATGTGGAAATGAAACGGTTTCATGTGGCAAAAGAGATTTGTTTAGAGTTTAAATGAAAAGTCTTTCCTTTGTGTCCACGTCCTCCAGCGCGGTGCCAAGGAAGGGGTTGCCACTTATTAGCAGAGCTGGAAGAAGATCCAGAGCCTCAGACTTCCTCATAGCTACCACACAGATCAGAGCCAAACCTGCTGTTTGTTAGTCAGCCTCCAAGGAAAACAAACCTGCCTTCTTAGCCCCGTACCACAGAGAGAGAGGGAAAGAGAGAGAGAGAGAGAGAGAGAGAGAGAGAGAGAGGGGCTGGGCTGGGGAGCGGGGGCTAACATCACGTTTGGAGGAGAATCAAGTGAGAAAAGGGGCCAGAATCCTCATGTGTGTTGTCATTGATTAAATTTAGCCTTTACTGTATGACATGACTTGACACATGTTGGAGGAAATTGGGGTGAAGTCTTATTTCGGGGTCCTCTGACGCCCCCTAGAGGTGAACATCTTTAGCTAACAGCTCCGTCGTTTCCAGTGGGAGCTTCAGAAACATCTTCTTTTGTTTTCCTCTTCCTGCACTTTAAGGAAAAAAATCATTCACTCAGTCTGTGCAGAGTTATAGTTTCTATTACCTAGTTTACAGCGCATTTGTGATGGTGTGTGACTTGAAACTTGTGCAAGAGTCCTCCCTCCATTTCTGCGTGACTGGCCACATGTGTGTGTGTGTGTGTGTGTGTGTGCGCGCTGGTGTTACAGAGAGGGGTCTGGGCAGTGTTCCCGTGTCCATGCACAGCCCCCAGAGTAAAGTAAACACAGCGGCTCTTTTCTCATCCCAGCCGTCAGCAGGCTCTCCCCAGGCCCGCGCCAGAGACCACACACCCAGACCACACACACACACACACACACATATATATACACACACACACACTGCCCAGACCTCTCTGCAGATCCTTCCACATACTCGCATACACACAGACCACACAACTCCAGCTCGGGCCCCTCGCACGCAACCTCGCTGAGCTGTCATTCTGCCCAGCGTGTATATATGTGTGTGTAAGTGTGTGTGTGTGGGCAGGCTATCTGTGTGTTTGTGCACGTGTATTTCCAAGACGAGGGGAGGGAAGAGGAGGGAAGAGGAGGGAAGGGGTGAGTTAGAAACACTCCTGGAAGAGGAATCAGAATTGCAGAAAATAAAGATCCCAGTTCTCTGCCCCCTCGCCTTCCCACTCTAAACATGTGGGATTGATGAAGGCTACGCAGCGCTCTCGTTTTAGGCCTGTTAACCTCTTATCTTCTGCATGTCAGATTCATAGCCCCTCCATTTCCTCTGACAAGTAAGGGGCAGCAGCAACAACACGAGGTAAATCCTTCTGGAGGTTCTTGTTAACTCCTCAACGTTGGGCTGACGGAGGTGGTGGTGGTGGGGGGGCTCTGTCGCAGAAACATTCCCCCAGGAAGGCTTCCTGAAATGTTTTGCTAATTTGTGCCACATTAAACCTTTAAATTTAAACATCAAGTTGAGAGGTATCATCAGCGAGGCACCATCAAAACAGCGTTTAATATAAACACAGGTAATGAAAGATTTCATGGCTGGACGGACGCGTCACTCCGGGCTGCGCAAGTCGAACAAAGCAGGTCGATCAAAAAGTACGATTAATTAACTTTACGTACGTTAAAGAAAAGAAACCAAGAAGTATTTTTACAGCTGGAGAAGTTGTTTACTCATAACATAATTTTTGTCAAGGAGGGATATTAGAGCTGCAACAATTAATCAATTATTAAATTAATCGTCAACTATTTTGATAATCGATTAAGTCATTTAGGTAATTATTTTAGAAAAAAAGTCCAAATTCTCAAATTTCAGCTTCATAAATGTGAATATTTTCTTCTTTCTTTGCTTCTCTATGGCACTCCTGAATACCTTTGGTTTGCAAACCAGACATCTGATGATGTCATCTTGGAATCCAAAAAAACACTTTAACATTTTTCACCATTTTCTGAAATTTGATGGACCAAACAACTACTCGATTAATCGAGAGAAAAATCGAAAGATTAATCGATTACGAAAATAATCGTTAGTTGCAGCCCTAAATCCTCTTCAACGGAAACCCGAAGCATCATTCAGGACAAAGATCTTAAACGTGCGTACTCAAGACACTCAAAAAAAAAAAAAAAATAATAATAAAATAAAGAAAAGGAAAAAAACGATAAAGTGGTTGTTGAAATGTTTTCTAAAACAGTTTGACCAGAGAGTTTGGGGTGAGACGAAATCTTGCAGGGAAAAAATGCAAAATATTAGAGTCAAGAAAAAACAAACAAAAAAACAAAACCACAAAAATGACCTGGTGTCAATTTAATTAGTGTTTTTTGTGATTTAAAAAAGATAAATGATTAGATGGTGTATTGAAATATCACATGCTACGGCTCTTTATCAGCCAAAAGGTTCAATAAAAAAAAAAACATAATGAAGAAAAAAATCTGCTCTAAAATGTCCCGACCCTGGTTGCACTCACCTGTGTCCAGGAAGGTATAAACTGATAAGGTTTGATTTGTTTCTCTTTAGGTTTGAATTTTCACTTTTCGTGTTACATCACCGACACATTTATCGTATTTATTTTAAAACAGATCCTTTTATAGTTAAATGATTGTTTTTCAGTCGCTGCTGCACAGATTTAATCTCTGATTCTCTCCTAACGGGGCAGTCTCAGACTCATCGATGCAGCGCTCTGTCAGTTTTGATTATTCTGGCCCCCCGTCGGCTCGCGGAAGCTTTTCTCACTTCACTTGTAACCTCCTCCTAATATTTGGCCGTGTAACCATGCTAAGGGTGACCACCGTGAACTCGTCTCAGGTCTGGTGAACTCCTGCATTGTTTGTGGGGAACGTGTTTTGGCTGTGGAGAAAAGGGCGGAAGCCGCGCTGATGCTGCTTCAGAGAGTCTGGATTGGTCATCCTTTCGCAGACCTGGCAGTAATTTATTAGCAAACATCTGTGCTGCTGAAATACATCCTTTCATTTTTTCATTTGGAAACATTCCCCGTCTTCCTTCGCTCAGCCCCAACATGAACTGATTTGCATGGGTGCTCCTTCGTTGGTACCGTAATCTGCGCTGCATTGTGTGGGCTTATGTGGAATGATTGGAGAGGCCAGGTTTATTTATCCTTCGCTGTGAGGTTTACATTCTTCCTTTCCTCCCTGCTCTCTGTCTGCTCCTTCGTTCTTGGCTCCCCCTCTCTATTTTTCCTATTATCTCAGAGATAACTGCTGCAATGCATACATTGTTTGGAGACCTACAGGGTGGGAAATTAACGCTAACTGCCAGCCAGTTGTGGCCGGTGTTTTGCTTGTCCAAGGTCAGTTTGGAAAACTCGAATATCCGTCGCTTGGTTCTGCTTATTAAAAAAAGAAAGAAAAAAAAAAAAAAAAAAGCGTCTGTTGAACTTTAAAAAATAATTTACCATATTTATTTTTGTGAAAAAGTTTTGGTTTCACCATTTATGGCTCCGTGTTGATGTTAAGATTATTTCTTAAACCCTGAAACCAAGAGGGGAACCGTGAACTCTGCGTCGAGGGGTTTTCAGAAACCATTTGAAACCAACCGCTCTTCTTATTTCTTCCGTCAGGAAACAGCCTGTTGTGTCAGAAGTTATTTGAAGTTATTTAACAGTTAACTTCTCATTAATTATCCCTTTATAAATCCTGTGGACAAAACTGAAAAGTTAAAAACGAAATGTCACGTCCTCTTGGTTTTATTGTATTTTTTTGCAGTGATATAAGTTATTATCCAGGCGGATCCATCCCTCACATCATGATTTAAAAGTGTCCAAATCATTTCAATCATAGATTATTTATATATTCTTCCAGCCCTTTAAAGTAGTTTTATTTTATCACCTGAAGTTTAATTATTGGATGTTTTTTTGTTTGTGTGTTAATCATCTCCCTCCCTCCCTCCCTCCCTCTGCCTGTCTCCGTACCCAGGTGCTGACTGACCCAGAGTCCCTGTCTGCTTCGGGCCACCATGTCTCGTTCCCGTCAGCCCCCGCTGGTCACGGGCATCTCGCCCAAAGAGGGTGCGGCCTGGACTAAAGTCACCATCCGTGGAGAAAACCTGGGCACAGGCTCCAACGACCTCATCGGTAATACGTTTACAACCATGTGACTAAACCCCACACCATGGAAAAAACGTCTTTTCTATGTTTATTGGACTTTTATTAGGATTGATTTCTTTTCCGCACGGTTGATTTCCCAGCTGAAACTCCATGTTTATCCTTGACAAATCTCCTCTGGAGAAATTTTTGTTCATCTCCTTTTGTTTCTTACTCAAAAGTCAATATTTCCTCAGTAAATAAAGTTTATATACATTTTAATAACATCTATTTATATCTTTACACAGTTATAAATAAATAAGACGTCAACAAATATGTAATTAATTTATATATTTTAATCTAACTGCATATTTCTTACGTTTTTGTGGAGGAATTAAACGATGCAAACGCAGAATTTATTTGTTATTTAATTTCTTCTCTGTTATGTTGCGTGTTTAGTAAACTCAAATCAAAGTAATCAATTGTAAAAACGTATCAATCAGCAAACTGCAGCGGGCCCCCTTTTTTTTAAAAACAGACTGGTGTAACGTTTGTTTTTGTTTATATTGTGTGTAAGTGGACCGGAAGATTCTTCTTCTTCTTCTTCTCTTTGAGAAAGAATTTGATCACATTCAACAACTTTCAGGTCACACTTTTGTGAACAGTTTATAGTTGAGTAAGAAACTAATTTCTAAAGTAAAAGAAGTCAGGAAAATTAAGGTAGAAAATTTAAATTTCAGAAGTATTTAGCAGCTGGTCACGTTTATTTTTTGCATCTTAAAACTGTCTAAACTTCGTCTTTTTATGGTGTTTTTACGGCTCTGACTTGTTTTGATGTTTTTATTTCATTTGAATTGTTTTATTGATGTTTGCTTTGGTTTTACCGTGGAGAACTTTGGTAAACCTGATTATTTCAGAAATGTGCTTTATGAATGAATTGGATTGGATCTTTCAAACTATTTAAATATGTGATGCATGACAACTTATTCTGTTTCAGAGCAGTTCAGTTTTACATTATTTTAATTTAATTTTTACCAGAAACTCTTTTTACAACAACAAAACAAAATGTATAACTTAACCCTGTGGCGTCTTTTGTGGGGTAAAAAACCTGAAAATAACTCTCTAGTCGTGTCTTTCCTTCTTTTTCTTCTCTTCCACTGCATGAAAATAAAAGGATTATTTATTTAAAGTAAATATTTAGATTACCGTTTGCCTCGTTTGAGACACTTAAGAGTTAATCCACTGCATTAATGTGAAAACAGATGTTTTTAGTGTTGCGTCTCCGTGATTGTCATTTCCATCGATGGACCGCCATCATCTTGTTCTCATTAAGCGTTTAAAAGTCGCTCTTTGCCGATATTTTCCCTCCTGTGAGCGAGTTTCTCCTCTTCCCTTCTTCTTCTTCTTCAGTTTGAGGGGAGGAAGTGGGAAGGGGGGGGGGGGTCTGGTGGACTCACACACTGCTCCACGCTTGGCATGCAGTGATACAGGTCTATTCCTGACCACGGTGGTCCCTGGGGCCTGTTATTAGACAATTAGATATGCACAAATGTGTGTGAGTGCTTCTGTCTTCAAGTAGCCGGTGGAGAACAGAGGCAGGAAATGAGATTCTCTATGGGCTGTTTGTTGATCAGCTCTCACAGGCCGCGAGGATGCTTGATTACACTCACACATGACGCTTTCAGAGACGCGTCAAAGTGATCCCCGTGTCTGGATAGTTTTCAAGAGGGTTTAAAAAGAGGACGACAGATGTAGGAGCAAAGTGCACGTTGTGCCAGTAAAGGGCCACTTAGCACTGAAGTGACACCCGTTAGCTTAAAGGAGCTGAGTGAGAGGAAGGAAGGTCAAGGCCACCCACACCCGTCCCGACCCCGACTTGATCTTTGACCCTTGGTGACAGTTTGACTTCACCCGCTCTCAGACACCAGAGTGAGCTCCTCTTGTTATCGACCGCGTGTGTCGGTGCTACGTTTTGTTTATTTGTGCTGTCACTGCGTGGCTGTATCGCTCACCCTTTTCACCCTCTCTCTTCCGTCTCAGGTCTGTCAATCTGCGGCCACAACTGCCTGCTGACAGCCGAGTGGATGTCAGCCAGCAAGATAGTGTGTCGCGTGGGTCCTGCCAAAGACGACAAGGGAGAAATCATCGTCACCACCAAGTCCGGAGGTTTCGGCACCTCCACGGTCTCATTCAAACTCATCAGGCCGGAGAGGATCGGTGAGACTTTGACTTTCTTTCTGGAATTTTTCACGGCTAATGATTCTTTAGAAAAGTAGTAAAACTATTGTTTTATTTTTCCTTCTTTTCTGATGCTGTGCAGACTAAACAAAACAAAACAAAAAAAAAGCCCAAAAACTGAAGGTGACATTGTCATACTGTTTGGTTTTGAATAAGCAACTCAAGAAGAAAAATCTATTTATTTGAAACTGATATAGAACAGATTCAAGCGGCACATCTTCGTGTTTAAAAAAGCTGAGAGGAGAGTTTGTGCTCAATAAACAGTCAAAACAAACAGTCAGAAGAGTCGCTACACCCAAACCGTTCAATTTTCCTCCAGTGTTGTCCTTCAAAGAGAGCTTCACCGTCTGCATGAATCCTGTGTCGTGTTCCTCTGTGTTTACAACGATGTTTTGAAAAGGGAAGAGCAAGAAGAGATCCGCTGGTGGAAAGATTTCCATCGTTTCCGTCGCCATAGCTACGCCTCTATCCTGAGTTACGGGTTGTTGTGTGTGTGTGTGGTTTTTTTTTAAGCAACTTGTCGCTCTTTTTTTGTCTCTTAGTTGGAGCGACAAAGGCATCATTCTGTGTGACAGAAATGTGAAGTGGAAAACAAGATTGAAAACTTGTTTGGAAGTGTTGAATTAGGGAACAAAGAAGTGGAAAGCAGGGTCGTTTTTCCAGAGGTTTTCTACTTCTGTGTGGGCCTCTCTTTTGAAAACAAGGAGCAGTGTCCACGTTGTTTAGTCGCTCGTTGAATAGGTACCATGTGTAGAGAAACAACCTGAGCACGATACACAGATTTTTGCACCAGTGTGGCACCTGTGAGAAACCTCAGGTGGAAGACGTGACGCTGCTTGAATTTGAGAGTGTGTGAGTCCACATCTGGGACGTGTAGCTGAGCTTGGTAACGCGTGTCATGCCTCTCCTGCCCCGCCCTCTCCTGCAGGTATCCTGGACCAGTCTGCCGTGTGGGTGGATGAGATGAACTACTACGACATGAGGACCGACCGCAACAAAGGCATCTCCCCTCTCTCCCTGCGACCCAGCAATCCGCTGGGCATCGACATAGACAAGTACGGACCGAGGACACGCGAACACACACACACACACACACATCGCTCAGCACAATCACACCACCATAAACACACACACTCATCTTATTGAGTCATGGTTTACATCCCCAAACAGAAACAAACTCTCCCCATATGCAGGCGTTTGAAATATTATGCCAACACAGCAATGGCTGGGCAGCCTCTAACCGCCGCTCACAGGGAGTGGAAACACAATAATTGTGTATAAAACAGAGAGGACGACGATAGAAAGGGATCCGAACGCTGCCTCGGAGCAGGCGGCGCGGTGCTGCCTCCCACGCGCCTGGCAGCGAGCGCAGAAGTTGTAATATATAGTTTGTGTTGTCAAGTTCTTCTGGCATTTCCAGCTCAGTGTTTGTTTGCTTTAGAGGGGCCAGGGGCAAGTGACCGCTCGTGGCCAGAGACGAGACCCCCATAAACAGGCCGTACCATTCACTCCTCTTCCAGGGTCGTCCAGCAAGTCTATTTAAGAGTCTGCGACTGTGATACAGAACACAACAGCTTTGTTTTGATCTTATAGGAGAAAGTTTTCAAACGCAGCGTGTGCCCAGCCTCCATCCTGATGTTGGGAAGAAGTTACCCAGCTGTACTTGTTTGTTTCTTTTGTTCGATGTGGAGTTTTGATGAGTGACAATTAAAAAGATTCAGTTTCCAAAGCTTCTGCATGGAGCTGAGCTGTTACTAAATACAAAACGGCAACAAAACGAACTAGAGCTGCAACAATTAAACACATTTTCAATTATCAATTGATTAATCGGTTTAAGTAATTATCTAAGAAAATAAGTCCAAATTTTCTGATTTCAGCTTCATAAATGTGAATATTTTATGGTTTCTTTGTTTCTCTCTGACAGTCCTGAATATCTTTGGTTTCCACTCGATTGATCAAGAGACTAATCGATAAAATATAAAATAATCGTTAGTTGCAGCCCGAGATTGAACAGATAACTTAACCGCTGGACATCCCCATGATGTGTGACCAAAGCACTTTTTTTTTTTTAATCAAGGTCTGTTTATTAAGAAAAAAGGATCATCACAATGTGAAAAATCATTGAACATATATTTTTTTTTGTTCAAACCCAAAACCCACCCTCAACCCCAACCCGCCAGACAAAATAATAATAATATAAACATTTATACCACAATGTCTTTTGCCTCTACACCTTCAAAATAGGTAAGAAAAGGTTTCCAAATGTCATAAAATTTTTGGACGGAACCTTTTAGTGTGTGTCTTATCTTTTCTAATATATATACAGGTGGGCGTACATCCTTCCAATTCAACAAAATTCTCCTACCAGCCAAAAGTACACCAAAAGAAATTAAACTACCTTGTGCTTTCGATAAGCGATTATCCAAAGTCACTCCAAATATTGCAATGAACGGGCAAGGACTTAGGGCGAAACCACATATTTTAGAAAAAAATTTTTCAAAAATATTTTTCCAAAAATTTTGCATTTCAAACAGGTCCAGAACATATGTAATAACGAGGCTGGTTCTTGTCTACAGCGGTCACATGTAGGGTCAAAGTCGTCTCTGATCTTACTCAATCTAGTTTTTGACCAGTGAAGTCGATGTACAACTTTAAATTGTATTATTGTACACCTGAGACAAATGGATGAAGAAAAATTCTGTCAATAATATTTTTCCAGATCTCATCTGAGCAAAGCACAACGTTTGACTCTGTTAAGTTCATACAGGTGATCCCAATAACACAGTTAACGAGTTATAAAATAAATCATGTTGAATATCTTCAAACACGTGGACCTGTTGGTGTGTTTTCGGGTTTCATTGAGGTTTTTTCTCTCTTTCTGCACTTTATGGAAGCTTTTATTCCTCCTGTATGTTACTTTTTGGACAAACAAATGAAAACTTAAACTGAGTCACATGATTTTCTGTTTCACACAGCTGCAGAATCAACTGTTTAATCTCAATAAGAAGAGCAATATTTAAATCTTGACCCGAGATTCGACACATCTGTAAAAAGCAACGATGATGTTTTGGTGTCTCGAGATGTCCTTGACTGTCTCACCTAAAGAAGCGAACTGACTTCCTGTGTTTGGAGGGACGGGTTTGCTGTTATAAGATCTGCACATGCTCCAAAATCCATGTTTCTGTTTGCAGTGTCTTCCTGTTTAAATCTACTTCTTTGAAGCAGGAGTTAAAATCACTTTAATTTGTGTAGAAATATCAAACCAACATTATGAGCGTTCGGTTGAAGTCAGGTTGTGTTAACAGATTTTATTCATCATAGTTTTTGTCCATTGTACTGTACGGGTGGTGGTCTGTCACAGTTTGTGTGTGTGTGTGTGTGACTGCACAGTGGGTGGTGGTGGTGAAGGTGGGTGGGGGTGTGGGGGGTTGGTTTGCGCAGGCCACGGGTCATTAGTAGAGATCAAGCTTCCTTAATGAGTGCTGGGTCCTCCAGGGGAACCCAGGCGTCACACACTGCACTTCCCACGCCAAGCTCTCTCAGCTGGGCTACTTCTGGCTGCACGCTGCCCCCTGCTGGACGACCAGGAGGCAGTTACAGGGAGGAAGTTCTTTTCCCAAGCGACCCCCCCACCCCCACCCCCATTGTTTGGATCTTTCAGTGAAATCTTTTCCCAAACTGTGTGTGCAGTGTCGCAACAGTTTCACTCTGCATCCAAGCTCTGTTGCATGTTTGCAAAAGGTAGTGAGACACCCAAAACATTTCATTGACATCTTTTAAAACCAAACACGACACGACACAAAACAACGTCCCACAACTTTGAAAAATCGTGTTTCAGATAAGCTGCAGTGTGAAGAAATGAATAGATGAATGAACGATTATCCACATCCTGTTTCTTCCTTGTGGTGCACAGATATTTATGGCATGTAACTGTTTTACAAATCTTGTTTAACTGAATGGTTTATTATCAGTGTTGATCAGTGAGCCAAAGTAGGGGTACACTGATCCAACTTCTCTGGTCCTAATATGATACCTGAACTTTGGGTTGTTATGCCCCGTGTAGGGGGCCAGGACACAACATGATAAAAAAAACCATTTCTCCCAAGTCTCAAGCAGCCACGGACAAAACAGAAAGCTTCAGTGAAAATAATTGTAATTTATTTACAATAAAACAAATAAATTCACAACAACCGAAGCCAAACTGAAAATACCTCTGGGTGAAACTCTAAAGCAAACAAAGGAATCAGTTATCATTTAACTTAACCAGAACAACTCAAGAGTAAGATTAATCAAACTGAGACAAAACACCCCTTCCTTAACCAAGAAAGGATAATCTAAAAATAACCTAAAGTAACACAACTCTTGAAACAAAGAAGCACGTGGCGTGGCCGGTTGGGAGATGGGTGAGATGGCATTCCCTCTGCGATGCGCTGATGTAACGATCTTCTTTATGTCACGCCCTCAGCCTCCGGCGCAGCCAATCAGCCGCAGAGCGCGGGAACCCAACCACCAATCGTCATTAAGGCGAAGTAGCTGAAAACATTCACCTACATTCACACACACACACACACACACTACAGCACTACCCCCAAAAACATTAACGTAACACTTATTAAACAAAACAAACAAGAAAAAAGAAAATATTACGATCTCAGTCGTAACATGGGTATCGACCGATACGGATCCCAAGCCGATACCAGTGTTAAAATTATAACCTGGAGTCCTTACTATGGAATAAAACCGGTAATGTTTTGGGAAAAAAAAAGCAAAAAATGAAAACATATGGAATTACTGAAGTTGATTTTTATTTGAACTACAAAGTGTTTAAATATTTTCCAGCAATTTGGTTAAAAAATGCTTCAGAAGTTGATATTGAATTGTAAATTTTTATATCTTGTAGCCCAAAGAAAGTGCATCAGAGGGAACAATCCAGTACAAAACTTAATCACACAGCTGTTTGAAACCACAAACTGTAAACGAAGTCAGAATCTGTGAGAAAACAGTGCAAAAAATCTTGTTTGATTCAATCGTAATTTAACCTCCATGTCAGGTTCTTTAGATGATGACAAAAATTCTAGTACAAAATACACAGGATCGGTTCCAGGATCCCTATCATTGAGTGAGTTTTTGTGTAGATTTGATTTTTTGCTCTTTTGCACCAAAACAAAGTAATTTGCTTGAATAGACGAAGAATTCTGATTTGTTTCTGATTGAGCTCAATGTTTTGAGATTCAGAAGCTGTGTGTGGGTATTTGGACCTTCAGAATCGTGGGTCTCTTTTTGGTTCTGTGTCTGATCGTCTGTTTTTGTTTCGTCTTCTCCCCAGAGGCAAGTTCCCCCCGAAAGACATGGAGCTGACATTCCCGGGGATGAGCGGAGACTTCACCAGCGAGAACTTTTCTGCCACCTGGTACCTCATAGAAAACCATGCAGGATCCAGGTAGGTCCCGTCCCAAAGATCTTCAGTCTGTGACACAGACTGTGCATGCTCACCTGCAATTTGAGGACAATTAACAGCACCGTATTTTTATTATTCATGTAGCACTTTAATTATTTAGTGTTCTTCAGCATTTTGAGCTCATAAGATATGTAAAATGTACATCCTCTCTTTTTGTTTGACAGTACAATGCAACATATTTAGATTCTGGGCTGATGGTCGAACCAAACAGGATGTAAAGTGACATCATCTTGGACATTTAGAGAATGGGATGGCTGCTTTTTTGTTGTTTTTTTTTTTTTTTAACAATTTCCTCAATAATAAAAACAAGTAATCTACAAATGATTTGATTCAGTAAAGAAATAATAAACCAAATGCGTCAACGTGCATCAGTCAGAAGAGATGGCAGACTGAATTAGAATAATATTTGGTGCAGTGAACAGAGGAGCAAAACATGTTTATAAGGATGAAGTTATTTTGCCAGATTTTTACTCAGTCGTCTCATTTTTAAGAAAACATTTGGATCTGTAGACGAGGCCGCCGTCTGACCCAGAAGCCCTGAGCCCGGTTGACTGTCATGTCAGGGCAGAGGAGAGTTATTTTGGACTCTCCTGGCTTCCTCTCCCCCTTGCTTAGCCTTCCAATAACCCAGACCCCAGGATCCAGCATGACCAGGGGCCTCTGTTTGGACCTCGCTGGGTGACTGTTTCTTCCTGCAGAGGAAACCTCACTCAGGACACAGACACACGTACTCACTCTGGTTTCTGAGACACATTCAGAAAACACGTCTCAACAAAACTGCAAGATATAATTAATGTTGTTTATTTTATTTTTGGATTCATGTGACTGAAATACGGCAAAAAAAACATCTGGTTATTAGGAAGAAAAAGATAAATCGAGGGCCCTCGAGAAGGCGGACCTCCTCACAGACATATAACAGAAAATGAATATGAAATTAATTGGCTTTATTTGATGGGATGGCATTTGGGTTTTTTTTGTCCCCTCAGTTTCGAACAGCTGAAATTTGCAGCCAGCAATCTGAAGAAGCAGGCAACCAAGAAGAACGAGGGGAGTCTGGCTTACGTGAAAGGAGGCCTCAGTACGTTCTTCGAGGCCCAGGACGCCCTGGCAGGTGAGAGGGATTAACACATCTTTTGTATTTCATGGAACAGCACCAAATGGTCCACAATTAATACAAAAACTTCCCAATCATCACTCTCCAGCTCAGAGCTCTTGATTTTTTTGGTGTCTTGGGAATACTTTTCCCCACGTATGTGGTTTCTGCAGCGGTTGATTAAATAGGCTCATTTGGTTGCTGTGTGAAAACCCTGCGCTCTCTGCTACAGTTACACCAGCCAACCACAACACGGCTAATTCAGCTTCATCAAAATGAGATCAGCTCCCACCTGTCACACACAGCCTCACTTTGAGTCTCTCTGGAGCCTGGACGTGCACACACACACACACTCAAGATGCCAGAGAGATTTCAAGGTAGCAGAGACTGACTGCTGTCGCTCTGCCAGGTATCTCACATCAATTGTTTGCTTCATCATTCATACTTTTGTCTGTTTATTCTCTCCTCCCGCCATAACCGCTCAGTTACTTCCCCTTACTATTTATACGTACACTTTTCTGCCTCCATCATTATTATTATTGCTTTCCGAATGTTTGTGCCCCGTTTGGGAGAGAGGCAATGTTTTCATTGTTAGTGGCTGAATCTAAATAAACGGAGCAGCTCAACACAATGCGGGCCAGAGTATTAGGACTGATAGTGCTGATAACAGACCCAATATGACCAATGGGAACAATGCGCAGTCATTCTCACGTTCAGACTGAGCGTGCCTACTGTGTGCCCACTACCCCAATGGGAAATGTACAGATGGAGGAAACAGGACAGCAAGGATGGACTCAAGTGACCTGTGAACCAAGACCACTTTGTGCTGATTTATGATCTGTTTGAGAGGACGGATCTACTTTAATCAGAAAACATCAAACTTTGAACCTTTCAGGCTCTTGAAGAGCTCTCACTTCAGGTTAGGTCCTTTATCTCCGAATAAGTTGGCCATCGTCAACCATTAATAGAGCGGCCTTTAGTTAAACTTGTGTGCAGGAAACAGGAAGTGAAGGGGTTCATATCCTGCTCTTATTTGGGATGGTTTTTAGATGGTGTGTTAGGAAAAGTTAAGAGTGAAATGTAAATGGAAAGAAGACCCAGAGTGGGATTATAAAGAACGGGATTGGGAATCATGGCGTGTTAGTAGTCTGAGTTTTTCTTCTGATTCTAGATATAAAATTACACAGTACAACCTCACTCATGGAACATGCTTAGCTGTTCAAATTCTGAAATGTTGTCAGCATGTTCAAGAGAATTTTCATTTTCAAAACTTTTTGGCCCATAAAAATGACCTGTAACCATGGGAACCATGTCATTAGGGGTAAGGGTTCTAAACAGAGGTGATCCACCTGTTTCTTCAGCTAGCTAGCTCAAAACAACTCACGTGAAATCATTAATGTTCGACAGGGTTCAATGTAAAACATCCGCACTATGACTCCACCTCCGATTTTTGTTTATTTTGTCACTTTCTTGCTTTTAAAAGCCGGTTATCAGAGCGAGTACGACAGCTAGGCTAACATCATCATCTTTGTGGTCTCCATGGCGACGTAAACAGAACGTTCAACCAGGAGAGCAAAACTGGCAACCGCTATGAACTATGGGTAGTCAGGAAAAAGGTGGGTAAACAGGACTTGTGCGTGTCACTCTAGTTTAGATGTGCTCCCTATCACCATGGAAACCCCACAGCTGACGATGTCATAAGTGGTACCCAGGTTAAACCCAAAGCTTTGGATCTTAAAAAGAAAAAACATTCAAAGACGCTTTTTAGCCAAATGAATCATTTTCTAAATTCATTTTAAATTTACATTTTCTGTCAGTGCAGAAACAAAAAAAGTTTAACTAGCAACGTCTGACTAACTCCATCTGGACCGTTCATAGTCTGCTAAATCTCTGTGCATTCAGCGGAAACTCAACAACTCTTCCAGCTGACGTCTTTAAATGAATGTTTTTATCAGGATGAGAAAATGAAAAAAAAACACATCAGAGGAAAAAAAAACAGATTAAAGTAAAGAAACAGAGCAGAAAATATGAAAAATGGTGCATAAAGGTAGTTCAGAAAAAATGTTTGGGAATCAAATCCAGATCCTGATCCTGCCATAAAAACCTGCTGACATGTTTGTCCCATATCGCCCCCTAACGGAGAACATGTTCTTGGTCAGAAGCAGAGTTTGATGATGTTTATGCAGCAGGTAACACTGCAGAGAACTGACCACTGATCATCAGGTATGAAGAGACACCTGAGGGACAGGTGAGCGTTGATTTTATCCGTCAGTGATGATGGAACAAAAACACTACCCTGTAAATGTGTGAAAGTCTCCTCCTTGTAACTCGTTTAACGCCTGTTTCTCGATGTCACCCTCAGACTAAAACAGCGTCTCACATTCAGGGAATGAACTTGACTGTAAGGATCATTTTTAAGCTCCCTGACTACCGCCTTCTCACCCTGACTCATTACACCACTAAAACATCCTCTCTCTGCCAAGATTTGGCTCTCAGTCATAAAAAAGAAGTGGCGGCTCAGAGTGGATCACTTTAGTGGAGATTTTCTGTATACTATGTACGGTCAGCCAAACCGACATACCAGCCTGCACGCTCTCAGCAGTCAGCCAGCTCGAGACAGCTCTGCAACAACTCACTGCCAGGCCTCTTTAGCACAGCTGTCTGAGTGACTGTGAATCCTTTCTTTGTCTCCCAGCAGCTTTTGGCACATCTCTGTTTTTTCTGACTTATTCCCAGTGAATCTTACCTTAAGGTTTAGTAAAAGAAATTAGCTACACAGACTGTTTTGCTCTCCGTGTTCAGAACTCACGAAGGGCTTCCAGCCCTCTCAATCACTGTCAAGTCATTTCTGTCTCCTCTGCTGTTTATTTTCAGTTCTGCTTGCATGTGAGATTTTTATTGACGACTATAATACAAGTCTGGAGTTTTTGGACAATGCGAACGTCCTGCTGCTCGCAAGGTGGAAACGAGGAGAAGACGCCAAATCTGAGGGAAGAAATGGAAAAATGAAAACTGAAAAAATATTTACAGCAAACAGCTGGACTGGGACTTCATTATCCCTGGCTTTTTGCCCCTTCTTCTTTTTCTTGTCCCAACTAATTGCATCCTAATGGTGCTTTTGTATTTCATTTTCAACAGATAGAGACATAAAAAAAACTAGTGTCTGCACATTAGTGAGACTTAAATGACTGCAAACCACAGATCTTGTTAAGTATGCTGCTGTTTGTTCGATTCAGCTAATATCAGCTCTTCGGCTGCAGAAATAAAAGCTTCAGGTCTGAGTTGTGCTTCCTCACAAAGTTTGCGTGGTCGAAGCAGCCCAGCAAAAGTAGTTTAAGTGAAATATTATCTTGATAATTATCTTTAAAAACAGATGAATTCAGGTTTTTTTTGTTAGTATCGCTACAAGGGTCAGTGTTTATTTTTTATGAAGGCTGCCAACAACATTTTAGCTCATAATAATTAATTACTTTTGTCTTATTTGGACTTAAAGTCAGGGTTGGTAATCAGATTTAGACTTGTTATCCTGGTTAAAATGATCTTTATGTCCTGATGTCAATCAATTCATGATGTGTTCTTAAAACAGAGTGAAAAATATCTGCTGTCTGCAGCAGGAGTAAACCTGGAAACACCAACCAATCCTAACGTTGAGGACCAATTTATTAAACCAATCAAATCCTGTCCTGCAGTGCACTAGCAAGAAGGATCCAAGTACGCTGGAGGATGGTAGAAAAACTCCCTATACCTCGATTACTGCTAACGTAGAGCAAACAAAAACCATGAGCTGAGGACCAGTTTGAGTCAGTGGTTTTGAATCAGTCACCATCATATGATCGCGAATCAGTGGCGCCCATGAGAGGGCGGAGCTAAACAGAGTCCTGAGGAGATGCTACATTCAAATTCATGCTAGTTTTCTGTGACTACCAACCCTGCCTTTAAATTCCCTTATCAGCAGATTTTGAAGTTCAGGTGTTACAGTAAGTTTAAGGAGAAAAATAATCCCAAAGACAAGTGAAACAAAGTGACAGTAACAGGTAAATAATCAGAGTTTGGGGTTTATTAATATCAACATATCAGTTGTATCATCTGCAGTAGACTCTAAAATGACATACTGGTGTCAGCTCTAAATGTACAGGAGAGGATTAGAGCCACTAAATAAAAAAATGATGTCCAACAACCATAACAATACTAATAATAATAATAATAATAATAATAATAATAATAATAATAATAATAATAATAATAATAATAATAATAGTAGTAGTAGTAGTAACAACCATAATAATACTGATTATCATCATAATTCTTCTTATTATTATTATTATTATTCTTGTTCTTATTCTTCTTGTTCTTATTCTTCTTGTATTTATTCTTTGTTCTTATTCTTCTTGATCTTATTCTTTTTGTTCTTATTGTTCTTATTATTCTTATTCTTCGTGTTCTTCTTCTTCTTCTTCTTCTTCTTCTTTTTCTTCTTATTCTTATTCTTCTTATTCTTATTCTTATTGTTCTTATTCTTATTGTTCTTGTTCTTATTCCTCTTATTCATATTCTTCTTATTTTAATGTTCTTATTCTTATTCTTATTCTTCTTATTATTATTGTTCTTTTTCTTCTTATTCTTCTTGTTCTTATTCTTCTTATTATTATTATTGTTCTTATTCTTATTGTTCTTATTCTTATTCTCATTCTTCTTGTTCTTATTCTTCTTCTTCTTGTTGTTCTTCTTCTTCTTGTTCTTATTCTTATTCTTCTTCTTCTTGTTCTTCTTCTTGTTCTTCTTGTTCTTCTTATTCTTATTGTTATTGTTATTGTTCTTATTCTTCTTGTCCTTATTCTTATTCTTCTTGTCCTTATTCTTATTCTTATTCTTCTTATTCTTATTGTTATGCAAAAAATAATTCTGACTTTAATAAACTATTAGACATTATTTTTAATCCTTCTCAATAAGCAAGCTGCAAATCTTCAGAAAAAATGAAGCTAAACAGAAAATTTGAGACGTTTTTGCTCTAAAGATCACAGAGGGACTCCAACGACCGTCAGAGCGTCTGATAATTAATTGTTTCAGCTCCGTCTGGGTTCTTCAAAACCTGAAATTAAATGATGTTTTCAGTCGGCTCTGTTTGAGGTCCTGTGTCACAGTTCACAGCAAAGTGTTTCTACTAGTTTTGAGCTCATGTTGCGTTTGGAAGTGACCCGATTTACATGCAAGTTTCAGGAAATCTCATTAAGTCATTTTTTTACCAGGCCGTTTTGGAGACATTTTGTTTGATATAATATTTAACTTGTTTGCAGAAGGGAATTTTTGCAGTGAGAAAACAAGTGATCCTGTAAACACTCCATGTGAAACGCCGCAGACTGGTGAAAGAAATGGAAGGTTTCACGGGGGGAAATGGTGACTGTTTGTCCGTGGAGCCTCGGTGACAAACAGAGCCGTGTTTAGCTGCTCTGGCTGACTGACTGGACTGACAGACTGTCGGGGAGTCCGCGGTTGTTTCTACTAAAATGTTGAAATTTGAGGTTTTTCATTGTTGTGTGAAAAGGAAGTCTCCCAGTAATGCAGGAAACGGAACAGCTACCGTGGTCCAAAAATGCCAGATTCCCAGGGCCTATTCCCCGAGCCCCCAGCCCCGGCAGGAGTCAAAACATCTTCCAGCTTTAGAATCCAGGGACACTTGTATTTTTATTCTTATTCATCGCTTTTTTTTTCCCTCGACAGTTCCAGGAAGTGAAGCGGGAGCTGCAGCTCTTCCTCAGGTCCTGGCTTCGTGTGTTATCCGGACTCTGACCTGATGTTTAGGTTAGCCGTGACGTCAGGAGCACTTGAGTGTGAGACAGATGCAGAGGACACACAGCTGGCAGCAGGGCGGAGGGAGGGGGGAGCGTTGAGATGTGAAGCAGACCTGCAGCGTGCGTCTTCCTCTGCACTCTGCTCTATCAATTCTGCTCTCTCGTTTACACTCCCTTGTCTGCGTGACGTTGTCCTAAGCTGCGTTTCTTTTAGCCAAATTTTCTGCCGCTGGTTGAGCAGAGAGAGGTCTGCGTAAGGGTCAGCGAAGTCCAAACTGATTAGGCTCTGGCATGTTGAGCAGTGTGCTCTAGGAATACCTCGGTCTCTGCCTCGAGGCTTCTGTCTGTCAGAGTGGACCCACATATTTATTTACAGAGCCCCCCCCCCTCCTCTTTGCTTCCCGCTCCCTCTGCTAACAACCAGTAACACAACTTTAACCACAGCAGGGCCGAAAAAAATATCAGACCACTTAAACTAACCTCTGGTTTTTCCTGAACTCAACTTTTCTTTCTTGTTTAAACTTTTTATCTCTGGTTTGGTTTGGGCAGATATTAGTTTGTGTTCCTTGTTTTGCAGTCAGTCACAGCCTATTAGCTCCTCTGCAGACTGTTCTCAAAACAAACTGTCACAAAAAAAAATCAAGTTTGAAGTAAAACAAAATAACTTTTTCTAAAATTTGCAATCAGTCAAACAGCAATCATATTTAACGAAACCCATAAATAACAACATCCCTCCTTTCTTCATGCAGCTCATATTTTTGTTTACAGGCCGTCCTGTGCTCAGTCATCTTTTCATAATTCACTTGCTCTTGCTTGTTTCTTTTCCTGCAACTTTACGCTTCCTTTTTTTTAATCAATTTATTTCACAATTTTTTTGGCATCATTGCAAAAGACTTAACCCTTTTGCTTCTGTCACATTTTTCCTCACTGCTCTGAGACCACCCTCATTTTTCCTCTGCAAAGTGAAGTCCTGCTCCTGTATGTGGATCATTCAAGGCTTTCTGAAGGCACCAAAGAGCACTGAATTATTTGTTTTTTTACAGAATTTATCGACAGCAAACGGCTTATTTTTTTGCAAATTTTCAAAGAAGACATGAGAATCAAAGCAAATTTTTTTTAAAGTATTTTTTCAGGCTTTTTATGCCTTTATTTTTGAGATCACAGGACAGTGGATAGAGGGGGGAAACAGGGTGAGAGTGGGGAGTGACATACGAGAAAGTCACCACAGGTCGGACTCATACCCGGCTTTTTGCCCACATGGAGCGCGACCTTAACCACTCGGTCATCTGCGCCCCAAGAAGAATTAAAGCGATGTTGATGAAATTCTCATGTTTTCTCCGCTCTGTTTTGACATGTTGCTAACATCACTTGTGATGCGTTCAGGTACTTTTGGAAACTTGAGAATCCGACAGCTACGCCAGTTTTTTCAGTTTTTGGATTGGGCGAACGGTTTGTGAATGACAGTCATTTAGAAATAAGTGGTATTTTGATCCCGCTGGCAGGATTGGGATCCTGAGGGTTAATGTGCTCAGCCTCTAATAAACGTTTATTGTCCCTTCATGCATTTTTTTTTTTTTGGGGGGGAAGGGGGGCTCTCTCTCTTTCCATCTCTCGGCTTCATTCTTGGGATGTCTGCTCGCTGCATACTTGAATGGCTTTAAAACTTTGTACAAGCGCGTCTCCAACTCTCCTCCGCTCTGTCAATAAACCCACACTGCAGCTCTCAGCACCCAGCTGCCCACTACTGCTCTCCATTTATTTATCCATCGGGGCAGCCACACCACTCGCTCTCCCTCTCTCTGTTTTCTCCCCCTTCCTCCCCTCATGTAGCGTACAGCGCTACATGCTAAGTGATGTCTACAGGCCGTCAGAGGGTTCCTCCTGCCTCCCCTGACCTCCAGCTCCGCTCCTCCCAAATGTTATTTTTCAGAGACGTGAAACATTTAAGATCCACATTTCCTGCGGGTCAGAGGGCTCCAAATGTCCCAAAACCACAAAGCGGTGCAGTTAATGGCTTTGCTGAGGTGAATTGATCCAGTGCAGTCACCACTGGAACAAGGTCAGGTCCTGTTGCGTGGGAACAAGCACAAGGGGAGGGGGGTCGACGGCAGCGTCAGAGGGTGTAGATCGGTGAGGTTATCTCCCATCTACCACTGGGGTAGGGCCTGTTTATTGTTTTACCTTCAGTTCCTGAAATTGAAAATGTTCCTGTCTCGGGGGGGATCGCTCGTTGGTTCCTCTGCAGTGAAGCTGACTGTTTCCCGCTCTTTTCCTGCCAATATTTATTATTTTCCAGATTTTAATTCAGTAGATTTCATGTTTTTTTTTTTTGTCCGGTCCAATTCAATACAAATAAATAAAAACATTTGTGTTTCAGCGATCCACCAGAGGCTGGAGTCGGATGGGACTGAGAGGGTGGAGGGATCGATGACCCAACGTCTAGAAAACATCCTCAACCGTAAGTGTTTCATTGGTGAACTCACACAAGACGACCTGAGGATGGTGTTTGTTTATTTTTCACCCCGTGTTCCTGCAAAGGTTCAGTTTTTACGATCATTACCTCCCAACATATCTGAAAAAAGCCAGTTTGAGCTGTTCTGTCTTATAATGTGAGATGATGACAGTAAAATGCATTAAATATTTATGGCCTGATAATTTCAGTTGACATAAACTATTTATCATCTCACAGAGTTAATTTGGTTTGGCTGATGGTGCTCCATAAAGCTAGGATCAATAAATACAGAGATGTAATGCATAACTAACAGAAGAGTGGTGCAGTACATTAAAACACAGTGACTTAAAGTATACCACAGAAATGAAATTCAAAATATCACATAACCTCAGTGTGGTACCAGGAAGGCCGAAGCAATAAACCGAAAATTTACCGATACCAAAATCAATAACAACAACCAACGTTATTTTGCCCATATCGGTGTATTCGGTATTTGATATAAAAAAGAAAAGAAAAGAAAAGATACACTTCATGCACGAGCACGCTGACATGATCACCATGACAACAGTTATTTTAAACAATAACGGGGTGTTAGAGGGGTGTGTGGGACCAGAACAACTTAACATGAACCAAAAAGTCATTAAAGTCGTAATCCTGTTCTCTGCGCCTCACTCTGCTGACTCTGATCAGACCCCGCTGCATGTAAACAGATGCTTCATAGTGACGTAGGAGGGCGGTGCGTGTGCCCAAAGTCTGCCTTATATCAGAGTAGTGTGACTGCGAGCCGTACTGACCAGTGGAGGAGCGGCGTTTGGTTTGGTTTGGATGTGAAGCAGCAGGTTGTTGTCTGCAGACAGAGAAGTTTCCTTCATGAAGGCTCACATCTCCAGGATGCAGCCGACATTCAAACAGATAATCAGATATTAGAGATTTTAATTTTAATACTTTGTGTTTGCAGGAAATTTAATTTATTTTATACTTTTAAATGTATTCAGTCGTTCTCATTTCAAGTAACCTGTGCTGCTCATCAGCTGTTCAATAAATCTGAGCTAAAAGTTCTTCATTTGTATTTTCTGTATTTATTTTCAGACAGTGTAGTTTTACAGTCCTTTACAGTATTTATACTATCAATATAACGTCACAGCCCCACCTAATGGCCAAATGTGTTTTGTTTTTTGTTTTTTTTGCACAGGGCCAGTGGAGTAGTTATCGTCCATTTGTCATCATCGAGTTAAAATGCTCAGTATATCATGACATTGATTTGAGGCCATGTTGCCCAGCCTTAGTACCAGATATAAATGAATCTATTATTAAAAGAAGGAATATTTCATTAACTCATGGATAGGTCCTGGTAACAGCAAAAGAAACACAAAAATAAATCATGAAGGTTTTAAATAACTGTAACCTGAGTTCCTGGAGCACAACATGGAATTCAGAGGCAAGTATAAGCCATGATTTCAGTTGTATTTGGTTCATTAGATGCAATTTTTTGTCATTAAAAATAAAGAAAAATAAGTTTATAACCAAACTTTCTAGTCCAGTAAACCCAAAATAACAGGTCCAGAGAATGGCACCTCAGCTGTTCCCTGAGTTGGGAAGCATTTCTATGTCGAACCACAAAATCAGACACAAGAGCAAAACATAGAAACACAGCAGCCGAACATCCATGAAATTAAATTTGTGATAATTCAAAAAAAGGCCAGAAGCAGAAGTATGTAAGTTTTGTTTAGATTAAAGCAGAGTGCACACACCGTGTTCGATTTACTTGTTTTTTATTTTTATTTAACCAGAGATTAAAAACCTTTTTTTTTTCAGGGCCTGTGTATCTGATATTTGCCCATGCTCTTTTTTTTTACTCGTTCATTGTTTTTTTTTTCCAGCATGTTCTTGTGTTGGCTTCATCGTGTTTAAATTATCTCACAAAGCAGAAGTCAAAAAGAGAGCGGACTGACGCTGCGTGCCGCCCGGCTTGGCCCTCCACAGACTCAGCACATGCACAGTATGATGTCTATTTCCAGCCGTGTGTGCACATCTTCCCCACGTTCAACCAACAGAAACTTCAGCAGATCTTTTGTTCCCACCCTCTCATCTCATACATGAAAATGTGCCGCCTCTAATGGAGGGTCAATAATCAGCTCCTTTTCCCGGACTCTTGAGTAAATAAACCCTACAGCCGGACATAGCTTTCATCCCCACAGCCCACACTTTGGGGCTTGTTACCCAGCGGGGCCAGGCCACCGCTCACCCCCTACGATGCATGCGTCAGACGCGCAGCACCAATCAGCCAATCCCATATAAGAACATTAGCTTCATGACAACACGGGCTGGTGAGTGAAAAATGTGAAATATTCCTCTCTTCAGTCCCATGCTGTTTTTTTCTGCAGGGATTTGTTTCAGGGGGGAGGGGTTTTGTTTTAAATAGAAACTTTTTTTTCCCCCCGTTGGACGGCACATCCAAGGCCACCCACAAAGCCGGCCAGTCGTGCAAAGGGTGCACCGAGCCGTCAGACTAAGAGATAGCTGTCACTTTCTTCTCCAAAGCTCAGTCTGCTGTGTCAGAGAGCGCAGAGAGCAGGAAGAAAACCAGAGGCCGACATTAAAAGGGAAATGTGGTATCAACATTTATTTTTGTAGTATCCCAGGTTCTCATTTTCTCCTGCCTCTTCCACTCTGCCACTCTCTTTCTCGCTCTGTGTTTTCTGGTAGGAGCGAGCGATACCGCAGATACTCTTTTCCAGGAGGTTTTGGGGCGGAAAGACAAGGCTGACTCCACACGCAATGCTCTCAACGTCCTGCAACGTTTCAAGTTCCTCTTTAACCTGCCACTCAACATTGAGCGCAATATCCAAAAGGTATTTAAAAACAGAACTACAAACACGAACATGTTTGAGTATGAAGCACACGATGCAAAACGAACACAGTCTATCTTTTGTCTCCTACGACGGAGGATTAGGGCCAAGAAAAAAAAAAGTAAATTAGGGAGAATAATCTGGTTATTTTAATCTGTATCTGGTCTGTCTGAAGAGCAGCAGCCGCCTCTAGAAAGATGAGGTGAGTGTAGGTTTGAACTTGGCCCTAATCCTCCATGGTAGTGTGGTAGCCTACGGTGCTACGAGTTCCAGCTGCCTTCATCAGAAAGCTCCAGGTTCTCTAACAAACTATTGGCAGAGATATTAAGAAGGCTGTTCGTCAAAGCTGGAACTCAACACAACTTCATCAAGAAGTCGCTCTCACTTCATCCTCTGTGAGGAGGAGGATGGACGCTAAAAAAACCTTTCAAAATAAAGTTTGATTTTTAACATCGTTTGTATCGCTTCATGAATTTAATCTCAGAATTATTTTTTTTTTATATAATTTTATTTTTCTCAGGAACATCAAACATATTACATCATTTCACAAGAGACAGAATGCATATAAGTACATATTGGATGTATAAATCAAGAGTAATTGAGACATCCTTCTATGTCTCAACAGTATCTTCCTCAGTTAGTTTCCTCCCTTAAATTTTAGCTTTTTTATTTTATAGGAACCAAAACATTTCAGTTGTTAATCTCAGAAATTTATGACTTATTTTTGTAAATCTATGATTTTATTCTCATAAAGTAAGACTTTTTATCTTGTACATTTTTGACCATTTTTCTTATAAATTAAGATTTTTTTCATTTAAATTTATAACTTTTTCTTGTAAATTTGTGACTTTTTTTCTAATGTTTTTTTTTTTTACTCTTGTAATCTACTTTTTATTTATTTATTTATTTATTTTTTAAACATGGTCCTAATTCGCTGCCATCGTCTCCACAACAGAAATCCTGCTGAGGAGTCATTTGAGTCTTTTGTCAGGGAGACAGTGAGCACTCTCACTTCTTCCATTTGTCTATTTTTTTTGACTGTTTTCTTCTCAGTTCTTGATTTTTTTTAGCCTTTATGACTGAACATTACATCTTTAAAGATACAAGACTGGTTTCGTGTTATAAAATCCCTTGTTATTGTAAAACACAGCTGAGCAACGATAGAATACGAGTCTAATGTGACGACGGCCCTGAATAAAAATATTACGTCATGAGTCTCCACCAGATGGTTTTTTTATTCTAAATAAAGTCCTAAAATTTTCCAGTTTACGCTTGAAAATTTGTGTGTATGATTTAGAAAAGTGGATTGATTAAAATTTGAAATACATGAATTTCATGGATCACAAACATGAAACCAAACAAACATTATTATTAGCTAACTTCCCAGCTGCAGAGCAGCATGACTCAGAGAACAAAGGTCCGCACACCCTTTGATTCAGGTTCATTGTTTAAAGGAACGTGTTATATTTGTCGGGTGTCAGCCTGCTAATAGCGCCTTCTGTTCGTCCTCAGGGGGATTACGACGTCGTCATCAATGACTACGAGAAAGCTAAATCCCTCTTTGGCAACACGGAGGTCCCTGTTTTCAAAAAAGGTAAACACTTTTTTCTTCCTCTTTTTTTTCTACAACAGATGAATGAAATTATCAGAGCGCATGTTTTTCAGTTATTCTCTTTATTCTGTGCTGAATTCTGACTGAATTTCTCTTCCCGGTTTTCTGTCGTAGTGTACGCAGAGGTTGAGACGAGGATCGCCGCTCTGAGGACTCTCCTACTGGAAAAACTGCTGCAGACTCCGTCCACGCTGCACGACCAGAAGAGATACATCAGGTGGATTTTTCATTTTTATAAAACGTCGCACGTTGTGTTGTGGTTTTACACATCAGATCTGCTTGATGTGTGTTTAAACGAGCCGATCGTTATCTCTCGTGTCCTCTGCAGCTTATAAATCTCTGTCCTCTAGCTTGTCACAGTCTGTCCACGTTTCAAACAGTCTGTGTCACTGTGAAGTCGTGTCATGTCTCTTGTACTCTTTTATTTCTCTCCTCTCGGTTTCTTTCATGTCTGCCGTGTCATCGTTTACCAGAACTTCTTCCACTTTCTTCTCTTCCTCTCACTTTTCTCTGAGCGTTCAATGTTTCTTTCTGTTTTCCCTCTCTCCCCCCCCCCCCCCCCCCTTCATTCTATCCATTCCATACTTGTGGGCTCTCCAAATTTATTATTGTTAAGACCAACCTGTCAGGATCACAGAGACCAGTTCTCAACCACACGGCAACATCTTTCATCCTGCTGCATTAGGCACGACTCTGAACACCCACTCAGCTCCTGTTTACTCTTGCCATGGAAGGAGGGAGCTGTGTGCACCAGTGTGTTCGTGTGTGTGTGTGTGTTTTGTGCCTGTGCCGTAACTTTTGAAAGATGCCACCTAATGAGAAACAACTGAGCAGTTGGTTCACTGGATGACAGCAGAGGGAGCCAGGCCACAGCTCTGGGAGTGAGTCATCTGAGGGCCCACAGGTCCCTGAACGATGCCCACAAAATAAACTCCAGGGAGAGGGATGGCTGTGGGTACAGAGATGAAAAAGAGGGTGAAGCTTTTGTGGGATTCTGGCAAGAGAAAACAAAATCCATTTTTATTTCTGATCCATGTTCTGAACATGCAGTTCTGCAAAAAACAAAAATATCAAATGTTTTGTCTGTAGCTGCTCTGTTTTGAGGATGTCTTTGATACAACATGAAGTGATTAAAATGATTATAAGGAATTTATCTGTAAAAAAGCATTTACATTCTGTTACAGACAGGAGCAGATGTTTTCATCTTTTTTTTGTTTAGTTTTGTCTCCCCTTCATTCTCAGAAGGATTCTTAGATGCTGAAAGTTTTTTTGTCTTTTATCTTTGGTTATCTTTTACCAGGTAGACCTGACTGTAAAGAGTCACAGAGTTAGTTCAGGAGCAAATAATTTAGATAATAAGCAAAGGAGTCCACATTCAGAACGTATCTGCCTGATCTTAACCCACAACTTCAAATCAGATTATCAGCACCAATAAAGGTTATTGATAAATGATATTTCTTAGCTTCCTGATCGGGTCAGACAGGACTGGATTGATTTACGGAACGTTGAAGTCTCCATGACAACACCACGTCGTCTGATGAAGTTTAGTAGAGAAAAGAGAGATGAAAAGGATTTCTGTGATTAATTTAGTAGAGATGGTGGAGACTGGAGCTGAACTGACAGACAGAAAAAGGACGGAAGAGAAGAAGAAACATAAACAGTAGAGAGATAGCGCACAGGCTAAAGGCTAAAACATGAGCTAAAGGCTAAAACATAGGCGAACGGCTAAAACACAGGCTAAAGGCTAAAACATGAGCTAAAGGCTAAAACATGGGCTAAAACATGGGCTAAAACATGGGCTAAAGGCTAAAACACAGGCCAAAGGCTAAAACATGAGCTAAAGGCTAAAACACAAGCTAAAGGCTAAAACATGAGCTAAAGGCTAAAACATGGGCTAAAGGCTAAAACACAGGCTAAAGGCTAAAACATGAGCTAAAGGCTAAAACATGAGCTAAAGGCCAATCTGTTCATGATAATGTTGATTCCAGCCCACATGCAGCAGTTATTCTGCAGTGATCTGATCAAACTTGAAAGTCTGTCAATAAAATGAAGTGAGAGTGAGAGTACGTTAGCTCTGATTGGTCGATGAGCAGGACATAAGGATTCACTAACGTTTCACGTTAGCCTACAGATACGTCTCAGAGCACCGTCTGCTAAACGACCAGAACAAACTGACAAAGTTTACTTGTTGTCACGTTTCAAACAGCAGCTCTGTGTAAAGAAAGAAAACAAAACAAAGAAAAGTAGTGTTAAAAAGAAGATCTGATCTCCATTCATTTCCAAAACAAACACACGCCTTGCTAAGAGTCATGTGATCATGACAGTGTTCGTATGATTCCAGCCTAAAGGTGTCGCTGTGATCCACTTCAGACAGACCGTCCTCACAGACACTTTAATGAAAGTTTTGTGTATAAAATTTATCCATTCGATGAACCTGTTTTTAGAAATTTCCTGAAGGAGGAGATATTTCTTTCCTTCATTCATTCTTAACCTTTTCTTATCTGTGTCTCCGTACCTGTGCAGGTACCTGTCTGACCTGCACGCCCCGGGCGACCCGGCATGGCAGTGCATCTACGCTCAGCACAAGTGGATCCTGCAGCTGCTGCAGAACTGCAGGGATGAGTTTATCAGTGGACAGAGGGGTAAGTGACACACATGTTGGATCATGTCATGTGATTCTGAGCCATCTAAAGGAGGAGAGGAACCCACTCTATCTCTCTCTCTCTCTCTCTCCATTCCCCACTCTGTCACCCCCCCCCCCCCCCCCCCCGCCTGCCCGCCCTCCTCGAGGCCTGCGTGTTTATTTTTTCACAAACGTATGAATAAGATGAAAGTAAGGCAGCATTGGCTTTGGATTTGGGTTTCTGGGGCTTGACGTGTTGCTGCACACGCACACATACCACCTCTCTGTCTCACTCAAACGCAGCCTCGCAGATGGATTGAAATAATTAACCCCAATTAAGCCGTTCCTCTGTTAAATCAGCCGGCAAAAAAATGCGAACGTGAAACCGTCCGCTCAGGAAGAACAGCAGTTCACCGACCACACTGAGCAGCACATGCACACTCTTACACCCTTACTTGCACAAAGACACACGTACAAATGCATTGTGAGTGGGTGGCTGCTTCACATGGTGCAGCTGGAACATAAACATGTCTAACGCTAAGGGTAACAGTGGTTTCCGGGGCTCTGGCTTGATGGATCAGGCGGTTGATTTGCTCCCTGCCTCTCCGAGGCTAAATATCATCTTGATCATCATGTCAGGGATGGCCCCTTTCAGCCCACACATGCCTTCCACCGCAGAGCAGCATGCTGTAGGGAGAGAAGCTGATACGGCAAACTGAATCACCTCAAAGAATCAGAGTATCATGATGTTCAAAGTTTCTTATTGGTTATTAAGGAAAAAAATGGTTTCTCCAGTTTGATTCTGAAAATTATAGCCTTCAGATCAAAAAATGTTACAGATATCTAATTTTGAGTTCAGTAAACAATCATTAACACGCTCCACCAAGACGGTAAGTCCCAGAAGGTCATTGCTTTAACCGCCCGCTGTTTGCAGAGTGCTGCACGTTGAATGTGTGGAAGAGAAAAGTGCACAAGCAACAGGGATGATCGAAGCCGTAAGGAGGATTGTCAAGAATTTTGGAGCTTCAGAAGGAAGAGACTGAGGCTGGAGTCAGAGCATCAAGAGCCACAGCGCACGGACATCTTCAGGAATATTAAAAAAAACTCCTGAACCAAACATGGGCCAAGAGGAAGAGAACAGAGTTGTTGGTCCAAAGTCATCTTCATGGATTATCTTTGGGAATCAAGGACCCAGAATCTGGAGGAAGATTCCAAGGTGTTTGAAGTCCAGTGTGAAGTTTCTGCAGCAGACACACCCTCTCCTCCTCACACACACACACACACACACAGATGAGTACACGGACACACCTGGTAGCTATTTACCATCCCCAGTTTTCGCTGCTCAACTCCCACCCAAGTTCAAATCCTGTGCCTCTTGAAACATCCCTCCACCCAGACAACCCTTCAGCAGCCACCATCATAAAACCACATCCACTGCATTCCCCTGACCCCACTCTCCCTCCCAGTCCCCCTTACTGGTGCCTCACAGCCCCCCCCCTCTGCTTGCAGCCTCCCCTTCTTCCTCCTGCTATCACATCCACCAGCTCGGTGTGTTTATCATTCGTCTTTTATGCCATTGTCGGCATCACACGTGGCATCATTAATTCCTCGGTGATAAACCAACCACGTCCGCACTAACTGATGTCATTTTTCCTCCCTTGTGTTTCTCACTCCACAATATGAGGTCAGAGGCTGTTCTGGTGTATTATGATTCCATTAATTATCCTGTGAATTGCCCTAAACGTGAAATAGACCCATTCATCTCTGGTGGGAAAAAAAAAAATCCTGAAACTCGAGTTTTCTTGCAAGGAAGCAAAGCAGCACAAGTTGCTTCCGTATGTCTAAACAATCCCATCATGCCCCAGCGCTGCAATCTGACTCTGCACAATTCAATTATGAAGCACAGTCCTCTTTACTTCCTGAGCAGCACTTCTTCTGCCAACATCAATACAATTAGGAGGAAACTTTGTGCGTAGAAAAATAAGTTTGTCGGTGATCATTTGTCTGGGAAACATGCGGTTGTGATTTTTGTGTTAAGTCAAAACCGCTCAGAGAAACGCGCTAAATATGACGCTTGTATCAGAGCTGGACGGTAGATTCATCAGATTTTACTTTTATGTCCCACAAAAATGGAAACTTACCTTTTATTATAATTACTTTACTTTAAAATTGTCAACAGCAACTGTTAACAGAAACCCTGTGAAGTTTTTTTTGAGTGGAAGATTGAAGTCAGGATTATGGTCTTTTTTTGAACCCTAAAAGCAAAAAAAAAAAAAAAGACCTTTAAAAATGAGTAGGGGGTGGATGTCAGATGCATATTTTAGAGACAGTTATTTACTTTCTTTTTTTTAATCAAGGTCTGTTTATTAAGAAAAAAAGGATCATCACAATGCGAAAAACAATCATTGAACATATTTTATTTTTTTTTTGATCAAACCCAAAACCCATCCTCAACCCCAACCAGCCAGACAAAATAATAATAACAATATAAACATTTATACCGCAATGTCTTTTACACCTCTACACCTTCAAAATAGGTAAGAAAAGGTTTCCAAATATCATAAAATTTTTGGATGGAACCTTTTAGTGTGTGTCTTATCTTTTCTAATTGGATGTAATACATAACATCTCTGACACAAAGCCCATATACAGGTGGGCGTACATCCTTCCAATTCAACAAAATTCTCCTACGAGCCAAAAGTACACCAAAAGAAATTAAACAACCCTGTGCTTTCGATAAGCGATTATCCAAAGTCACTCCAAATATTGCAATGAACGGGCAAGGACTTAGGGCAAAACCACATATTTTAGAAAAAGTATCAAAAATATTTTTCCAAAAATTCTGCAATTTCAGACAGGTCCAGAACATGTGTAATAACGAGGCTGGTTCTTGTCTACAGCGGTCACATGTAGGGTCAAAGTCGTCTCTGATCTTACTCAATCTAGTTTTTGACCAATGAAGTCGATGTACAACTTTAAATTGTATTATTGTATGCCTGAGACAAATGGATGAAGAAAAAATTCTGTCAATAATATTTTTCCAGGTCTCATCTGAAATCTGTCCACTCAAATCTTCCTCCCATCTATATTTAAGTGTCTGCAGTGTAGACATCTTATACTTATTTAACAACTTATATATAACACTTATAAGGCGCCTGACAGTAGGTTTGAGCGTGAAGATATCGTCCAGAAGCGATGGAGAGGGAGAACATGGGAAGGAGTCCATGTTGGAGACGAGAGTTATTTACTTTTTCTACAGTAAAGAGCATAAGTCATAGATCTTACAAAACAAAGCAGACATGAAGAGGTTTTATTTTCGCAAAAAAGAACAAAATCAGCAAAGATATGTAAGGAACCACTTTGTCCACAGGGGGCGCCAAATCAACACAAAGTTCCTTAAAAGGGCTTTAAAGAAGAAAAAGGATGCACAAAACAAACCAACATGAAATCTTGAAAACATTCTTCAATAACATGTAAAATGTATATTGCCAGTCTTATTTTATTATTATTATAACTTTATCTGTATAGAATTTTTCTATACAGGTAAAAATTTGCTTCACAAAACAATAAAAGCAGAAAAGCAAAACCAACTCTAAAATCCACGGTTCACCGACGTAAAGATGCTAACATAGGAGTGATGCTGTTTTGTTGTTTTTAAGGTGGCCTGATGGAAAAATATGGAAGTAAGAGAAGGTCCTTCTTATGAGCCTGAAGCCTTCTGAAGTGACCGGATTCTGCATTAACCTTTTATTGCCGAGCATATCATATTTAATATATGAGTCTCAAAAACCTCTAATAAATATATTTATTAAAAATTATTTAAAAAAATTGTTGCTTATTTTCAAGAAGTTTCTTGTAAGAATAACATCTAAATTGTTGCTCATTTTTGAAAATAAGTATTGTCTGAAATGCATGAATGCATATTTATAAAAAACTAGAAGATGCCAAAACCTCCCACTGTCTTGAATATTATACTAAAAAAATATATTATAAAGAAAATGATATCGCACATTTTTTGTTTTTTTTTTTTTTTTTGAATGGGTCAACAAACATCTGAGTTCCGTTAAAAAACAGAATTTTCCAGCTATTTTTGACGGGTCAGGATTTTTTAGAGTTAATGTGCTAAGCATCGTGATTTCCTTAAAACTATAAAAGAGAACAGGCTGAAACTTTCAGGCTGTTTTTGGCATTAAGAGATCTGTGAGGGTTTGTCTGAAGCTGTGTACACACGTTTTGGGGCAATTCTTTTGGACCAGGATAAAATTGGTGTTTTTATTCTTCAGGAGAAGTTTGAAGGGTGATTTTTCTCTCTTGAGATCTTTGCTTTGGTGTGAACTGAGTTTAGAGTCACCTGGAAATGGGCGTGGTCGGTGTTTTAAGTGTGATTCTTCAGGAATTTAAGGTATTAAACTGTAACTCCAAATTTTAAAACTTCAAAGAGAAAAAAAACATATTTTTTGTACTGCAAAGAACTTAATGAGAGTTGGTACCGTTTTTAAAATAATATATACTCAAAATGACCTTTATTTGCCTGTTGATCCACCTTAAGTTATGCGTCATGTAAGCTTATCAATTAAAACCAAACTTCTTGTTTCTATTTGATTCTCAAAAACATGAAAATCTTATTCGTCCATCAGGGAAAGAACTGATTTGATAAACTGCTGAATATTCAACAATTTGCATTGAGGTGTGATTGAACTGTCAGTTTAGAAAGTTACCGTATGCTATAAAAATGTGATGAAATATTTTGTCAAAACCATGTTAACATGACGGCTCTACTTTTTGTTCTGTGGGCCTGGAGCTTCATTTTTATTTTGTTGATTAATTAAATTATCGTACATAAAATATCAGTTAACAAATTTGATTCTCAGGTGAATTAATGTTTCGTGACGTCCCGATCGGTAAACAAAATTGGTTTAAAGGAGTCAGTAAGGTGTATGCATGTGTTTAGAGAGAAAGCAGGCGTGTGTGTGTGTTTGTGTGTTTGTGTGTGTGGTCGGGGTCAGCGACTTGTTGGAGAACAGGAACTCATCCAAGCACCGGAGAAGCTCCAGACCCGATGAGGAAGTGAGCAGGAGTGACACACATTGTTTGGATGTCTTCAACACACACACACACACACACACACACACACACACACACACACACACACACACAGAGGAGCTCCTATATTTAAACGTTCAAACTTTCACCAAGAAAACATCACGGCAGCACAAAGAGAAGCACGAAGCGGCCCCGCACAAACGTCCACTCACACCTACGATCCGTCTCACGTCCCCTCCTCGTGTGGGACAGCTGACACCTGGATCAACAGTGGCTCCCATCCCTGTAAAGAGAGAGAAAACAGCCTGCACAGATTCAGAGGAGCCGTGTGTTAGTGTGCATGTAAGAGCCGTGTGAGGAAACTTGGAGTGTTTACGTCTAATCTGACCCATTTAAGAATTTCCTTACATTTGGTGGACTGGATGTCTGCGGTGTGTGCAGCTCAACCACATGTGCTCCTTTTGCTTGGGGATTTTTCAATTCTTGCTTACACACTTCATTCAGTCTGTGACTCATCACTGCATTTTTCTTTCTTTCTTTCTTTCTTTCTTTTTTTTTTTTCGTCTGTGTGTGTCAGACATGTTTTGGAAACGTGGTCATCCGTTCCCCGTCTTTTAGATAAACTACATGTAGGCGTATTGCAGCGTTGCACGAACCCGTTTTTTTTACGAGTTTCATTTTCATGTTGTAAGTTTGAATCTTTGGCCGAGCTGCAGTGTTTCACTTTCGCTCCCTTTTGTCAACTTTCACTCCTTTTTCTGTTATCTTAAAGTTATTTCATAGATGTAGCAGTGAATAATCTCGCCAGCTGAGACAGGGCTGTGTGGTTACAGCAGGACTCGCTCGCTTCTCTCTGCTTGGGAAGCTTTCTGTTGCCATCTAGTGGAGCCGGGCTTCACTCCTTCAGAATCAGACGTGACTGAGCCCCGGTGTGGCCGATGTAAACCCGCTTCACCCCAGCCCTCCCAAAGCCCACAGCTCTGTTTCCTCACCCTGGAAACAACGGGACATTCTCTCAGCTGTGGGCCACGGCAGAGACGGATCAGAACACAAATAAAGAAAGGAGGAGAGGGGCGAGGGAGGATTGTTTGGTGTGAAAGCCAGCTGAGCTTACGGAGGAATGTGGAATTATGAAAATGGCTTATTTGATATCTGAAGTATGTGTTTCTCTTTCCTCTGGGTTCATTCTCCCCCCTCTCCTCCTCTCGTCCCAGAAGGTGTCGGAGCCTCGGGCCTGGAGGGGGATACCCGGCCGTCAGCCCTGGGCAGACTCAGCCATACGGCGTCTCTGAAGAGAGGGGGCAGCCTGCGAACACCACGACCCAGCAGTGAGCGCCTCACCCGTCACACCCACTCGTTCTGTGTTTGAGGGGGGCTTCCCTGTCTGAACCACACTCTGTGTTTTTGTTTGTTTGTGTGTAACACTTTTTGAAAACGCACGCTGCTTACTGGAAGCACAGTGTGTGAGAGTGATGATTAACAGAACTGGAGCATGTCTCCTTTGTGGTGCCTGGAAGTCATGCATGTCTTAAACTATAAATGATTCTTGAACAACAAAAGCCCCCCCTGACTTTCTAACACTGCAGGTTAAAGATATTTGTGTGTCTTCGTTTCAGCTTCGGGCTTCGAAACCCCTCAGCAGGTGCAGTTTGTGGAGAAGCTGTCTGATGTGGTGATCGGTCAGCTGCCAAACTTCTGGAAGCTCTGGATCTCTTATGTTAACGGGAGTCTCTTTAGCGAGGTAAACACCTGAGAAACAACACATATATAAATATGTAAATATAAGGCCGTGACCTCACTGTGGCTGCAGTGATCAGCCAATCACAGCAGAGACGCAGTGACGGGAGATGAAACATGTAGAGGCGCGCTGATCGTCAGAGCAAAGAGGATAAAAAGTTGGGAAAGTTAACAGAAAACTGAGGCGGAGTTATGATGCTAATTTAAGATAACGATGATCAACGCAGAACAATCGTCAGGAGGCTCAAATATACGGAGTAACGGAGGGTGACGTCTCTGATCCAAACTGTAAAAGAAAAACTGATCGTGGTCCAAGAGACTGACAGGAGGGTGTGTGAGTTTGTTACTGAATAACGTAGCAAAAGGCCTCATTAGCAGAGCTCTGATCAGGATTACACCTGAAACACAGATATTAGTGAATATATCTACACCTAAAAATCAAAGCAGCCTCTGTCATTTCTATGAATTTCTCGAAATTTCAATAAAAAAAAAATACTTTCTTTAGACAAAGTAAATTTTGGTTATCAGAGTTTTTTTCTGAAGATTGATCTTGAAAAGGGGGGGTCATGTTATAATTAGTGCTGTCCTTTATTCAGTGGTTTAAAATTGTGTCACTTAGACGATTTCATCTCCGCTTTGATTCCTCTTAACCTCAAAACAACAAGAGAGCTTTGAAACCTTTTAGACACAAACGTCACATCAACATTAGTGATCAGAAAAACAGACGACTGTTGAAGGAAAGGTTTGGGTTTGAAACTGGCTCCACAGATTTATGACCCCGTTATTTGACACGCTTTGATAAATATGAAACATTTTTTATTTTTCTGTATGATTTCACCTTTTTGTTATTTTCCGCTGAACTTCGAGAACACGTTTGAATTTTTAACACAGCGTTTCCAAACATCCAAGTTTCATTTTGGATGCTGGCATTATTTTACAAAACATTACAATTTCACAAAAAAAAAAAAAAAAAACCTACCAGGGTCAGAATTAGGGCTGCAACGATTAGTCGACGTTGTCGACAAAAATCGATAATAGAAATAGTCGACAATGAATTCAACTGTCGACTATTGTCGCCAGACGCGTTTTTCCAACAGAGTGAGGCATCTCATCTGATTATAATCTCTGCCGAGAGTCGCTCATGCGCAATAGCGTCTCTGTCTCCGAGCGGACATATACGGGAATGGCGGTGTCAACATCAGGTACACGTACCAAAACTTCTAAAGTGTGGGAGCATTTTAACCTGGATGCAGCCAATAAAAAGACGACTGTCAAGGTTTGCAAAGCAGAACTTGCGTATCATGGAAGCACCTCGGTGATGCACGAACACTTAAAGAGTGAATCTACAAACGTCAGTTGTTAAAACCGTTAGATTTCAGACTGTTGAGAATTGTAAAGTTCTTTTGCAGCAGTTCTTTTGTGCAGTTGACCACTGGATGTACTTCACAAAATGCACATATTTGTTTTATTTGCTGCTAATGAGCCTGTTCTTGGTTTACAGAAAAAAAATGTTTACTTGATTTTACTGTATTATTTATTTGCCTGTCCCTAAAAAATGGACAGAGGTTTATTTAATTATGGATTAATGTCTACTGACCGAGCACTGTGCCTAACTGGTTTTAGATCGGACATTTTTATTTAATTTTTGGTACGAATCCGCAGGATGTTCAATAAAAGGTGTATTTTTCATTGTACCCATCTTTCTTGTGTTTATTATCATTTGCCACATAATTAAATCAACTTCATGCAAAATTTAAGAAAAAATTAATAATTATCCGATTAGTCGACTAATCGTTTCAATAGTCGGTGACTTGTCGACTATTAAAATAGTCGTTAGTTGCAGCCCTAGTCAGAATCATTCAGTCCCTGAAGAATTGACCAAAGCACAAACCACTGTTGTTCAGGGTTGTCCTCCACTTTTCACACGGGATAAAAACCCTCAGCTCGGCTGAAAGCTTCATGAACATCAAAAACTAAAGATCTCACTTTAGACTGGAGCCGAGAACAACAACCAAACTACACGAGTTCATAACTTAACCGAGTCAGGAATCATCAAAGTGTCAAAGAAAACCGTCACTCGAGCCCTGACGTCCCAGAAAAGGACTGCTGTGGAGAGATGTTGAAGCCTTCAGACTCTAGGGTCCTCAGGACCATCTGGATCTGGATTCTGCAGACTGGAAGCTTTCAAAGGGTTCTTTGGTCAGATGAGACCAGAGAGACATCATCTATGTCACTTTCTAACTTTCTCCTGTTTTTTCTCTCCCGACAGACTGGAGAGAAATCAGGACAGGTGGAAAAATCCAAGAAGAACGCCCGACAGCGACAGAACGACTTTAAAGTATGTGTCGCTGTTTATTTCAGACGCCTACTCGCCGCAGCTTCTTTTTGGATTAAACGCCACACAGTGAAACTGTTCTTTTGTTCGTTTGCTGTGTTTTATAGAAAATGATTGAAGAGATGACCAACCGGCTGGTGAGGCTGGTCCGTGGAGCGCTCCTCCCCTCCACGCTGCCTCAGGGGGAGCTGAACCTGTACGGAGGCTGGGAGAACAAGACGGAGCTCACAGGAACCTGGCTGACACAAATCATACACACCGTCAGGTTCTCACACTGATTCTCACGCGTGTGTCTCCGTGATTCGATGCAGTGACCGCAGTTTGCATCGAACAAACTCCTCCTCTCTCTCTTTTAGAGGTTGTCACGAGGCTCTGTCTGCTCTGGAGATCCCGAATGATCTGCTGCAGGTGATTCAGGATCTGCTGCTGGACCTGAGAGTTCACTGCCTCATGGTGACTCTGCTGCACACGACGGAAGGTGAGCGAGAGCAGAGAGAGGGCGTGTGTGTGTGCAGGCATTAAAGGTGAACGGATAGAGCTGGAGGGATTTTTAGATTCGTGTTAAAAGACACAAAAAGTCTGACTCTTTCTTCTGAAATATAAATCTCTGCTTCATGATTTAATTAAGACGACAGAAGAGCGGAAGAGAATTAGGGCCAAAAAAGAAAATAACGTCCAATGATTCATTTATTTTTTATTTATTTTCAGAGAAAAAAAGTCTGAATTCTGACTTTTTTCTCTGATTTATTAATTTTTTTTTCTGACATTTAAGGAAAGAGTCACTTTTGCTTTACGGCATGCAGACAGAGTACAGCAGGGGTTCCAGAGGAAGCTATTTCAATATTCGATGTGCAGAAGGTGAAACCATATCCAGTGGCGATTGCTCTAAGACTGCAAGGGAAGCTCAGCTTCCCCTAAAATGTCCCCATAAAAAGTGTTGATATGTCCTGCTGTGTGTACATTTCATTGCCTAAATATGCGCTAGAATACCTTCATCTTTTGTTCTGAATCAGCTACTTATCACAGGTAACTGGTGCCACTTCCTTCTCATTCATCCCCGCAGCGTCTCAGCGCTTTAACACAGTCGGACGCTGAGCGTCTTCAGACTTCAACAGTGTAGGGTAGAGTGGGTTGTTCCACTGTGGAAACTGGACGGTCATTGGATAAACGCTGGGCTTTGTCCCGCCCATCGGACGCTCAGCGTCTCTGGGGGTCTATGAGGCAGTGGGCTGGCCTGGACGCTCAGCTTCTGCATGATGATTGGATGATCTTTCTGAGGCTGAATCCCTTTTTGATTGACAGTGAAATGAGCCAATCAGCGATCTTGAAGTAAAACTCTCTACCGGAGACTTTCTAACTTCTACATTCAGTTGTTCTGGACTGATCCGGAGGCTTTATCGATCCCCAGCGAGTTTACCTTTCTTAAAAACGACGAGCGTTGTGTTTAAAGATTCACTCTCTTTTCCCTGAAAATGAACGGAGGGTAGAATTTACGTTTAAATAAATAAACAAATTTATGATGTAGGCCAGAAAAAAATTGAGCTTCCCCTCCTTGATTGACCAGCAGCCGCCACTGACCATATCAGTGGGTTTTTCTTCAAATCTACGAGCACAAGTTTCAAAACAAAACATTCGCTCACCTTTTTATAATTCTGAGAAAAAAGTTCAGAATTCTGACTTTTTGTCTCAGAAATCTGACTCGAATCTCTATGGAAGAGGATTAGAGCCACAAGGGAAAAAATAACTTCCTAATAATTTGATGATGATGATGATTATTATTATTATTATGACCAAAAAACTCAGAAATCTTAGATAAAAGTCAGAATTTGATTAATTTCTGACTTATTTTCTCAAAATAATAAAAACACAAAAAAATTATCGGACTTTTTTTTTTTTTACCGTTAATCTCGAAACCTCAGATTTCTCACTTTTTTTTTTCAGAATAAAAATAATTTGAAAATTATTGTACTTTTTTTTTTTTTTTAACAGTGGCCCTAATCTTCTTCCGTACAAAAAGCAGAGAGTAGCTAAAAGCAGAATAACTGTAGTTGCAGGACAAGTCTCTGAAAATCAGGCAGTGTGAGAGAAAACTAAACATCCTGCACATCTTCTCATCAAAAAGAAAGTTTCAACAAAAAAAAAAACGTCTGAGATGACTTCACCATCGGAAAAGGCGTCAGAGATTCCATCAACATCGAGTGGG